>CM060846.1:368808011-369160511 GCA_030762175.1 Metallyticus violacea | reverse complement strand
GATCACATGCCCCTTGCCATACTGCCCTCTTTCAATGAAATCTAAGACGAGGCAATGGAAGCAGATGTTGCTGCGGCGGCCAAAGTTCACTCTGGCTATAGCGCCAAATGAGAGGAAGAAGAAGAAAAAATGAGGAACTGAGGGAAACGCCCGGTTTTATTTCCTTTAAACATTTTATTTCATCTATTAACTTTCAGTTTATACGAACTCGAATAGTCCTGTTTTTATGCATCTCATCTATTATTTTAATTATTGCTTTTGGCGCTTCTTTCTTTTTTCATAATTTTAATTCCATCTTCTGGTTTAATCCATTAAAATACTTTGTTTAGGTTCACAAAGTAAAGAAAAGCTGCTATGGAATATGAAATCGCATTTTCAACTATTTAATAGTTGTTGCATGTGTTTTGCTTTCACCTGTCTAAGGATTCTACCCAAAATCTTTTGGAAGTAATTTTACATCCCACTGTAGAATACTAATTGTCTGGCTCATTTTTAAATATATGAATTGTTTTTCCATGGACTTTTTTTCGCTTAAACAATCTAGTTGTATCCTCTGTTAAGCCTTGCCACCATATTTTAACTATTAATTATCTATATACTACATCTCCATGTGCTGGTGGCTTTATTCCATAAATCAGCTATAGTTATATTAATTCTTTCTCTTCAACATCAAATTCTTCATATGACAGAGTATATGCTGATTATAAAATATCACCAAACAGTTGTTTAAAACGCTGTTTCCATTTTTCTGCATCAACTCATTAATTTTTGTAGTTTCATTTAATTCAATCTTTCTATTCCTTATTTTCCATTCTTTTCGGCGAAGCACAATATAAATAGAATTCATTTAGTGCTTAAAATTAAACTTATTATTAACAACAAAATATATTCATAAACCATTGTGATACTACATAACAATATCATGCATACAAAATCTAAATTTGCCGCATTAATTTCTGCCAAAATAATATCAGGCTAAACAACACGTAATAAAATTATTCTGGGAGCAGTTCTGTTAAGAAGATAAACTAATAGAGCATTAACAGGTGTAATGCTTAATTTTCATAGCATGCTTTTTGGCTTATTTTATTATACTATTTATTGCATTTCCAATCTGTTTTTATCCATCTCTTAGCTTAGACATATATAATTCCGAAATGATTTAGTTTTTCTTTGCTTATTTATGTACACATTATCATTGCAATATTTTTGAAAGTATATGTTCATTTTCAATGTTGTTTCCGTATAAGAGATATCGAATCTTCTGTAAATAAAATTATTCGTTTGTTTTATTAATAATTATATAATAAAGTTTGTTAATATAGGTGTGTTCTGAATACTTGATGTACAATTTAGGCTAAGTGGTTGAACTCTTGAAAATGGACTTTTAATTCCCTGTGTCAAAAGAAAGGGGATTATTTGTACAAATTTTAAGGTATGTTATATTTTTTACCTGGCTCTCAAGAAGCCGGTATCTTACATACAAATTCGTCTTGCTTCTGCGTTGTTTACGCTGATGTTATCTTTTCTACATATAAACTCTTTATAGATCTGAATAACTACAACCACTGTATTTGATAACCTATTTGGGTAGTGTATGGAAGAGCAGAAAGACGACTTATTGTAAAATTCCAATAAATGCTTCAAAGCGTGCCGACGGCAACTGGCCTGGTAGAAATCCCTTTAAGTACCGTACAAAGAATTAAGTGAAGCTAATGCTTGTGTAAATGTTACATGTGCAGCCCCCAGGACTAAGCAGCAAAGCTACACATGTTCATTTTTTTTTAAACAATAAAGAGCAATGGCATGTCTTGCGGCGATTCATGCCGATATTTGTCCTCCGGGCGAGGAAAACTCAGAATATAAGCCGTAACAACGTGGGGTATCAAACGAGAATATGCCGCCACATATCCATAAAGTCCTGCCGACAATTGTAAAGGATTTGTTCAGTGACTCTAGCAACTTTTGTTTATTTCAAATACTTTCGAAAAAGTACCTGATTAAATTGCAATACAATATCAACTTTGATTGAGGCTACGTGTCTCAGTGAATTTCCTTCCTGAGTATTTAACAACAATTTCCTTGTATTGGACTGAGTAACAATTGACGCAAAATATTGAGAGTTTTAATAGAGATAATTAACTGATACAGCCTTTAGAGCATCCTCGTTTCAGAAAATCATTCCTGTCTATGAATTCAGAAGTTTCTGGGTACTTCAAAGCAACCCAGATAGCATCTCAAAATATGGCCCTCAGAGCACAAGTTTTCAGCTTTCGAATGTAGGCGCGTAAAGGACTTCCGGTTTTGGCGCACAGCAGCTCGACTTCACCTTCTCAAGATCAAACAACATGAGAAATGTGCTGCTTGTAAAGTTGTCTATTCCGTAATCCGAAACATGCCCACACTTTCTTTCGCTCTGCTCGACATTCCTTTGTTTCCAGCGCTCTTATCGCGACTACCTCCTCGCAGGAAAGTGGAATTGAGTAACAGAGAACGCACTTCTATGCAGGGACTTCACAGCGGTTTGTACACATCTATTTGTACATTTTTCTTTTTGTATACCATTAACATTCCATGAATCAGTTGTGGTGACTGTGGAGAATGAATGATGCACTCCCTTCATACCTGACATACATTCGCCCTAAGGATTAAAGAAAAACGCCTGCTTAAAAGGCCTTAAGCAACTAGCACATGGAGAGAGCTGTTTGTTTTAATTGCTCTGTGTCAGTGCTTTCAACACTCTTCTTACCCATTATCTCAGAGTTGCCCTTTCAACAAAAAATTGTAACATAACACTGAATCTTTCATATATATATTGCAACGGTGAGTATGCCTGTTAATGCTTTTCTAGTAGCGTCGTATAATTTAGAACGGAATTGAGATTTTTCGCGGTTAAAGATTAATCTGTTTTCTTTTAGATATCGAAAGTGCATTTACTTAGCACTTTGGAAAGTTTTTAAATTTCAGTAAAAATTCTTTCAGAATTTCAAATATAAAGTAATTGATCATAAATATAATTTAATACATAAAATAAATATTCAAGTAAAAAACTGACCACCTGCAACTGTTTAATAATTTGAGTTACACAAAATTATTTTTGGCCTGCGTCCGCAGCTGAACGCAGCAGTTCCCGTATTAACACACACAATCAGTCGCGGATTTCTATTTCGACAGCAAGCATTATTTTTATCTTTGCATTATTATAACAAGGTTAAGAGATCAGGATAACTAGGTATCTGTGCCATTTCCTATTATTATAGGCTATTGTTGAGTTGTTATTAATTACATTGTGAATTCTATTGTGGCGTACGAGGTCTCTTCAAAAGTATTGCGAATTTTGAATTTCCGCTGGCTACGTATATTCGATTTTCGATTGTTTTGTGCCATTATGTTGGTACTCATGTACTCCACTTATGTTGACAAGCTCGGCCATTTTGAATGTTCAGTTAATTGTTGACAGCTATTTTGCTTGACGTATTTTGGCTCGTCTTCGATTTTTGCCTATTCCAAAAAATGGAACAAAGAATCTATCAAATTTTGTGTGAAAAACAAATTAAGTGCGCGGATGCATTCCGAATGTTGACTGTGGCATATGGTGAAGCTACCTTGGACCAAAGCAACGTTTATCGGTGGTACAAAATGTTCACAGAGAGTCGAGAAGATGTGAACGACGAAGAGCGTCCCGGACGCCCGAGCTCGTCAACAACATACGAAAACATTGAAGAAGTGTAGTAAATAGTATTGGCCAATCGTCGAATCACCGTTAGAGACGCTGCTGAGGACCTAAACCTATCGATTGGCTCGTGCCATTCGATTTTTACCAATGATGGGCATGAGATGGGGCGCCGCAAAATTCGTACCAACGTTGCTCAATTTCAACCAAAAACACCATCGCATTAACGTTGCTAAGGAGCTGTTGAGCTCTGTCCGCGACTACCAAAATTTGCTCCAGAGGGTCATAACTGGTGACGAATCATGGGTCAATGGTTATGACGTGGAAACTAAAGTTCAATCATCCCAATGGATGCTGCCACACGAGCCAAGACGGAAAAAAAGCGCGCAAAGTTCGGTCGAATGTGAAGGTTTTGCTTACAGTTCTCTTCGATTGCAGGGGCGTGGTGCATCATGAGTTCTTGCCACAGCGTAGAACGGTCAATAAGGAATATTACCTGCAAGTTATGCGCAATTTGCGCGAAGCAATCCGTTAAAAACGCCCGGATTTGTGGAAGAGCAAAAATTGGCTTTTGCACCATGATAACGCCCCTGCTCACACATCGTTGCTTGTGCGCGAATTTTTGGGCAAAAAACGCACTTATGATGCCGCAGCCACCGTACTCCCCAGGCCTGGCCCCCTGTGACCCTTTTTTTTTTTTGTTCCCAAAACTGAAGAGGCCCATGAAAGGACGACGCTACGCCACGATCGAGGAGATAAAGACGGCATCGAAGGAGGAGCTGCACAAGATCATAAAAAATGATTTTTTAAAGTGCTTCGAGGATTGGAAAAAACGTTGGCACAAGTGTGTAATATCTGGTGGTGATTACTTTGAAGGGGAAAAAATAGATATTCATTAATAAAGAAATACTTTTTGAAAAAACAGAAAATTCGGGATACTTTTTGAACAGACCTCGTATAGTATTGAAATTTTACCACTAGAACAGAGAAAAAAAATGTGTGCAAACAACCGCGATACGTAAAGGAATATAAAGCACATATTATACCACAAATTGGAAGAAGTGCTGAAGAACAGCTATTGCTAGTAAAACAAATTAATGAAAAGATGTCAGACGGACAGCAGGTCGAATTATTCTTTTATTATGTGCATGCGGTGCGAGGTGAACTTGCACATCGAAGTAGCTGGCCACTCCTGTGACCTTGGCTTCGCGCACCTTGGGTTTAGCTGTGGACGCAGGTCAAAAATAACTCTCCTCTTTTCACGCTGCATTTACAATTTCTAGATATCAAATTGTCTTCGGAAACGTTTATTCTACAAGTAGAAGGACTATTCGAGAAATTGGAACCATGGTGGATTAAGAAAACTCCACTTTAAAGGAAACACACCGTTCAAAACATTACACATAATTTGTGTTATCAACGAGATATGTCTTTTAGATGTCAATAACAGTGAAAGTCACATGTTTTAAATGTTAAATGCAATAATCCAAGGGAAAGTTTCCCAGAATAAATTTGTTGTACACCTTTGATAGATATTTTCATTTAAAAATTACCTTTATTACTTTATAAACTGAATTCCAGCAGTTTTGTTTTCAAAACAGCCTTGTTCAATAATGCGAAATCTTAAAAAAAAAAAAAAAAAAAAAAAAAAAAAAAAAAAAAAAAAAAAAAAAAAGGTTTCTCAGGCAGCATCGCTAGGGTACCAAAATATTTGCAATATCTCCTGTTCTGATACATGCATTCCAACACTATGTGACTCAAATTACAGTTATTAGTAGTGTGTGCAATTGTTAATAAAATGGTGTATACAAAATACATTTAATCCGAAATTTTCATATGGTTTTCATAAATATAAAACCGTTAAAATTCTTACCCCAATTGTGCTTTCCAGGTTCCCTAAAAAATGCAATACTTAAATTGTTTTCTACATTCGTGACTTTTGATAACACTATAATCAGTAGCTAAACACATATATTGTCAAGGAAACTTAGCATAATCAAGAATTGGCGATGTGCTATAATAATAAAATTATATATGCACTTGTTTTGATTCAGATTGTCATGAATGTCCTTTAAAATAATGGCCGTAAGATATAATTAAAGCTTAGTCATTGTACAGGGTGTGTATGTAGATACATACACACACAATTTGAAAACAATGCTACTTGTAAAGTACAATATAAAAATAACAATAAGTAGGGAAGCAGAAATAAACAAATGGCTGGGAAAATGATTTGTTCATTTCTGATTCTGTAGTACTTATTATTTTGACTGAAATTGTTCTTTGTGGACGCGGCATATCTTTTAATTTCAGTATACGAGGGTAGCTATTTCATTTTCGAGTTTCGGCTTACTTTTTGAGGTAATTTCCCCCGGAACTAAATATGAAATCAATCACGCTATTCTTCATTACCCCTTGGCTTTCTTTTGCAGTTGGTAACAGGAAAGAGTTCCAGGGAGCCAGATATGGGCTGCACAGTGAGTGGTTTATCAGTTATAAATTCCTAATTTTTACTGCAGAAATTATATAATTTCCAAAGCGATGTGCGCAGCGACATTGTTGTAATAGGCCAACCATTCTCGCGACCCACACCTCAGTTCTCTTCTTGTTAGTGTTCTGTACACTTTGGGGGAAGCAAACGTTGGTGCACAGTTAGCAGTGAGTGTTTTTTTCCCTCCCCTAAAGTTAAATGGTTGCAACATGTTCACTTTTTGAGAAGAAGCTGGAAACCATCTTTCTGTTTACACTTAGACGTTGCTTAGCCTTCACTGGGGAGTCATTTGGAAACCCACGTCCCCGATTGTCTCTTTGATTCGGGTAAATCTGTTTTTGTCATCTGTGAAGTGAAGACGCTGGGAGCTACCGTTGTCGAAAAGACCAACTATTTCCTGGCATCATTCCACTCTTGCAGTCTTTTCTTCTTCTGTGAGATTGTGGGATACCCAACGTCAACAAAGTTTCCTCACGACGAGATTTGCGCTACAGCGACTCCTCGCGGATCGTTGTTTGCTATTTCCACTTTGTTACTGCACTACTCGCTTTTTAGGACTCTCCTTTCTCGACTAAACGCTGCAGAAGTGTTTTCAGGCATAGTTGTTGGCCTCAAAACTTCATAGCAAGAAAATGTTTTCAAGTCACCTCCATCTTGCAAAACCACAATAAACATGTTGCTGAGCTTGAACGATGGGTGCTGCGCTCTAACTTCAGCTATGATTATTCAAGACACGCTCTTTTCAGTTCTGCCAAAGGAACTTCATATCCAATAATTTCTAAAAACCCCAAAATTGAACAGTAAAAATGTTAAGATGTTTTACAGATATTGTATCAGGAAAAATCGTTCTGACTGATAGGACTGGGTTCATCACCGTAATGTTTTTGATTCCATTGCTAAATGCTTTCCTTTACATTAACCCCCTTGTTGTTGTGCTAACTTATGGATTAATTTAATTAGAGACTAATTCAAGATTTGTGCCAATTTAGTCTAATTTTCATCTATTAAAACTAGTTCGTGTTTTTATTTTACATTAAATTATAGATTCAAATTTGTGCACAGAATTATAATTTGCAATTCTGGAAGGTACTGAAGTACGGGCGCGGTCAGATGAGGTAAAAATAACACCGCGTGAACGGACAAGGTTTATAACTAAAGCGCTATATATAATAACCATGTATGCACATATTTACGATTTCAGTAATTATAAACCCTTTAGTAGACGTGAACGAAATTTTGTCTTATACTTTTGTCCCCTTTGAAACATGAAAAAATCATAGTTCTTATAGTCTGTAGAGGTTGCATATACCTTGTGCTAGCATTTATTTCTTAAACACTTTTAAGACTGGGGAATGCAACTAGTAGTTAACATTTTAGATGAACTCGAAGTATTTGAAATGATTATCAAGCCTCTTCATTGCCAGTAAACTTGCAAGGAAACTTTTGAATGTTTTATTTTTTGTGCTGACATTCTCCGGCTAAGTACCTAGTTATAGGCCATTTTCTTCTATGCTTCGCTAAAGTCAATATCTCTGGTGTATTTTTGTTGCCTTTAACCGCTTTACGCCACCTCGCTTTATCTCCGATGAGCAGCAGAGCGGTTTAAAAAGCACCGTGATTGATGGTAACAAGTTTCAGCTCTGTGTCCACATTGACGAGACTGTGCAAGACAAGAGTTTTTGTGCTCATTTGTGTCTGGATGTCGTCACAGGGCTCACTCGCTTCCATTCCACCAGCGTGTCCACAAATAGAACAGCCTACTGCCCTACAGCATCGTGACCGATTTTAATGTTTCAAAATGTCCTAAATTTTAGAGTCGTAAATATCAATACTGACGCTGTCAGCAAGCAGCTAAATTTACTTTACTTCGCCACTGTTGTCATTACAATGGAAGCGTTCGGTGATGCTCCTTCGTAGGTAGGTGGACACGCCTCCGCGCACCAAGTACCTCTGTTATATTGTGATTTCAAGTGTATGTGACTTGTATTTACTTTATTGCATTATTTGAAATGTATACACTGGGTCATCATTATTTAGTGACCGACGTTGCAGCGGGGAGAGTATCGGTTGATAAGCCATCGCTCACGGCCAGCCGGATTACAGTAGAGTCGGGGTGGGTGGGTGGCACTCTATATTCTAATGCAATTAAAACTTACGCACAAACCCGTGTGACGCAAGGAGGTGCTGCCTGCCTTAATTTTCCAAACATTTCCGGCGTTTGATTTAAATTACCCATTACACCTGTTAATTATCTTTCAGAAATTAAATTGATCTAATGATGTATGTTATCCATCAGGCATCTCAAGGTCAGATGTATCATGTGACCGAAGATAGGAAAATTGAAATCATTTATTTATGGAAGCTCTTTAACAGCTGAGGTCATCAGCGTCCCATTCAACTCAGGGCGTGAAACGGCCGACAAATTTTGCTCAGAGGCTTCTTCTTTCAGACTTGAGGTTCTTTTTCGTGCCGTAAATGTACGACATGGGACCCACAGCTTTACTTCCCTTGCGAAGGAAGTCATACTTAGTATTGCGATTGAACCTGCGATCTTGGCGTTACGAGTAAACTATGGTTACGACTAGACCCCAGGACCGACGATTTTTAGTAGCGTGACTCAAGCCAACGTAGCAATTCGGTATACCGCACTCACAGCGCAACCGGTATGACCGGCTGGCTTTGAGAGAAGCCGCTTTGATCATCAGATAATTGAATGACGCTTTAGTTTAAACAATTAGCAAAAGAAGAGGAATGACTAAAACCATTTTCATAGGTACAGTTTTTCTTGGTATCAAATGTGTATAAACGACGCAACGTGTACGCTATACATTTTTTTTCTCCTCTGACCGACTGCATTAATTAAAATCTCATATCTCCCGATAACAGATACCAAAATGAAACAAAGAGAACTCAATAACAGCATACACGTTAATTTAAGAATGGTGTTGAAAATCCCCACACTTAATTGAAAACAATCCCTTCAAAATTTATCTGATTTTCTAATAAAGTCAATATGTTATCCGTTTTATTTTGTTTCAAAATATGAAATATGTAATGAAATTTTCAGTATGTACTAAAGAAAAGTCAGATAAATGCACATGTATAGCTCTGAATTCTGAATCTCCTTAAAGGGCTTTAAACATACTTAGTGCTTGTTTCCTTAAAGCCTTTAGATAAATAGAAAAGTTATATTTGTAGTGCATTAGCGGCCTGTAGTCAACGTCTAAGGTACCGCCACAGATGGCCGAGGTCGTTAGCGCGCGGGATCGTGAGCGGGAGGTCTGGGGTTCGTTCCCACCAGGCCTATATTTTTTCCAGGTTTTCTCCAGTCCTCATAAATGGCAAATTTTGGGAGGTAATCTAAACTTAGGCCTGGAACGCTTCCTTCCTTTAATAAAAAAATTCCTTTCGCAGTTTATCATTTCATCTCGTGTATCACCAGTGTTGCCTCAGTAGTAAAAACGGACGTTAAACACTATTTTAAAAACAAAGTCTTAGATACGGTTTATCCGCATTTTACCTTCTTTGCGGCTTAGCCCTGCCATCACAACACACAATAAAACGCAGCAGGGTGGCTCAGACATTTACGCTAGGGGCTCGCATTCGGGAGGTCTCCGGTTCAATTCCCCTTATCCCTTTGCGTTTTTCGTGGTTTCCCTTGGTCACTTAGGCGAATGCTGGTATGGATATTTACGTTCCGCCAATTTTCCGATCCTCATTTTATATCATTTATTCCATTGGTTCTGTCATAGGGTGTGAAGTGGCTGGCGCGGCGTGGTGGTGCTTGCGCTTTGGAAAATTTCTGCCCCAGCATCTGGAATGGAAGAGGAGCAGCTCTACTGCTCCAAATGATAGGAACCCCATCTGCGGCCGCGTGCTCACTGCCCGCACAGGCTTTCTCTGGAACACGAGGGGTATTGTCTGTCTGTACGCTTTACTGTAGAATCTGGCTGCCCGGCGTAACCCTCACCACATCCCTTCCTCCCGATGGTGGCGTAGGCACAAAGGGCCAGCCATGAATATGGTTCAAGAACGGAAGTAACCTACGTCCAATGCAACAACTGTTGAAATCTTAATAAAAATAACATTCACCTACTTATGTGTAGAAAGTCCATTTTAATGCTAAAAATAACTATAAACCTGCTGTGGCTGTTTACTTTACTAGAACGTGCAATTTGTTACGGTGTCCATTATCAGTACTTTGTGTGTTGTGCGTTGTTTATAAAACAAATGACTGCTGTCAACCGCACACTTACGCAACATATAATTATTATTGGCAAATTCACTCTTGTAAAATATGCAAGTTGCGAAAATGCAAGCAGTACGGAAATTTTGTAAATTTTAATACATATTTTGAAACTAATACCACAGTCATTAGGAAAGATATTAAGAAACATATCATTAATATATTTTTTAAATATAACTCCCATAGATATTTAAAAACTTGGGAATAATATATATCACATATAGTGTCAAATGCCGTAAATTTTTCATGGCAAATTGTTCTCTGATGACTGTTGATTTCCAATATAAAATATAACAAACTCCACAAATTCGATCTACGTCTTCAATGTATTAGGGGGGGGGGAACCAACGGAGAACAAAGGAGGTTTCTGGGCAAAATCAGTAGTTTTACATTCAGTTAACACAGAAGGAGAATACAAGTGCAGAATTTACAAAGGAAGTTTTAATGCATCACTAAACCAAATATGTTTTTGTTAAAATTAAAAACGTCCATACTTTTAACTTTAACATATTGAACACCGACCCTGAAAGCTTAAGGTATGTTATAATAAAGGTTTTGGTTAATACATATTGGCATTAATGATATGCAAAACGAATTGTTTAAACAGAGTCTCTAAACCAAAAACCAATCTATTGCTCGATTTAAACGCAACGAAAACAATAAAATCACGACTTAAATAAATAAGAAGCAGAATGAGATTTAAATTGACATTTTGGAGCAAGAGTTACATGGAAAGCATTTGATAAACAGCAACCTTTGAAAAGAAAGTTTAAGCGACGGTTTTTGATTTTGCACAAGATCAAATCCCATCTCGCGGAACTAGTACAGAGAGTATAGATGTCTACGAGCTAGATCAAGGCACCTTCAGTTTGAACACCAATGAGAGAATCTGCACTCAGCTAGAAAGTTGCTGTGTTCTGTGATAAGATTTTAGCACAAGTTGAGTATGGTTGGAACAATTTTAATTGCTAGAAGAATTGCACAACTGTTTGTTAGAACACATGGGACTTTGGTGTACATTGTTTTGTCACAGCAAATATCGCAGTGTGAGTGTTATAATGTGAGGTACTCACTGTCGTTATGTCGGTCCTGGTGGTGTAGTGGTTACCATACTTGCCTCCTAAACCCAAGATCGCGGGTTCGAACCCGGCCAGGATTTTTTCGGGGCGTAAAAGTCCTAAGTATGGCTTCCTTCGGAAGGGAAGTAAAGCCGCAGGTCCCGTGTCGTACATTTACGGCACGAAAAAGAACTTCAAGCCTGAAAGAGAGGCCTCTGAGCAAAATTTGTCGGCCGTTTCACGCCCTGAGTTGAATGGGACGCTGATGACCTCAGCTGTTAGCGTCCATAAATAAATCATTAAAAAAACTGTCGTCATGAAGCAAATAAGGTTCAGTCTGCAATTAGAAATCGTCGCGAAAATCTGACATCCATCCTTAAACAGCCTACGTTGCAAGACGAACATTTGTCAGCGATGGTTTCCGTCTTCGACTGAAAGACAGAAACTTATAGAAAGACGTGACTATATGAATACCAGTTTCTCGTTGTTTCTGTACCTCAATTAAAATACGACTAACCCTAAATTATATGTTACAAATTCATCTTGGAATATTATTAACGTATTATACTAATATACATTTGGCATAATGATATTTCTGTAAATATTTTTGAGAATGTCTTAGTTACGAAAGGTATGTATTTTAGCGAATTGTTTATGCCTACGTTTTTCTCACAGGACCTGCCAATAAATATATTTTTACGCATTTTATGCTTAAATTATTATAATTGCTGGTGTTCGTTTTTCTTTACAGTTATCGCCATTTAAAGGGAATTGATCGAATAAATAAATATTTCAGCTGCAATGCAAACATCATTACCTTGAGATGAGTTCCCACTCCATATTTATGGCACATGTAATTTGTTATTAAAATTCCCGAATATAAAGTTTTTATTATTGATTAAAACATGAATTATAGCGGTACGAAATAAAACTGCATAACTTTTATCACGTAGTGACATTTTTCACAAATGATATGTCTTGTGTTGAATACAGGCTGAAGGGAAATGTACAGTTTTTGCTTTAAAACCGAGAAAACTCATATTATTTTATAGATTTTTTAAAACGTTTAGCCATAGAGTTATTTATGCCTAAGACGGTTAGCTTTTAGTTCTTCTCTCTCTTTTCAAACAGTAATTTCCATTAATTAAGCTCATATATATCATATTATGTAAATGGATTATATTGCTTGATGGTTTAGTATAACATACTAAACATGTTCCTAAAAACATTAATTAAAAGACCGCAAAACACAATATTTATATGGTTACGTTTCAAAAACATGTTCATACCACTCAGCTATTTATGTAATGAATGTCTGTCAAAGGTATTTTTCCTCAAAGACTTAAGTACTACATAACTAAACCGTTGTTTCATAAAGGAGACAAGCACGAGGTTCCAAGTAGAGACGCATATCATTTGTAGCAATTTTCTGAAAAAATATTCTGGAAAAAGTCAATCTGGTTTCAGTAAAGTCATATCTACAGAAAATACAGCTTATAAACTTACAAATAAAGTTCAGTCAGAAATAAATAATAAAATACAGTTGGGGTAATTTTCTGCGGCCTAGTTAAAGTGTTTGACTGGTTAATCTGAAACCTTAATGGGAAAATTAAGTTTTTATGCAATAAACAATGAAAGTCTAAAGTGGTTCATCTCACCTTTACAACAGAAAACAAAGCGTACAATTAAGATGTTCAGAAAACATCAATGTAATACCACAAATTGCGGAATTATGGAACTCTAGCTTCACAGGAATAATTCTTGGCCTACTATTTGTTCTTTGTTTATATAAATTATATTTCATTGACATTAAATAACATTAGTGCTTCTATTCTGTTTGCTGATGATGCCAATGTAATAGTTTCTAGTAAAACTTTGATAATTTGGTGAATAAAGTTAATACATCTTTAACTGGTTCAAAGCTAATAAAATAATCATTAAATGTAGATAAAACAATCATCATGAAATTCACAACGTATAACTCGCCTGATGGCATATTAAATATATGTGCTAATATTACGTGCTGAGTAAAAACAATGATACCAAATGTTTGTTCTTCAAATTGACCAATAAGTATATTATGCCAAAACTAAAATCAACCAACTATGTATGAGCTTCGCCCTTAGTTCTGAAGCTATTCTCAAAACAGCATATTATGCACATTTCTTGTAAATTATGAAATATGGTTTAATATTTTGGGGAAACTCGGTTGAATTAAAACAAATATTAAAAAAGAAGGCAATACGAATAATTTGTGGTATGAATAATACAGAATCATGTAGAGATATATTTCGAAAGCTAAACCATTTTTACACTTCCTTGTGAGTGTATCTTTCTGTTGTGAACTTTCACATTACAAATCAAGTCCATTTCATTAAAAATATGCAAATTTATAGCATAAACACTGGGTAATACAGTAATTCTGCATAGGGCCATTGCAAAATTTTCTTGTTATCAAAAAAGAGTTTATTATGAATGCATCAGAATGTACAATGTTCTCCCAAATACTATCATCATCCGATAAGAGGGAAAGTTTCAAATATGCTCTTATACAATATCTATGCGATAAGATCTATTATTCAGTTGGCGAATTACAAATGAATAGCGCATGATGATCTAATAGTCATAGGATATACAAAAATGGAAATTATCACTATTCAGCATATGGAAATGTATTAAATGTACTGCCTTTGTGTTATTGTATTCTAGTTTAAATATTCGTTATGTGCATGGCAGCGCGTGTATTTATAAACTAAAAAGATACTTCATTCCCATGTAGACATAATTATGTAACTTGTACATTTTCACTTATTCCACATTCTGCAGTACATATATTGTACAAGAACCCTATGGAATATAAACCAAACTTTAATCTTTTAATCTCGTTTATTAGTTGAAAACGTACTACAATCTATTTGGATGAGGAATACAAGAAAATAAAATGGTAAATTACCAGACAAATTTAAATCAAATAACCAAAATGTATACAATCCATACCATTAGATTATCCTGCCTCTTTTTATCTAATTTTGTTGGCTTCTGCCAACCAGATTACTGTCCAAACATTTTTCTCTAGGAACATTTGAAGAACCGACGATCTTGATGGTCATATAATTGAACCATTTCGTGCATCTATCATTCTGGATAGTTTCGACGTTGATAATCCCTTACAGTTTTCTTATGTGCGGAGGTGCACCATCGTCCAAAAGCCACAAACATTCTCCAGAAGTCGTGAAAAAGTTTCTCAAAGAAACTGAAGATAAACGACACCTGCCAAACTCCAATGGAACTAATAAGGTGTCGTTTGTGATTTTTAAAGTAATTGACGTGGATTTTGCAAAATATGATTCCACATCTTGAGAAAGTTACATATCACTGTATTAGAAGCAGAAAATGTGGAGAGATTCTCAATAATGTGGAGATGACAGGATCGCAGATGTTCTTAAACCGGTTTAGTGCATCATCTCGACAATGACACATTTACCACGACTTCTTCCAAGATCTTCCTCCAATAATTTCAGGATTTCCTCTTCTTTTTCTGTAAAAATTCTCCGGCCATCTCTGTGGAAACATGCATTACTTTTAAATAAATGCAAATAAACATCCTGGAGTGAGACGTTTTCCTGTCATTCATGTCACTACAGCGCCATTGCAATGTATTTCCACATAATCAGCAACTTTTTAGGAAACTTTGAATTACTTAGCTGTTCCACGTTTTAACTGATGTTCGTTTGTTTCAAAGATAAGTTAATAATAATGAAGATAGCTGTTAGAAATATAAATAACAAACAAGTTTTGCATCTTCTAAAACCGCTTCAAAATGAACGAGATTACATTTCTATAAACTTGACGACGCCTGATTGTCTCTGTATACCTAGGGGACTTATTTAGTGTGGAGCCGTTAGATTTACAGCCCACCAATCGAAGCCTTTCTATTTGAAACTAAACTGAGATATTTTTATCCCTGCAGTCGCCCAAGTTGGAGGTCTGCTGTGCTAACTTCTGAGAATGCCCTTCGATCGTACATCATTTCGACGCTGGAGTTTCCTCTGGTGGTTGAAATGAGCATTTGTCTTCCTTACATACCACTGCCCTCATTCAAACGCCTTGGCTGACTCCCTAATAGTATGCAAGAGCAGAGTTTCGCAGGCTAGCAAGTAATCGCAGCTCGCCGTGTTCGGTCTCGTGTCCCACGAGACTGCGGCGAGATCTTCCAGTTCTCCTTTTCCCGTCCCATATTACAAGTCTGTGCACGTAGAGCGAAGCGCAAAACTTGTGCAGTCAGGGAAGCTTGCGCCCGGTACACTTGTGGCTTTCAAGCTACAAAACTAGTGCGAATGCAACCGCAAACATTATCTAGTACAATTATACGTTTTTAAACTGACTTCTCTCTAAGCCTAAATGAATTATTTATTGAAAAACATGCGTTTATTTACTAATCGTATCGGTTTTAAAACCGAGTCACCGCTTTCTTTCGTTGTTTATTGACGACAGTCGCACGCAACGAGAAAAATTAAGTGCTCAAAGCGGATATTCAGAGAATTTACTGACTCTGTAGATGAAGGTTTCAAAATCAAAATTAGAAAAGCTTAAACCTAAAGATTTGAGACGAGATACGTGTTGTAAGCTCACTGGAGAAACATAACTGAGTTCAAGGATCAAAGTGACTGCTTTCAAGGAAAAAGCGGTTGCTAAGTTTATCAAGTCAGCATTTTGCATCTACAGAGCCTTTCTGGCCGATATTTCACGGCACCTGACGCCGGTTACAGCGGCAACTCCAGGTGAATTGGATAGAATATTGTCACAATTGATTCAGACTGCCACGGGGGGTCGAGGTCGTTACGGCGCGGACTCGTGAGCGGGAGGTCTGGGGTTCGAACCCCACCAGGACCGTCCTCCCTGACTGAGGTTTTTACCAGATTTTCCTCGGTCCTCATAAATGGCAAATGCCGGAGAGGTACCCTAAACGGTCTGGAACGTTTCCTTCCTTAAAAAAGCCTTTTCCAATATATCATTTCATTGTATGTGTCATCAGTGTTTACCGTCTGTGGTTCCTTAGTAGTAAAAACGGGCGTTAGCCACTACTAAAAAAATGTTTGAAGTAAAATTACAATGGAAATGCCACATACTTTATGGCAGAAGATGCTGGAAACATCGTTATTCTCCGTCCAGATATTTCTGGCACGTGTAAGAGAATTGCCAGTGACAAGAATCAGTTCATCTTCGGCAATTGAATCCATTTCTCGGCTAATATTTTCCTTGGGTTCTTCTAATGTGCGGATATTTGTTAGAGTTCCGCCATAAATAAAAATCTGAAACACTTAGATTAAGGCATCATGGGGCGTAAACCCTTATTCCAACTTCATCTAGTTTCTCCCGGGTACGTACATGCTTTTTACACTTCAATTCTAGAATAGATCCAGTTTCCGCAAATATATGAAAAAGTGTTCGCACATAGCTCCATGTGAAACATGTACACGTGGATATTCTGTTAAAAACCACCACTTTATACGCCTTGGGAAAACTGGTGCTCGCATCGGTAAACACGAGACAGACGGAACAGTCTAATTCAGTTCTATGAAATAAAAAGTATGCAAGCCCTTGCACTAGAAACGGCAATGAAGCTCTTTAATACAAAAACAGTACTCATTATAATATATGGCATAGAAGTCACATGGGTCCATCTCTCAAAAGACATGGCTGAAATGGAAAAAAATAAAAGCAGTGAACATGAACACAGCCTTAAGCGCAGCGAAAACAATATTGCGATTAATGTAACTATTGGTGAGGGAGAGTTCACTTATAAAAGACATCAGAACAAGGTTCCTAGCACCGGAAGAGTATACTAAAAGGGGGTAGAAGGTGGAAAATGGCCACAGTTCTGTGGAACAGGAGCAATGATTGCACTTCGGCAAATTTCGAAATGAACATCAATACAAGACTGGCAGCGTACGGCTAGCACCATCAGTTGCGCACAAATAAACCTTTCATAACTCTTGCAAACTGTAAAACGGGCGGTGCAAACGTTATCATATTGAAGTAACGAGATTTATTTTTTTGATTTGATTTATATACGGACGCTCTTTAACATCTCAGGTCATCAGCGTCCCTTTCTATTCAGGGCCTGAAACGGCCGACAAATTTCGCTCAGAGGCCTTTTCTTCCAGGTTTGAGGGCCTTGTTTCGTGCCGTAAAAATGTACGTCACAGGACCCACGGCTTTACTTCCCTTCCAAAGGAAGCCATGCTTAGGATTTTAACGCCTCGAAAAAATCCATCGACACTGGCCGGGTTTGAATCCGCGATTTTGGGTTTAGAAGACAGTATGGTTACCACTACACCACCAGGACCGACGAAGTAACGAGATATAAAGTCATTTACCGAATACCCAAAAACCAGCGCAACATGAATATAAATTTTAATCTTAAAAGAACTTCAGATATTATTTCAAACTGTCTTCTAAGAATTTGTTCTCACAAACAAATCACACATAACAGTGCATATACCCAGTTAATATGAAAAAATATATAAGTACAAATAGCACGTGTAACACTGTACATTATAAACACTTACTAAGCACGATATTCCCATTACATATTCAACCTGGTGTTAATTGTAATTGGGTACGGAAGCAATGCAACTGCATAAAGTGAGGGCGATAACTGGGAAATTTAAATCGTATTAATAGTGGTAAGTTTACATGTATTGAGAATACGGAAATGAAAAGTGTTTACATTGGTTTTAACATATTTACTTGTTTGTGAAATTGGTTGTATTTATATGTAAAAACAGTATATCTAAATGTAAATTAGTAATGAAAAAAACAAATCATACATTCATAGCACAGACGGTCAGTCCTAAGCACTATTAAGGGTATGACCATAAATATTGAACTGAATTCCACTATTGCTGCAGTGAGATTGGAAAAATTCGAATGTCGCAAAATGCGCCAACCGCAAGAAGGCGGCGGCTCGACCGTATGATACTATTGGCTGAAGTCGGGACAAATAGGAATGTGCTCTACTCTTCATTTGCTGTTGTAAAGCTCTTCATAGTGGCACAGCTGTAATGCCTCAGACATCATTTTAATGAGCATTAGTGCACTGCAGAAGATCATTTTTGCGCAAAAATGCACACAGTTTAGAGGTGTTAAAGAAAGTTTTGGTGAAATATGGGAATGATTTGCCAAGGAATGTAATAAATATATGGATATCAGGAATGAGATTGTGTTGAGCTGTAATTTCGTCTATCAATTCTATGACGCTATATTAAAGGTCAATTCACAAAAAACAGACATTTTATAATAACGTTTTACAGTGTACTTTTGTTCCATATTACTCCATAAGTCACCTTGATTCACATTTTCACAAGTTTGAGAATGTTCTCAAGGAAAATCCTATTTCGTGTAAGCTTAATGAACTATTATCTCCTTCTCGTGTTTTTTTTATTATTATTTCCTTTATTTATGGACGCTCTTTAACATCTCAGGTCATCAGCGTCCCATTCTATTCAGGGCGTGAAACGGCCGACAAATTTTGTTCAGACGCCTCTTCTTTCAGGCCCTTCTCGTCTGCAAAACTCTGGTCCGGTAAATGTTCATTCAATGCACTAAACAGGTTAAAGTCCTATGGCGCAAAGTGCACAGTTTGTGGCGCATGATTTATCACATCACATTTCAGGTCATTTAACGTACCCCAGCAGCTATTTGGGAATCGGAATTATCTTAAAGCAGCAATATTCCTTGGCGCTTCAGTAGTACCACTAGCTTCAACTAGTTCACCAGCTAGAACTGTATAATCATTGATCCTTTTCCTGCAGGTGCACCAATATAAGGCCACTGATATCCGGGAGAAAAAAAAAACTCAGAATGGCTTTCTAAACACATTCCTTTATCTGGCATACTTTATTTACCGGAGGTGGCAATAGACTCTTAATCTTTGGCTCATAACTGTCAGCTCAGAATTCGTCTTCTGTCACAGTTTTCAATTGGAAAAAAGCGCCCTTAACAGTATATCAGAGTAATGTAATGTATGCAGACACGTGACTCCAGGGATGAGGGGGAGGGGTGTTTAGGCTATTTGAAAAGAGAGTAAAAGAAGCGCTAGCCATCTCATCAGAATAAGGAAACCTCAACGATGGTTCTGGCCTATAGTTAAGCTCGTGGGGACATAGACGATACAGCCTCAACATTCTCAAGGCGTCTTCTCATTTCCTTTATTTCTTTAAGGAGTAGAGGGCGATATCAAGGGATGTTTAAGTGTAGGAGAACGCTGAAATGAGGAGCGAGGTACGGTATGAGCCCCCTCATTGTAAGCCGGGGTCCAGGAATGACCGGCAGCGGTTCAATGATGGATCCCGGGTGTAAATTTGACCGAAACCGTGAGTGAGCCAAGAGACTTAAGGAAAATGGGTGAAAGTGGATCAATTATTTATTAATTTCTTGCTGTTTGACTCGTTGTATTTCTTGCTGTTTGACTCGTATTTCTTAGAATTTTTTTTTTTTTAATCGAATTGATCGGTAAGTGATACTTGAAGATTTCTGTAATGCCGGGTCGCTCGGTATTATTTCTTGTCCTGGAGGCCACGCTTGATGCTGCCAAGAGTAGCGGTTGGTGCGTTCCAGTTGTTCTCTATATGTCTAAAACGCAATAAGGCGGGAGGACACGAGTGAGTTCATTGTTGAATTTGGAACATGGTCTTCAGCTGCTCGTATAGGCCGGCTTTAAGAAGAGAAACGGTCTCCTGCACCAAGTGTACAATGGCACGGAATTTGTGGTAGTGTAGGCGCTTAAGGGTTGAGTAGTGTACCCCAGCGCTGGCTCGTGTGCGTCTCCGATTGCTCGGGTTAGCCCTGGGATGAAAGGGCTCTATATTTGCCCTGTGTAATGGTTTTTTCCACCGCAGGTTGCACAGAACCGGCGACGGCGAACAAGATCGTGGTTAGCAAACGCTACAGTGAGGGCCGAGACACTACATTAGAGAAACTTGAATCATGCACTTTCCTACCCTGAGGCCGCAGTCATAGCAGCGGCGGCAAAAAGTTGCTGGGCCTAATGTTGTAGTGTCCCTGAGAGCACTAGCCCGGAAGACACAGCGTCTAGTTGTTGTTCTTCCAAGAGAAGGAGTAGTCTGGGTAATAATGGTGAGGAGTCCCCGGTTGTTTTTCAAGTGGATCGCTCGGTAAACGAACGACCAGTATCTCTGCGCGATTCTCATGATACACTGAGGTGTAAACTGCGGCGTACCACTGATCACGCGCTGCTGCCGTAGGCTAGCTGTATTGGAACAGAGTTGGAGAACTGGCGCTCTGGTAGTAGGAAGGCGTACCCTGCTGAGGGAAGGGATGGTCCGGCTGAATGAGGTGGCGGTGACGCTATGTCGGCGGGTTGAGTAGCGGTGGCAGTGTGAAAGGTGTCAGAGAGCGGGTAAGTTGGGAGAGAGCGCTGGGGTAGGGGCATTGGTTGGTTGGTTGGCCGGCTGCGGTGTGAGCGTTGACATTTAACGGTGATGACTTCTTCTTACCCATCTTCAGGAAACCTGCCCGGATGGGAAGAGACGCTCAAATTGCCCCGTTCTCCTCTCATTTCTGGAGAGCTCAGCTGAAACTGCCCAGTGTTTTTTGCCAAGTCGGTGCTGACACGGTCATATAGAGCAAGAAAAGTGGCGAAGTGGCGGTGCCCAGCTTACCATGTCTCTGTCCACCGGCACTATAAATAAGGATCCCCGATCTTTCTCAATCATCATCCACTCGAGATGGCTTGCCCATCTCCCGCAGAGCCGCCACAGCTCCTCAAGAACCGGGAGCCGTTGCTCAAGAAATTGAATACAGCAATACCAGCTCCACCGCCATCACCGCATTCTTCCATACCAATCGTTAGTAGCCAGTCACCCTCTCGGCCATCTCCATCAGCTCACCGCAGTCAATGCGGCGCTGTGATTCGCGACATAACGCGGAGCATCTCCGGCTATATCTTACGAATATCGGAGTGATATTTACAGTCGGCCTACCGCGCTTCTAGGATCTTCTCTAATCTTGGCACAACTGCTCTGGTTCCTTCATGGACCCTGAGGACCTTAACACCGCCATCGTTGCCGGACTTTAACTCATGGAACGCAGGTTTAACATCGAACCCAGCATGGGCAATCACAACGCTCCGTGCCGCCGGTGCTATGGCTATGATTACAAACGCAGCTCGATACCACTACTGTTGAGCCGCGGCCTTACTGCAGAGAGTACGCACCACGATCTGTCCCGTCGCCACAAATACTGTGCCAGCTGCGGGGGCAAGAGCCACTACACGGGTCAGCATCATGGCCACACCAGCCCAGGTTCCACCCGAACACTGCCGCCGATAACTCCCAAGGCCTCGCTAAAATTACCAGAACGCGAAACAAATCAACGCTCTTCAAACACCTCGGCTGCTCACACCTTCTCAAATGCACAAATCTCATTCCCCGCTATCCGCCCTAATATCCTACATGGCTTGGAAAATGCCAACACAGCTCTCGGCAAACTCGCCACTCTCGTGCACGCCTTGGAAGGCATCATCACCAATCTCACCGCAGATCTGGCCACACTCCAGTACTCAGCCATGGCACAGATTACGTAACTGAACTGCAGTGGCCAACAGCATCTCGACTCAACAAGATTGAAGAAGGCATAACAGAACAGCCGTTAACATCGAGACGCTCTCCATCGCCGCACCAAGTAAACAAAAATCATCGTAGAGTACACTTGCGCAAAGGCTGCTGGCGTCGACAGCAACCTCACTGCATCATATCTACAAGTCTTATGACAAGGTCCAAATTCTCACTTTACCACCCATTCCAGACTGTCACCCATTCAGACAATTCATTAGAATGGGACTCGGGTCAACACCAGGAGGGAGCCAAAGCTATCAGGGAATTACTTAAAGGTGTACCAAATGCCACCACTGATTTTATTACTGCATTTGAACGTTTCTCCTACGATTTGATGATTAATGAATACAAACCCTTACTACTCCCATCCACTCACTCCCAGCACATCATCCCGTTCCTAGTTAATAACTGGCAGCTCTTCATTTCTCGCTATACTTCAGAGAGTGCAAACACGATACCTCACGCCATGCTTCCTTAATATGCTCCTAATTGCTGTAGTATTAAATACACACATCTCCGTCACCAGATCACATTGAAGACAAAGGCAATGAACTTTTCCAACCCTCCATTTGGCTAGTAGCCCGAGAAAATTTGGAATTATCACTTCAACAGAAATATTTCAGCTCAGCTCATTGTTTTATGTTAAATCATTCTTACTGTATTCCATATTTCCTTGCTGATACACCCAACGCTTTAAAACAAATACAACCCTGATGCCTGTACCTCCTGTTACTTTTTTAATGTTAACTCACGACAGGTAAGCAACCATTAATTTTAATACAATCTCTTCAAACTATTACTTAAACTGGTAAACTCTGTTCTTAAAACTTTCTTAAGAAATCTTAGTGCTAGCCAGAATTTCTTTTCAAAAATTTCCTCTATAGTAACATGAAAAGCTGAATCATGACAAAACATCCCAAGCATGAATATCGCTATCCGTAAACCAACTGTGTGCCGCAACGTTCAAATATTACTACATGTCAGTTATTATATAGCATATATAAAAATGTAGGCTTCTTCGTTCCATTTTCAGAAATACATGGGGAAATTTGTGAGCTCCATGTCGCAATGGAATTTTTAATTCCCTTTCTTTTCCCTCTCTGTATCAATATGAATCCTGAAAACACGCCACGGAGTAGACAGCGGCAACACAGTCCTTGCTTTATGTGTGCTTTCGTTCTTTCAGAATTTTCTTTACATCATTTTTGTCTTTTTAAGGACACAATAATTAAATTGAAAGGAAACCATAAACTCATATAGATAAAATATTCATTTATTCTACTTTATCCTTTTCTATTACATGACATTCCAAAGAGAAAGACATCATTAACTACAATTATTCTGCTTTAAATTTTTAAATAATTACTTATCTGGACACTCATTTGCTGTGCCCAAACTTTATGAACTAATCTTGCCAGATGTTTCTCTTCTTCGAAGTGTGCTAATTAGTTATGTTTAACGTTCCTAAAAGTATATTTCATTCGTTCACCAAACTGTAATAATTTAGTTTGATAGGCTCATTTTATATACGTTTGTTGTTACATGTAAACAGGCCTGTTGAATTTATGGACGTTTTGTTAGCAACTTTTAAACTTTAACTCAAATGTCTCGAAATAGTGAGAGACGAACCATTAATTGAGTTAACTGACAAAACATGGCAAAATAAAATTTTAATATTAATTCAACATTTTAAGGGTGTTCTAATCTCAACAGCACTCTAATTGCACACTTTTTATGAGAAGAAATAGGAAAAAATGAACAAAGATAGTGAATATACTTAGAAATTAACCGCCATTTAGTTGTTGGTTAAATTAGAAGCTTGAGTCATAAGTACTCGTAGCATTGCCAGTCACCTCTTAACGCTTTAATCTTTCTCCTCTAGTGAGGTCACCGAAGCATGTAGAATCAGATGAGAGAGATTCGTAGTGTCGGCTTCAGGATACTGTAGCTCAGTTGGTAGAGCATCAGTCCAGAAGGCAACGGAACCCGGTCATGCCCCGCATTTTTCAAGCCTTGTCTTCATTATCAAGACAATAAACTCTTAGAAATTATTTTATGAACCACTTTAACAAATGACCACACAAGCTGTGTTTAGAATCTTGTTGACGCTTCAACATATTTGCAAGTTTGATTTTTAATTAAATAAAGAGCACTCTATCGGCTTGCATATTATGTGGATGACAATTTTCAGCATTTATTTATAAACTGTGTTTACATGTGCTAAAAGAATTTTTAAAATCGATACGGTTTTCAGAATTCCTAAGAAATATGCGGGGCAAAAAAGAAAAAGTCGGGCGGGGGGACAACAGGTGGTTGATTTTTGGAGTGAAAATATAATAAATTTTAATGCACAAAAATATTATGTATTTACGCCAGAAAATGCCGGTACTGCCTGCCAAAGTTTGTCATTAATTCCTGGCACCTGCTTACCAAATTGCCCAATACTTTTTTTAATTTTCTTTGAGAAATCAAATTTAACGGTAATTTATGGATCGCTTAGGATTGGAAGTCAATCATCTGAGAATTTCCGTTCAAGTAATTTTCTGAAAACTATTATTAGGTCTAGTACTTCCCACTAGTATTATAAGTGGACTTTACTTTAAGAGTAGAAATAGTTTTTTTTTTCTCTCTTTTTTCCCCACTCTTCAAACGACACTACTGGGTGGCATGAGCCAACGTAACAGTTCAAACTCATCCCGGCTGGTCTTTAGCAATGGTTTATCTGCCGATGCAGTCCTCGTGTCGGGCATAGATGACGCAATATTCTAAACTATCATACATGAGTTAACTGCAAAAATTTGAAATCTGTACCTTCCTTATACATAATTAAGTTTAACATTGCAACAGGGGGTCCCGTACCTACATAATGAAATAAATAATTGTTCATTTCTATACGAATCCTTAACAATAAACAAATTTGTCTGTAATTTCTAATTAATGTATTATAAACGTCTTTTTAGCATCATGGAGCTATAAATACAAAACAGCTTTACGCTTTAGCTTAAAACTTCTCTTTAACTGTACACTTTTAAAAACTGAAAAATTGTACGCAAATTTTAATCGTGGCATAATTTGGAATTTAGATATATAAAATGCTAATGTCACTATCTTTAAAATGAAAACTTTTAAAAGGCGTTCACACTACAACATATTATTAATTATAAGTTTAAATATATCTTTCATCATTAGCGGGTCTGCTGTACTTTTCAGTACAACACCAAGAAATTCAAAATAATACTAAAAGTATTAAAACGCAGTATATTCATGTAAAATTAATGACAAACCAGCCGTTGCTTCTTTATTTACTTGTTGCTGAGTAGCGTGTTGAAATTTCGATGAACGATAGAATGCAATAAAGTCAAGGTTTGTTTAATGACCATGAGCATGAACCTTTGAGTCGACAGTCAACTGCTTAGGTTAATTAGAGAGAGGTTGTAGGTCTCGCAAGCCAATTCTAACACCTAAAGCATCCAGGATTTATCTTCCATTTTTCAGCGAACGCAACTACCTGCTGCGTTTGAAATCACGTTATGATCTCTTTGAGCATTTATTGTGCGCAGCATTAATCACAAATTTCAAATGGATTATTATTGCAACATGTAGTGTGTTCATTCGTATGTTACAACCCTCTCTAGTCTCCCATTTTACCTGCACAGGTTGACCAGCCCATAATTTTAATTGCAATCAATAGTTATCTTGTAATGCCATCTTTTGATCTCTTCTATAATATTATTAATTTAAACACTCTATATTTAAGGAGAATGCTCATTTATTTCCAGTAATAACTTATACATGTGGCGAAGGGAGAGACAGGAACTGCCCAACTTTATTTACCACACTTCTTTGTCATCTGGTTGGAAATTTTCCCCTTATCCTCCTTAGTTCTTTTTAAGAAATTAAATTACTCTCTGGAGGGGGTTAGATTGTTATGCTTTTCATGGTATGTTGATAACTCCATCGTCGAGCATAATTGCTTACAAAGTTGTATCATTTATTGGATCTTTAATTTCACTTATTACTGTAATCATATTTGCTTATATTGCAGGAAGTAATCAACAGCCTATGCTATTTATCCATGTGAATGCTATAGCTGGAAAACATTGGCTTCATGTGCGTCACAGAGTCCTGCTGGAAAAAAAGAAAAATTGAGTTTCTCACAGCAAATTCAGTAAAGCAATTCAAATGCTTGCTTATACTTATGACTATTCATTTTTTCAAAACAGAATTTGCATCTTTGCTTACCTATTTTTTGGTCATGATGCGATTCCTAGTGCAGCTGATAAGGTTTTACGCAACTCCAATGGAACTAAGTTTCTTCAGAAAACAGAATGAGGTCGGGATTTCTCCGTCATGTAGTTAGGCCAATGTATTCAGAAGATGTACTCCTGGACACGTTCCTTCAAGTTTAAATTTTGCATCACAATCATTTTTACAGTTGTAAATGTTAAATTGCTTTCCAGCCATTCATATAGAAGTGTAGGAATTTTTTCTTTACTGATAAAGGCTTCTCCAAGTTCTATTAAATGTTCCCATTTTTCTCTTTCTCTTAGCAATGTACATCACACTTCCCGCTTAACTGAATTATTAACTAATTTAGGAATCGTAGTAAGAACTAGAACTTGAATACCTGGAGATTTCTCTTGAAATAATTTCCTGACAGACGAGCGGTTGTTCATTTGATTTTTATACGGACGATCTTTAACATCACAGGTCATCAGCGTCCCATTCAATTCAGAGCGTGAAACGGCCGGTAAATTTTGTTCAGAGGTCTCTTTTTTCAGGCTTGAGGTTCTTTTACGTACCGTAAATGTACGACAAAGTACCCACGGGTTTTACTTCCCTTACGAAGGAAGTCATACTTAGGACTTTTACCCCCGACAAAATTCCATCAACCGTGGCCGGGACTGAACCCGCGATCTTGGATCTACGAGGCAAGTATAGCTACCAGTAGATCACCAGTATGAGCGGATTCTGTATGCACATCATAAACAAGCATTTGGTGTGCACTTTCGTAAGAAACTGCATACTTCACCGCACTATAAAATAAGTTAGCAACAGCAGTAGGAAAGTGTGTTTATTCCAGTGGCACCATTACAATATAAGTTCCAACAGGGTATGTGTCCTATATTTTATGATATACTAGATTTGATTTAACAGACAAAGTATTAGCTAATATATTCCTTAATAAAATACAAATTATCTCATCTGTTTATTAAATGAAAATAATTTAAAAATCATTAGAAATGGCACACAAACAGCGGGTTTAGCCAGTGTGTTTCCTCCAACCTTTTTCCAGTTTTGAGACCTGAGCTGTGCCACTTTAATCTGACATTTGCTCATTCTCTCCTCTTCCTTGCCTGCCATCACAGCTAAGCATGATCATCTCTTTCCCTCTATTCCGGTAAAAGGTCGTGATAGATACTTTTACCGCCATTCTTCTGTATATTTACTTCGGTCAGTATATGTATAGATCAATATGATCACAAGTGGGGCCAATTCTCAACCCATTTTCATCTGTGACCTTAATCATCCATTATGCTCCTAGGCTGAGTGACGCAAACCTCTGATTAGTGAGTTAGGCCTCATTTCTGATGTATTGTTCCATCCCCCAATCACAATTTTAATTCGGATTGTAATTTTTGCGAAATCTTCTGGTTGCTTTGAGCGATTTTCTGCTACCTATCCATTTCCCACAAGCGGTTCTTAACCCTCCTCCATGCTTCTATTCTCCTGACCCGCTACACAAATGAAGCCCAGCTCTCGTTTTCAGTCCCTAGGCTATTATAGCACCCCACTGGGCCCGCACTTCCGCCTTCTTTTCGCCAATGCACAATGTTGCCGATCTTACCAAAATTTCGCTAGGAGGTAAAGATGTTGTACTGAATTCCAGAGAACCAAAAACAATTTTCGCAACAAAAAATATAAATATGAAAGAGATATATCCTTAATATTGAAGAATACACTATTTTCCGATATATGTACAAACAAACGTGAGTCAGTCGTTCTAATTAAACATGTAATTACTTAATTTTATTAAGATATACATCTCCAATATGTATATTACAGGAGAGAAACGTTTCCTGTTACACATGCAAAGCGCATCTCCTCACAACTTTTCCCGAAAAACAATAGCAAACATTTGCGAATCAACCACAGAGATATATGCTGCAAACTAGGTATCGCATATAAGACTGCATAACAAAGAAACTGTCTGTAGTTTAGAGCATCAAGGTCCTTTTCCACAAGTGTTAATACAAGTCCTTGTAAAGCATGCAGTTGTAACTTCCTGTTTCACAAAATAATGTACGGCACTTATAAAGAGATACGGTGACGTCATAAAAGAGTAAGATGGAGGAACAGCTGTTAATAACACGTCATACATCGAATTAGGTTGTATCCACTCCTTAGTAATATATTAATATTTTTTACTGAACAGAACAAACTTTTATCATTTCTAAAATATTGATCTAATTTTTTTTAAAAAAAAAATTACCATTGAAAAACCTAATTATGCATTTGTCAATATTCAAGATAAAATTTCCGCTTTAAAATTAACATTGAAATATTAATTTTGTTCCAGAGATAACACGAGTAAAGGTTTTATAAATTGAACAAAATTATATATATATTCATTTTATAATTTACATTTATATACTTTTTGTATTGTTTGGCATTCACGTTTTCATCACAACCAAAAATAACGCCACGGGTGGCCGAGGTCGTTAAGGCGCGGACTCGAGAGCGGGAGTCCTGGGGTTCGAGTCCCAGCAGGACCGTCCTCCCTGACTGAGGTTTTTTCCAAGTTTTCCTCAACCCTCATAAATGGCGAATGCCAGAAAGGTACGCTAAACTTAGGCCTGGAACGTTTCCTTCCTTATAAAAAATCCTTTCCCAATATATCATTTGATCTCATGTATCATCAGTGTCCATCACCATCAGTGATGTAAAAACCTTTAAAAAAAATTAATTTAATGCTGCACTGAATTACATACTTGAAACAGGAAATGTCAATATCATTTGTAAGTATTTATAATTTCATTTGATTTAAATCGTTCACTGTAGCTAAATAATGGATTATTCCTCTATTATACACAAGTCATTCTTTTCATTACATTTTTAGGTCAATTGGTTTTCTAAAATATTGAAAAAGGTATTCAAAATTTGCACTTGTGTTTGAAGTTACAAATATTTCTAAACTTTTAGAGAAAGTTATACAAATTACTGAACATAACTAATGCTAGTACTTCTGTGAAACAAATAGATGAAAAATCACTTGTATACTTGTAAATATGGACTTGTAAATTACCAGTGTAGAGGAAACCTTTGTGAAACAAAATCTTAGTCATAACCACAAGTAACTCCACACGCTTTTAAAACTCATACTTTTGTTGAATACAGCTCTATGATACACAAGAATAATACTTAAGAACTAAAAAATGCATTAACATAACGTTAATATTGGGTACATTACATCACAAAGTCTCGTTTTCATATCCACGTATCAAGGGGTTATGCGCAAATCATTCCACCTTATGATCAAGGCGTTCTTTAGTATGTGCAAAATTTGAGAGCACCCCGACAAATTGAGATGAGTTTACGCAAGGGCCGGTCTTCTTTGTGGATGAAATCTGGGACTTACTCTGAAGAGATGCTGGTTGAGAAGTTTGAAATCTGGTTCACGAGCATTATCGATGTAGTCCTGACATGCTGAAAAACGGGGCAAAGGAACCTACGCAGTACACTACGACGTACAAGACATTGTAGGACTCGTAAACACAATCTCATCAGTCGCTTACGCTTTTACACACTTTATTTCTGCTTTGCAGTGAACATTGACAAGTACTTCGTCGACTTATGTTCAGAGATGTTATGCGCATTTGTTTGTTCTTTATTATTATTATTATTATTATTATTATTATTATTATTTTACAGCAATCAAAATGTATGACTAGCTTTCTATTGCACAAAATTATGATTTTTAAAACCGTATGGAGTTACTTGTAGTTATCAGTAGAAATTTGTTTCACAAAGGTTTCCTCCACACTTGTACTATACAACTCCATACTTACCAGTGCACAAGTGATTTTTTTTAATTTGTTTCATAGAAGTATTAACATTACTCATGCTCTATAATTTACACAGTTTTTTCTAAAAGTGTAAAAATATGTTTAACTTTAAACACTAGTGCAACTTTTAATATATTTTTAATAATTTAGGAAATCAAGTTACCTGAATATGTAATGAAAATATGCGTGTGTATAAATGATGAATAATTGAGTATTTTACTAGAGTGTACGATTTAAATTGAGTGAAATTAAAAAGATTTATAATAGTAAAACCGCTCTCTTTGGTCTGTGGTTACTGTTGCTGACTACTGGCCGGTGGACTCGGGTTCGATTCCCGGTACCTGCTTAGGAATTTTCTAAGTTAGGGAGGTCTGGAACGTGAGGATAATTGGGGAGCTGCCTGATGGAGAGGTGACTTTCTTTGATCTACAAAACTGTGTTATAGGTGACAGACGTGGTGCTGGCATACTGATCACATGCCCCTCTGCAAGATGTAGGTTGGGAAGCAGAGGTCGCTGCGGCAGGCCTGGCCGAGCTTGAGTTGTAAAGCCGAAGAAGTAGATGAATCTTTATTGTTATAAAAGTCTATATATAGGTTACAAATATATTGTATGCTTGGGTCATCAACCGTACATGCTTAAGTATGATAAGAGGAAAAAATAAAAAAGATACAAGACAGTAATCATAAATGAATTAAAACTTTAAAAAAAGATAAGGACATTTTAACAGATCTATCACTGAAAACATATTATTTATAATTACACCAGTTGCGTTCTAACCAGAAAATAAACTGCTTCTAGTTTCGCACACTTTGACTAGGGAAACGCTCATATTAAACCAGTTAGAGTGAACACAAACAGGTCCCAGAAGCCCATTGACTTCTAATTGCCATATTTTTTTTTTCTGGAAACAGCGTTTTTCTCAGGGGTTTCTATTGGGTACATTTGGCCAGAATATCGTACCCATTCCTCATCCCCTCCACAAATTAGGCAGATTCTCCTACCAAAACTATCCATTATAACAGATATTGGCCTTTCCTCTTTCAAGTGTGTATTTTAGTGCGGCATCTTAGTGCTTGTTGTTTTTAATACTTTTGATAACATTTTCACAATTTTTTCATTGAATGCGAAACAATATGAGCAAAAGTATATTAATGTAGATGATCAAATGGTATAACAAATAAAATCTGGAATTCAATTTATAAGCTCAACACTTGTGCCGCCTCATGGCACAGCGACCATTGTTTAAATGCGGTAGTTTACGCTGGAATCTTGCCAAATGCATAACAAATTAATTAAATTGCAATTGTTTCTAAAAAGAAAATATTGGGTCAATTCTGCCGGAATCATAATGTGTTCTGTACAGTCAAAAATACAAATTTATTACTAAGGAGAGGTTAAAGCTGCTCCTAACTTAAGGGTCCTCTTTGGTAGTGTTCCAAATCAGTGACTTGTGTGCACGTTCTTGTGCTTCAATTCAATAAAACTATGTGTTTCAGTATTGTGTATTTCGGAAATGAATATTTGGCAATAGGCAGGGTGTTTCCTTGATAATACAAGTTTCATAGATAATAGAGAAGGACAAGTGAGTATATTTGAGATAAACTGTTTGTAAATTATAAGCTCAATCCGTTTCTCGTAAGTTGTAGCAAATATAACAGGAGTAAATAACCCGGCCAACATGCAGGCATATAAGCTCCCAATCTATCAAAATCTTCCTTCACAATAATTCAAACAGTTTCACTTTATTCTGCAGGGTAGCAGCTGTGTTACTGAGTTATGCAGTAAACTATCTTTCGGTAGACGGCACAAGTACAAATAAGTTTTTTTACTCTGGATATTAATTTTTAACTATCACAAAATTTCACATTCTACATTTTGTGTATTTATTAATTTTGTGCACAATGGCCTGCCATTTGACAACTTTTTTTTTTGAATGACTTATTTATGGACGCTCTTTAACAGCTCAGGTCATCAGGGTCCCATTCAACTCAGGGCGTGAAACGGCCGACAAATTTTGCTCAGAGGCCTCTCTTTCAGGCTTGAGGTTCTTTTTCGTGCCGTAAATGTACGACACGGGACCCACGGCTTTACTTCCCTTCCGAAGGAAGCCATACTTAGGATTTTTACGCCCCGAAAAAATCCATCGGTCCTGGTCGGGTTCGAACCCGCGATCTTGGGTTTAGGAGGCAAGTATGGTAACCACTACACCACCAGGACCGACACGCCATTTGACAACAATTACGTATATTTGATAATGATAGAATGGGGAAAAGTACATTTTTATGCATATCTTTTCTATTCTTCATTTAAAAAAAACAGAAATTTGATAGATTTTTTCAGTTTATTTGGAAAAGGGCTAGTTCCAAGCATGCTTTTATAATAGAGCATTTATAATACAAATAAGAGAGATAAGAAACTCAGAGGTGCCTACTTTAAAAACTGTAATTGAAATATTATCGGTTTTGAAGGAGTTTTGTATAACGAAAGTTGATTATATCAATGTCTTCTTTTGGTAAGCGGGATAAAGTCCAATTTAGTGACTCTTAGACAAGAATTATTCATCATGGCATCACTGGTGCTCATTTGTAAATCTTAATTAATGTTTGTGGCCAGCTAATAGAATTATTGAGGATTTATTTCTAATGCTCATATAGGTTATTAATGCTTGGTTCTACTGACTAAGTAAGCGTATAGTTTCTTAAACTTGTTAAAGGTTATTCTATATATTTTATCATTAGTAGCTATAACTTTATCACAAGCAATGTTTAAGGAAATAGCATAATCATCATATTAGGTGAAATTCAGTTATGCAATGTTATATCTTTTCTGAAGGAGTAACGGTTCAGTTGATTTGGTTTATTTACGGACGCTCTTAAACAGCCCAGGTTATCAGCGTCCCATTCAATGCAGTGCGTGAAACGGCCGACAAATTTGCTCAGAGGCCTCTTCTTTCAGGCCTGAGGTTCTTTTTCGTGCCGTAAATGTACGACACGGAACCCACGTGTTTACTTCCCTTCTGAAGGAAGCCATACTTAGGATTTTTACACCCGAAAAAATTATCGATCCTGGCCGGGATTGAACCCGCGATCTTGGGTCTCGGTCGGTCCTGGCGGTGTAGTGGTAACCATACTTGCTTTCTAAACCCAAGATCGCGGGTTCAATCCCGGCCAGGATCGATAATATTTTCGGGCGTAAAAATCCTAAGTATGGCTTCCTTCGGAAGGGAAGAAAACCCGTGGGTCCCGTGTCTTACATTTACGGCATGAAAAAATAACCTCAAGTCTGAAAGAAGAGGTCTCGGAGCAAAACTTGTCAGCCGTTTCAAGCCCTGAATTGAATGGGACGCTAATGACCTGAGATGTTAAAGAGCGTCCGTAAATAAAACAATCCAACTCTTGGGTCTGCGAGAGATAATAGAGGAATGGCGGAATGAATGGTAGGGGAAACCGGGGTATCTAGACGCTACTTCGTCCGCCACATTTTCACTAGTGCAAGCTTTGCTTAAATAGTTTTCAACGCCCGTTTTTACTGCTGAGGCAACACAGGCGGTGGACACTGATGTTACATGAGATGAAATAATAAATTGGGAAAGGATTATTTTAAAGGGAGAAAACATTCTAGGTTTAATTTAACGGTAAATCCCCCGCATTTGCCTTTTATGAGTACTGAGGAAAACCTGGAAAAACCTCAAAGTAAATAGTCCTAGAAGACCTCTCGCTCACCAGCCCCATGGATTAACGATATCGGCCATCCGCTTGGTGAGATGCGGGCAGTCAAATAACACGACAATGGCGCCAGTAAAAGTATGTGTACACCCCAATCTCGAAGTGCAGCGAAAGCTTACGGTGAGACATGACAAGAAAAAGTTGATATGGTAGTCAGTATGGATGCTAGTCAAGGTCTGGTTGAACGAAAAGTATATTGTTTTATTGTTAAATACTTGAGGGAGAAAACCTCGTCACTACTAAAAGTATTCACCACACTCCTAAATGGAAAGAAGCTGCCACTGAAACAAAACACAACAGCTGAAATTTCAACTTATGTATTGTAGCAATCCGGGCAGTATATACATATTTCAGGAAAGTTAGTTTTAAGTTTAATTTTCTTCATGTAAACTTTTCTCGTTTTATTGCTCATAAATTCCCGCCTGTGGTGCATCAGTAATAAAAACACTACTCAAACAACTTGCTCATAAATTTGTTTGATAGGGTTAATAAAATTATTGCAACTTCCAGCATACTCTAAAATACTATAAACAATGTAAGTCGAGAAAGTAAATATTATTTATAAACTTTATATTCTATCACAATACCTTATGTAATAACGTGTTTACCGTTATGTTACACTTGCAGCATCAAAACATTAAGGAGCACTTTGCATTAAGTGATAAACGTTATATGTGTTAGACATTATCACCAAACTGTAATTTGGGCAATTTTACAGGCTTCGCTTTTGGAAAGATACAATAAAGAAGCAGCATATGGAAATGTTTTCGAAACGGCAATGTCACTATTTAGCATGTGCTATTGATTTACCCCTTCCTAGAAATTTTACACGTAAATCAATTGTGTCAAAACGTTATAAAGCTGGTGGCCTGTTATTAGGACCAACCTTAGACCTGGAACCCTGCATTTGACACCAGCGTTGGTTCTCGCATTTGTCACGCGACTTTTAGTTCAGCCAATTCTCTTTCACCAGTGACCATTAAGATATTTCAAGAACCTTCCAAACTCTATTAACAACTTTCACGCTTTCAAATAAGTCTCCTAAAAATATGAAAATAGTACATGCACAATTAAATAACATTATATATAAATAATTAAATCTTTCACGAGTTATTCCTCTCAAAATTTAGATGTAAATATAAATCTATATATAATAGTTTAATAAATTAGAGAAAACGTCAAAAAAGAAGTATTCATTAGGTGGCGTAATATGATGTATTAATTACGTTAATATGGCTCAAATCCGGTGTTCTATTCACCAAAGAGTATTTCTTTACGATTCGTACTTGATGTAGGGAAATTGTTTCAAGAGAGATTCACTGATATTCAACTTCAAAGTCGAAGTTAGATTGGCAAATAAATTTTGTGAAATGCGAAGTATTCTTGATAAAAAAAGCATACACAGACACGTGCAGTACTAACAAAAGAAACGTTAGAAAACATTTAACATGCTCTGGAACATTCTCCTAAAAATCACTTCTACGTATTCCTCAGCAAAAGGGATTTCGAACAGCTACAAAGTTACTGAAGTTAAAACTCTATAAAATAACTGCAGTGCAAGATCATAAACCGGGTGACCCTGCAACTAAGAATACATTTTATGGGTGGATTTTGAATAGTGTGCTTGACGGAGAACTATATCCTAAATATGAATTTATTTAGGGACGAATTTTGGTTCCACTTTAGTTGGCATGTTAATTAAAAAGAAGCAAAAAGAAACATGGGCATGTGCAGGAAATTTTGCAGCCCTTTCCCCGGGAATTAACTTAGAGGGAACTTTTCGACAGTACTCTACAACGGCATATATAGTCCATGTCTCCTTGCGTGCAATTCATGGAATATTCGAAAACAAGAGTCATCACATGTGGCCTCCTCGTCCCCTGAATTAACGCCCTGCTATTTTTATCTCTGGAGAACATTACAGGAAAAGGTGTATAGATAATTCTACACACTGAAAAACAGCTTTTAATCCATTTCTTAAGGGAACTACAGAGGAGGGTAATGGTTAAGGTCATACGCCATAAATATATGAAAGATGAAGAGGTGCAGTTCGAGCATCTTCTTGCTTGATAATGGTGAGTAAATGTATCTTTTAAGTGTTAGTAATGCCTTACGCGACAATCATAGCTGTGGCCATTTTGATCCCCACACGCAGTGTTCGAAATCAACACCCTCATGACGATGCACTATACAATACCACTAAATATTTCTGTGAATTTGTGTAGCACACAAAAAGAATAATTATAGTTTCATTAAGAGCCAAATCTATAGGTTCATGTGGCATTCGTTTCCAATTTTTTGTAAATAAAATTCTATTGCATTAGAGTTAAGGAGCAGTTAATTTTCAAAAAATGTGTTAACTGCTATAGGAAATACGAAATTTGCTACTAAAATGTCTAATGAACCTGTCAATTATATCAACGAATTACAGTGGCATTTTTATTAGAAGAAAAGAATTAAAATGTTTTCAAGACCGTTAAGTTATCTGTAATTTTCCAAATAGAACTTTTTCCCCCTAGATTTCCTCCTTTTAAAGACTTGCTGATTAACATATTGCTGAATGACACCACACGGCAAACTCTTGTTACAATGGGTTATCACACTGCACACTTGGGTTTACTTATACTTAACCTGCATATTATAAACAGGAGTTGTTGTATTTAAGTCTTCACCCTGTAGCGGAATGTGATGATGGCTAAATACATCAAAATAAAGTTTGGCAAAACAATGAGTACTCCGGTAATGATCACAAATTTCCATTTCCGCACTACTGAAAATTGGCATTTATTATTAATGGTACATCACATTACAAAACTCTACCAGCCTTGGGAATGGAAAGCTCGTTTATTGAACTGGTATTGCGTAAACTGCTTTGGATAAATGAATTGCGATGTATTCGCCCACATGTCCGTACTTCTATAACAAATAGTTAATCACTTTTAGTCATTTTGTTATTGTTTCACTGTTGGCAATTCCTTGCTCCACGTGAAGGACAGTTTTAGATGATGTGTTGAAATAAGGCCACAGAAAGGAAAGGAATGCAAAGGAACTGCTACCATATACAGAGCGTTCAAAATACACCGAAAAAGTATACAGAATGTAGGTATGACACTTTAACTGTTTTGTACGTTCCGCTACAAGTATACGTACTAGTAAATTTATTTTGTGGTAAACTAAACTTTTGAAACTTATAACTGAGTAAACGTTTAGCACTTTCACGTTAGATCTATTTGTGCGCGATGACTGTAAGTTATGAAATGCAGTACAAAATTTTAGAACAAAATTTAACGTGACTAGGGATATTACTTTAACAACGTGGTGGTGGTGGTGGTGGTGGTGGTGGTGGTGGTGGTGGTATTTATTCCAATGGCACCATTACAATAAAACAGGCGCAAGGAACCAAGCGTACGTGCTTTGATAATACACTAAGTCTGTGTGATTTAATACTATATATTAGATATTCCATATTAAATATAGCGTATAATAAGAAAATAAAATAAATAAGAATATAAAGCAAAATAAAAATATTTTACCTAATTTGTTTCCCATACCCCTCTCCCCTTTTATCAGCCTTTTCAGACATGAGCGTCTCATTTTGACCAGAAATTTCCTATTATTTCCTCTTCTTTCTTGCCTGACAGCAAAGGACATCATGTCTATCTCCTTCTGTTCGATCCTGTAGGGCTGTACCTTTACACTCGGCCAATAAATATATCCACGAATCCTTAGCACATTCTCAAAACAGTTTCCTTTGTGACCTTAATTATCCCTCATGCCCCTAATGTAAGTCACGCGAATTCCTGGTTAGTGATTTTGGCCCCTGTTTTGATGCACTGCTCCATCCCCCACTCAGATTTTATCCCCGATTTACTTCAAACAAAATAATTCCCACACTTTGTGCAATTGTCTGCTGCCTATCCATATCCCTCAAGCGGCGCCTAAACTTCCTCTATTCACTTCAACAGCATTTTGCCGTGCAGGTAGAAAAGAACCTTTTGAGCTAAGATACCACAATCAATCTTCTTAATAAATGAATTAATTATAGGTGCATTACTGTTTTTGCTGTAATAATTATCCACAGGAACAATGAAAAATCATCAAATGTTTCTGTGGAAAACTGAAAATTTGAGAACATTTTCCACTAATTTAAATATGTACTGGACTATAGCGAAGTGAATAGCTATGTTTCAAAAAAAAGGAAGTGTATTCAGTACCACTCACCGAGGTCATGTTTTTTCCGCACTGTGCTCAGATGGGCTTAACCCACGGAATAATGAGGGGATTCATAAGAGAGATTTTTAAATGAGAATGGGTGAGTGAATATTAGCCATGGAAAAAGAGTATATAACTTAATAATACCTTTGTTCAATAAGGAAACAAATCGAATGTCAAAACTGTGGAAACATGCAGACGGGTCTATATTTAAATTTCTGTCATTCCCCTTTATTCTCTTTTACAGAACTGAACATATTCTAAGAAACTTTTGTTGACTGTGATCTCAAGGAAATTATCTGCATTGGTCGAATCCTTCGCACTGCTCCAAGAGAGTGCTCCAGTTGTCATAGAATTGTTGATTCATTAGATTAGAAGGCGAATTTTCGTAATATGGAATCTGGGTTCCATGTCTAAAGACTTTTATGAGTTCTGTAGTTAGGTGCTCAGTAAATGGAGGCTGTGTTATATATAATGGACTTGGATTATATAATTTTGCAAAACTTGTGAACTGTACGTCGTTAATATGAAGTTTTAGCTAAAAAGAACCTTTCCAAAGTATGGACGCCTTTGATATGCAAAGAACTTCCTTACACGCATGCACATACCGGTAGTGTTGCAGCTGTTTGCCGTTTTCAACATTTTTTTTTTAAACGTTGTGACCTCTCTACATTTAATAAATTTCTTTTGCGTTTTGCCTTTTTGCTTTATTCAGAAATAAATTCTGTAACTTTTGTGCTCTTGAACAACAAGTTTGATTTTACAAAAATCTGATTTATGAGAGAAGGACTACGCTGTGCGTATTTAAGTTCTAGCTAATGATATGTTTGAGGAGTCTGAGAAACATACGCAAACAACAGTACTCAAAGAGAAAGCAAAACAAATTATGCAGGGAAAGAATAAAATCAGATCAGATGGAGATGTTTTCCATTAGTCTGCAGAAGTTACATTTCTCTTTACCCTCTGCGGGTAAATTTCCAATTTCTCTGCAAATTGCATCGTTCTGTGTTATATATATTGTGTGGGCCGTTTTAAACTGTTCAGAATCAAAAGACAAAGCAACAAACCTGGAGCGCGCTAGCCACAAATTCTCACGCGAAAACTGACACACTAAACTCATGTGCTTCAAGTCTATCCTGTTGGAAGCTTCTGCAAGTAGTAAAACCGCTTCATTAGCAATTGAGTCATCAATTGATCAGAATTTAACGGCATTTTAAATCCGGTGTTTTCTGTTGCATTAATTGTACACAAAACATTATTATTCGATCCTGTAGTGAAGTTTCGATTACCTTTTGACCTCTTGTTTGACCTTTAACACTCTTTTGCGAGTACAAAAAATACCGTCCAAAATCACTATTCAGGGTCAGTTACGACAAATAGAGAAAATTATCATTTATTGAAAACTGTTTTCAATTTCAGAAAACATAAAAGGGCTGTTAACATCCTTCAGTAAATTTCTTTTGAAACTCTGTCAGATTTTAGGAACTAACAGCATTTTTTTCAACAAGACCTTACATTTTGCAACATTACTATCATTAAAATAATGTAGCTATTGCTATAAAGTGATGCATACAAGCATGGGTCTTTGAAATTCTTGCACAAACTACACTGCTCAATAATGCATTGAGGGTTTGGACATAAGGACATTTTTCAGGAGTCTTGTGTAAAGGACGGAATATACAAAAATGTATCCAAAAAAAAAAAAAAAAACTTAGTTCATTCCATTGTAGACGTAATGCACAAATTTTCACTATTGTCAGCAAAATCAGCAGGGTAAGTAAAGCATCTCAAATGCGGCTTGTAGCCACGCCCTTCAGTTGTTTTGTTTAAACAGCTGAATACGCTCAAGAACTAAGAATATATATGTATTATGTTTCTGTGAACGGTACATTCTGCAGAATTTCGGAAAAATCCCAATATTTCATATTTCAAAAATTTAAACTGTCCGGAGCCCCTTAAAGTTCAAATTTCAACGCAGCTCTCAAAATATTTCTTGTGGGCTTTCTGGAAGATTTCTCAAAACAGATGGTTCTGCAGTTTCATCCTAAGTTGGAGGTCGTGTATAGAGAAAACTGTACTATTTACCAAAACGGAAGGAATACAGAGGTACTCAAAATATGGGATGAGACATCCAGCAGATGGCAGGTAAGCTCCCGCGAATCGGTGCAAAACACACACCAGCAGCAGAGATTGTATTTTAGTATATTCCAAATACAGTTAAACTGCAGAGAAATTATCTGATGTTCAAACTTTTTCCTTGCAGTGATACTTTGCCTCTTCCTCTAATGTCTTATTGTAAGCATATGCTCTCATAAACACAACATTCCTAACTGTAAAACTTTAACAAGAGTTTTCTTATACTGAAAATGTTGACATCCTTTTCTTGAAAGAATCCCATGTACCAGCTTCATCATTTGTGTCACGTTGCAGTTTCATACATATTTCTTACTAGACCCAATTTTTTAACAAATCCTTATTACTTTTCAAATAATCAAACATATGAAATGTCTGAAATTAAATTCTATAGAATGGCTGGTACCCTCGCTTCCTTCAGACCAGGTTTTGTAAAATGAAATTGAGTCACTTCAAAATCCCTGCACACTGTTCTTTACTTTTGCAAAAATTAATTCTGTCAAGTCAGTTTCCTTGATCTGACTGTGCTTTGCCATTGTATGAAGTAACAAACTTCTTCAAATTGGAAAATTCAATAAATATTTAGCGTCAATTTATATACCCCGCTATCGGATAATGCCGGTATGACGTCACATTTCATTGTTAATTCAACCGGTCTATAGCGAAGTATGTACTCTTCATTCAAGCGAGCTACCAACACTAGACAGAAAGTATGCCGAATATCGCCCTTTAATAACTAACACTTTGTTATTAAAAATGCGGTCACGTTAAATGTTTTCCAAAAAAGTGTATGCGGTGTCCATATTTATTATTAAAAAAAAAGAAATGTTCTCATAATTTTAACGTATGATAACCCTACTTTAACAGTATTACTGCATTATTAGCTTTTGATTTCAATGTTTCCGTTTGTCTCTTTAAGGTATTTGATTCACTGATTGCAAAAACATCCTATGTCCATTTTGGTTAAAAATTAATTTAATGCAGGAATTGACACCTCAGGCATAAATACTGTAGAGTGAACACACAAACAACCAAAGTCACTGTGGCCTTCTTTCATATGTGATTTCGAGTACTACCAGGCTCTAAGACCAGGGGTCGTAACACAGAGGTCTGTGCCACCCAGTGGTCTTTTGCATTAGGACGGCACCTTGTTTCCTAAAACGACCCGCCTTTCGGCTGCAGGCGATTGCGTCGCCCAAGCGCACCGAGTGAGCTGCAGCTACAAAGCCGAGCGCACCCAGCTACCAGAGTTTCACTGGCTGATAGGTCGTACTAGCTTAGACCTACTCCCTTATAGAGGTGAGTGACCCCAGCATTAAGGAAGCCACCACCGCCTCACAAAGACGGAGATTCTGGCACACGCTTGCGCACCGGCCCCCAGGGTACACGCCTTAGGCACTCCCCTGGGACACTCCGCTCTTGCGAGTACTCAATTACCCGTGAGTTCCGGGAACCACTGCCACGCCGAGTCCAACCCAATCCGGACAACTCCCTTTCGGGAGGGGCTCGTCTCAAGTCCGACCCGGCTTCCTCTAGTAACGTCAGAGGTACCGCGGGCGCTCAGGGTCCGCAGAGCCCGCACCTGGAGCATCTGTAGAGCAACGACCGAAGCCGCGCCCCCCCTTACGGGACCTTCTTTTCATATACAAGTTCGCAATTTTACACGTTAAGCGTGAAAACAACGGAAGTAAAGCACTTAAGTAATTTTAGTTTTCAACTAATAAGAGTTGGCTGTACTTTAAGAATGGTATCGTTTAAAAATTACGCATTGTTATTACTGCCTTGTAATAATAGAGGCAGAGGCTTAGAACGGGGAAAAAACGGAAGACAGTATACTAAGTTAGAAAAGGTTGCCTAAATATATTAATGAAGGAAACAAGTTCTTTTCTTGGAAGCTCATCATAGTCCTATAAATGAGAAACAAATCCCAGTTGTAGCCAGAGGAATTCAGACATGTAGAAAGCTTTACTAAGTGCATGCACAGTAGATGATGAAAGAGTGAAACATATTGCAAAGTATACGAGAGACAGCAAAAGATGGAAAGGGAAAGTCAAAAAGTGTTAATGCACCGCAGGAAACAATCAAAATTCATCATTCCCTGTTAAAGAACCCCACTATGGCATTCACACTATGCTTAGTAAGCTGTTTGGAAAATGTACAAACAGATTTTCCCGAAAGCTTCTCCCTGCGTTTGGAAGGGTTACGCAATTCCTGCTTTATCTGTAATCAGTTGTGTCTGAGATTAAATCATAAACAGAAAAAGTTGTCCATGTTTGAAGGTCTGAAAATGTTATGAAGTTCGTGCAAAGAGGAAATAAAGTTTGAAACATATTTTATGATCATTGCTTTTAAGCTTCGAATTTGTTCAAAATGTCCGATCTCCACATGTTACTCAAGACATATTTCATTTGCAGTATCTGTTTCAGCCTTGTATGTATAATACAATATGTTTACTATGAACGGAAGCTGTTCAATATAGAAGTATACGTTTTTTGACAACATGCTTTTACTCATTCTCTTAATTTTGATATTTTTCAAAGTAGTTCCCGTAGGATGCTATGCACCTGTTCCAGCGTTTCTGCCAGTCTTCAAAGACATGCTGAAAATAATACTTGACAGGCCTTCGCATCGCTCCCGCAGTCTTCAGTACTACTTCAGGTTATAGAAAATGCCTTCAAGAAGATGTTTCTTCAATTTGGGGGAAAGGAAAATGTCACACGGGGCTAAATTTATACTATAGCGATAGTGAGGGGCACGCATTACAATGATGTTTGTGAGATATTCAGCAACTTTTTTTTTTTTTTTTTTTTTTTGCCTTCTAAACCCGATTGCGGGTTCAAACCCGGTCAGGATTGATTGATTTTTCGGGCGTAAAAATCCTCAGTATGGCTTCTTTCCGAAGGGAAGTAAAACCGTGGGTCCTGTGTCGTACATTTGCGGCACGAAAAAGAACCTCAAGCCTGATAGAAGAGGCCTCTGAAAAAATTTATTGGCCGTTTCACGCCCTGAATTGAATGGGACGCTGATGACCTGAGATGTTAAAGAGCGTCAGTAAATAAATCAAAAAAATAAAAAAGCAACATCTTTTGGGATGTGCGGTCGTGCATTATCGTGGTGGCTCATTCAGTTTGTTGCATGGAAATGTGGTCTGTTGAATGTGATAGGGACAGAACATCTCTATAGTATTTTCCAGTTACAGCTGTGTGCGGAGGTAGGACATGCTGGTAAACCATTCCTTGAATATCGAAAATAAGATAACTTTCTAAGCAGAGGCAACCATTTTGCTGTTTACTCTCTGTACTGAAATTATATAGCAAAGTTTCATCACCAGTGATTGCTTTTGAAAGACACTGCGCATCTTCCTGTAACATAATTTTCCACTACTTGCAAACGATCCTTTGTTCTGGAATCAACAGTCTTGTGACTCACCGACACAGACACGTCTCATGTGTAACTTTTCAGTTTCAAGTGTGTAGGAGGCACCCATTGAAATGTTTAGAATTTCTGTAAGTGCTTTTAATGTTAACCTCTCTCCAATAGCAGCATAGGTGTTAATATTTTCTTCCGCGAGAGCACAAACTGGAGCGCCGGGGCCACCTTCCTTTGAAATGGATTGCTTCCCCCTCTTTAAATATTTTAAACTACCTTCAAGCTGCACAATGGCGAAGAAAAAATTCCTCATAGGCCTCCTGTAACATTGCATAGGTCTGAGCTGAAGATTTGTTGAGACGAAAGCAGAATTTCAGAGTGCATATTGCTCATCGTGTGTCACCATTGCATAACTCTTACAGGCGAAAACCGGAAGTGTGTGCAACCCATTAAAGTAACAAAGTGCTGTAAAGTTAAATTTAACTGTAGGAAAGGTATGTTGTTTATTGAACAGCCCTCGCATATCTAGAAAGTATCGGTTAGTTTGGAAAAAGAGAGCTCGTAATCAAAGAAAACAGAATGTACACAATAGGGAATCAATGGAACTAACAGTACATGCTATTAGTAAATGTACTGTGCACTTGATAGTTGCAAATGAAGTCATGTATTTCAAGAAGCGTTGGACAGTAACTTATAACAAGACTTGCGGACTTAAAACGCATTTCCGCTACAAATATGACCTCAGGAAAAACACATAGATGCCAAAAGAAGAGGTGTACAAAAATGGAAATGTGATAGGCACCAAAAATGAAGTATGAACGTGTCATCTTACTGGCGGGAAACATTCACTTACCTAGCAGAAGATTGGGAGTAGTCTGCTAATATATAAGTTAACACTGCTAATTTGCTTTAAATGAAAATTTATTTTCCGCTTATAATTGTATTGTGTTGATTACAGCCTAAGTACACATCAAAGATAATGTTTTTAAGGCACTTGTATAAAACATTGATATTATGTCATAATTTAATTGTAAGGTGTTACTTATTCCTTTATTTCATATGCTGTTATGTTTTTCATAGGTTTCTTTACACTGGTGTAACGTGACATATTCTTTTTGACTCTCCCCACGTTGCATTAAGAAGCACTTAGTTCGTTCATAAACTAGCGAGAGAAAATGCCTGCAAGCATATGCCTTAACGCCGCTAAACAGATTCATTTCCCAAAACATTAATTTTCAGGTATAAACCAACATTACCATCGAATCCAAATATTACGTTCTTAATTATAAATGACCAACTAAGCAATGCATTGCCCACAATTGGAAACCATCACATAATGTAAATTTCTAATATTTGTATAAATAATTAGTTACAGGGCTTAGATAAACAGGAAAACATCAAACTAAACAACAAGGTTAATTTTCTCTTCAACAGGAAAGGCGCTTCGAATAAATATGTTGATGCACTATTACTGCATTGCACTGAAACAGAACCTAAATTTTTCCAATAAACATTAACAAGAGCATAATATTTTGAATATTTCTCTTTAAATATGCTTAGCAAAACTGCCTTATTTCTAGGAACCAACTAATGTGTCGCCGAGCAAAGTGCAAACTCCTTTGAATATTATGAGTGTACGGGGGCATCATGGATATTAATTGTGACAGATGTTCATCCATGACTAGAATTAGAAACGTGGAACACGTTACTTGCTGTAGGAGCTCGAAAAATCTTTTTCTTGCAGCATGGTCTATTTCTAGAAATCCTAGTCTCAGTGGGTATTTTCATTTTCTTAAAATACCTCTTCACTAGGACATGCTCAAAATGCAAACAACAGCAATTTTTTAATTCGTTCCGCGATGCATTTCACAATATATCAAGATACTGGGAATTACTAAATTGCGCCATTCTTACACAACTGTTCCTTTGATTCTAAGATAAACATTTGATATTGGCGCTATCTCGACCTGCCACCACTAATGGCTCAATAAAATGTTATTTTCTTAAAAGCTGCCTCAAAAGACATCAAGTTTTGTTCATTTTATCACAAAGAACCCCGTTTTATCAAAGGAATTTGCGTATAAGGTGGTATCCACAACATTCTGAACTGGTGCTGCCATCTCGACAGTAGTTGCAGTAGAGTTTCGTGCCACTAGGTGGCAACCACTATCACATCTGATGAGTGAATGTTTAAAGTTCCATGCAGCTGGGTGGATGTGTTGAGATTCTATAGTACTTTTCATGATACTCTGTGTGTAGTGTGTGGCGATTTTACGATGGATCCAAGATTTGAACAAAGAGTGTGCATCAAATTCTATGCAAATCTCGCGAAAAATGCTATGGAGACCCTCGCAATGATTCAACACGTATTTGGGGGCAAAGCATGAGCAGTACACGTGTTTGAGTGGCATGCTCGGTTCAGGGACAGCCGCACAACTATTGAAGACCATGCTCACACCGGTAGGCCCGTCACCTGCACAACGCCTGACATTGTGTGCCAAAGTTCAACACCTTGTTGATGAGGATCAACGTCGAACCATTGAAGGCCTTGCTTATGAAGTGGGAATTGGAATGCAAACGAATTTTAACTGATGAATTGGGGCATGCATCGTGTCGCCGCAAAAATTTGTGCCAAGCATCCTGAATGCTGGATCAGAAGGCGCAGCATGTTGAAGTTTGCACGGACCTTCGTCAGGCCGTATCCGATGACCCTACCTTCTTGTCCAGGGTCATTACCGGCGACGAGAATGGGCGCTAGTGACCCTGCTGTTTTGTGCCCTTAAGCAATAATCATCATCACCGGCGACGAGAGCTGGATCTACGCTTATGACCCTCAGATAAAATAACAATCCTCCCAGTGGAAGAGCCCGAACTCGCCAAGACCAAAAAATTAAATAAATAAATAAATAAACAATGAGACAAGTGAAGAGCAAAATTAAGAGCATGCTCCTCGTTTTATTTGATACTGAGGGGATTGTGCACAAAGAATTCGTCCCACCAAATCAAACAGCGAATTCCACGTACTACTGCGACATTTTGCGACGGCTCCGTGAAAATGTGCGGCGACATGGCCCGAACTTTGGCGACAATTTTTTTTTTGTTTTGTTTATTTACGGACGTTCTTTAACATCTCAAGTCATCAGCGTGGCGACAAGGGAACTGTCTGTTGCATCACGGTAATGCGCCCTGTCACAATTCCTTGTTCACCAGGAGCTTTTTGATGAAAAACTTGACGGTTGTCCCCTACCCACCATACTCGCCTGATTTGGCACCCTGCGACTTCGCTCTATTCCCCAAACTGAAAATCAAGTTGAAAGGACATCGGTTCGACACAATTGAGAGGATTCAAGAAGAAACGCTATCTGTGCTAAACACCCTCAAAGGACATGACTTCCAAGATGCACATGGAAAATGACAGAATCGCTGGGATCGGTGTATACGTGTGGAAGGGAACTACTTCGAGGGTGACGGCGGTCATTAGACTCAAAGTAAGCTCTGACAAGATGGCGGCACTAGTTCCGAATATTCTGGATACCACCTCGTATTTCCTTTATCCTATGGATTTCAGTGCATTTGTGTCAAGGGTTAATTTTGCTGAAGCAACAATAACTTAAATTTGACCAGTATCTTCAGATTAATATCTGAAATATTATTGATCAAAAGAAATATATTTCAATAAAAATATTTTGCTACTTCAGAATTATGACCAAAAAGTTTCAAATTTTGTCGTTGTGATTTTCAACCGTTTCTCTTGCTGAATATATACATTACTTTAGCTGCTTCCGGATTTAATTGCATATCAACAGCATTTTTGAGTCACTAAAGATTGAACAGAGTGAAAATATAACCTGAATTCTTATTTCGTATCATATTAGTACCAAATACTAATAAATGTTTAACGATATAAAGCCTGTGCACTCAGTTTTTGTGCAAACCAATTACGATATATTCCACTGCCAAGTGTGTCAAAACTGTTGCCATGTTAGGTGCATTCTGCTTCAACAAATGAACCCTACATTAGCAGAAAATAAAAAATAGTAATCTGCCAAATTAACAACAAATGCTCAGTATTGGAGTTTCATTGGTTACCATTTTCTTTTAAAGCAATCAAAGAAAAATTTTACTGGTGATTTCTAGAACTAGAACTTTGAAACTAAACTAAACTGCACCTCATTTTCTTTATAACCAAATCATGAGACATTGCTAGAATACTGTTTGTGTTTAGAATCCCGGTTAGTTGGAATAGTGATTAGGTTTAGGTGTCGAAAGCCACACGAGATTCAAAGTTACTTACTTCTGCTTCATAAACAGTTAGTTGACCGGCAAGCAGCAAGCAGATTCTATACAGCGTTCATCGTGCCCCGCGCTCACTACACAACAAAGGGACATTATCGAGTGAAGAAACAAATGCAACAAAGATGCACAAAATTCTCTCATGTTTTCAGAGGAATTGCTTTCCGCACATAATGAACAAGAGTATATCAATTTAGCAATAAAACGGGTCAATGGTGGTTCTGTTACAATAAACATTTCATGTATTATCTGTTACTTTGACCTTCTGAGTTGAGGGTTTTCACCCACAGTTTTCTCGATATCGCATTTATTCATTTCCACTTCTATGTATGCTTAGTACAATACATGCAGGTTTTGTAGGATAGGACCGCCAAAATGTGCCCTTTTTCAGAGAGTATGCAATTCATTTCAGTTCCCATTCAATGTATAAAGTTCTGAAAATACATAATAATAATAATAATAATAATAATAATAATAATAATAATAATAAATTATATACTTTTCATATTGCATCTAAATATTATTGTCATTTATTATTATTATTATTATTATTATTATTATTATTTTTTTTATTATTGTAGTAGTAGTAGTAGTAGTAGTAGTAGTAGTAGTAGTAGTAGTAGTAGTAGTTAGTGATAGTTGGGGTAGTTAGTGATAGTTGGAGTAGTTGATAGTTAGTGGTAGTATTAGTAGTGATGGTGATAGCAGCAGCAGCAGCAGCAGCAGCAGCAGTAGTAGTAGTAGTAGTAGTAGTAGTAGTAGTAGTAGTAGTAGTAGTAGTAGTAGTAGTAGTAGTAGTAGTAATTGTTGTTGTATCTTTATTGTTATAAATTCCATATACATATTACAAATTATTTTATGCCCTGTGGATGCTCAAAAATGGTGCACAATGATGAGAAACGGTAATAAAAAATAAAGAAGTAATAATTCAAATACACTTAAAATTAGAAGCACGATATTTACAGAAATATGAGTGAAAACAACTTATATATTGTTTACAATTACACTGGTTATTGCGTTCTAACCAGAAAATGCATTGTTTCTAGCTTTGGTACAAAGATGGATATATCATAATACCATTCGCACTAACAATATATATATAAACTGCAGCTAGGGAAATGACCTTACTCAACCAATTAGTGTGATTTGCAAATAGGTCCCAGCATACCAATAGACCTCTAACTGCCTTTTTTTTCCCCCTTCCAACCTTCCATTCTAAACCAGAGCATTCCTGATCTTGCTTTTGTACCAAGAACGAGTATATGTACCTCTATACCCCAGGTTAATTTAATTTCAGCTCAAGGGGACTTTGTGTTACATTCTGCCTCGATTTACTACCTGCTGATAATCATCTAGCCTTGTTTTAACCTTCCTCCATGAATTTTTATTAATTTTCATTACCTCGTGGCCATATTGAACCCAGGTAATTCCTCTGTTTTCTCTTTCAACCTCTGCTGTAGAAAATGTGCTATTATATTTTGTATCTGGTGTCTATAGCATTTAGCACGGAATGTGTATGGTCTCCCTGTATTGGTCTACGTCAGTATTTTAACATGCTTGCTTTATTATTAACCGTATCTTCATAACAACCCACTTCCCTCGTGACCCTTCAGTTTGAGTCCGAGAACCTTTTCCAAAACGTTACTGGGGATTTATTTACATGTTCAGCTCTCCCCCATCCCCATATTTCACTTTCATATAACAAAATAGACGTAATCATCGCATTGTACATGCTCTCAAGTGTATCTAATGGTATATCTGGAACGCGAGTCAGAACACGTAGTAACTGATTTAGTTGACTTCGCGTTTTATAATTAATAATAGATAAATGCTTATTCCATTTTCCACTCAAATTAAAGGTTACTCCCAAATAAGAAAATACTTTTAACGTTTTGTACTTCTTGCACATTGTAGTATCATTTTTAATACATGTAACCATTTTTAAAGGTCACTGTTCTGGTTTTATTAACACTTACAATCATACCCCACCTCAGGCGATAATCTTTTAGGATGTGAATGCCTTACTGTAAACCATCGTTTCTTAGATTGTCAGTATAGAAAAGTACCATTCAGGAGTATTCATTTCCTTAGCTAACAGAACATTCGTGAAATCGTCTACAAATATATTAAACAATAACGGAGATAGAATACGTCCCTAACGAACTACTCTACTACAGGTATAGTGTTTTGGTCAATTTTAATACCGAATTTCATGTCGCTGTATCCCTGCATCAAATCATTTGTCATTTTGTTGGAGTTTTGCTCACAGAGCATCTCTCTGAACATTGTCAAAGGCTATTTTAAAATCAACATATACGCTGTATGATTTACCCCGTTTTCTTTTTAAGTTTATATCTATTAGTTTCTTTAGAAGGAATATAGTATCCATTGTAGAAAACCCTTCTGTGAAACCTGCTTGATACGTAGATATTTTGTTGTATTTGTTGGCCCATGCACTTAGTCGATCATACTGAACACAGGTAATAGTTTTTTTTTTTTGAATAGTATTTAACGCCCGTTTTTACTACTGAGGTACCACGGGCAGACAGATAATAGTGATATACCCCTGCAGTTCTCTGGCGCGCGTGGGTTACCCTTGCCTTGGCTGTATCATTGCCATTGACCATGCTTCTGGGCATATTTCTCCATTAAATACTTTATTAAAAGCGATTCGCAGAACGTCTATTAATTCCGGTACTAAACATTCCTTCAATTCCGAGTGATTTTCCATTTTTTAAGCTTTTAATCGCCAATATGATTTCGTTATCCGTTATTTCTCCGTTTATTATTGGTGCTGAGGGGATTAAACGCAGTTCCCCTAAAGCCAACGTCCCTCCCATTTCCCTATTCCGTTTTCACCATACACGCTAATAAAATACGTCAGCCACCTTGCAGGTTCCATGTTTCTTGTTCACTTTTTTTTTCTTTTATTTTTCTGACCAAATTGCACATTTTGCCGTATCCTTCCCATCAACTGCAGTTCCTAGATCCCCCCAATCCCCCCCTCCCACTCCGATTTGGCACTTTCTACCATTTTTCACATATATTTTTGAAGTTGGACATAAGAAAAAAGGTTTTCTGCAACTCCCTTCCTTCTGTAAACTTTAGGCACTGATTTAGCGTTTTTTCTTCGCTTGTTTACATTTTGTGTTGTACCATCCCACTTTTGTATAACTGCGGATTTTCATTATGTCTGCCTGCTAATTGTATATTTTCTAACAGTCTTCTAACAATATCTGCCACGCTTCCTTCCCTTCCCTCATTAAATACACTTGCAACATTCCCACAAATTCCTCCATTCTCTCTGGAATTCATGGGTATCGCAAAAACGGTGACATAGAGATGGCACTAATTTCCCTTACTCTATTTACTGAGGCTACGTCTGATTTAACGTGAAAAAGATAGGCGAATGTTGCGATTTCACCCTGTTTACAATTTTGAAATGGTGTATAAAAATTAATATCACCTGTGAGCATAATACATACACTATAATACTTCCACAGTTGCAATTTATAAACGTTAATTCTCCCGCCATGTCTGATCTATATTTACCGTTTATAATTTGCAGCTTAAAAGGTCGCAAGGAACTGTTCACGGTCCTCGTTTAATGTTGTGTCTTTACTGTGTCGCACTGCTCCACTACAATATTTTCCTCGTGTTCTATAACTATGTTTCCACGTCCGATTTAGGCGTTAAGATTTCCCATTATAACTAAACTCAAATGGGCATTGGTATCTTGAATTGTGTGATTGTATCAGTCAAATCTGGGATTGGCATACCTGACGCCGCTGGCTGCATATATACATAACTTGATCTCTCTTAATTGGCAATATACAGCAATAGCTCCACTTAACGTTAAGCCTGCAGATGTCAGTTTCACAATCTTCTTTAAAATACAATGCCACATCCCCCCTTTCTGGTCCCTTGTTTCACCCCTCTCATACAGCGCTCTAAAAACACTAACTGTTATCTTTTCACTGTCTTTTACCAAGTTTCTGTCAGTTTTATGTCTACACTGCTTACAAAGTCAATGAACCTGTCTTACAGACCAACATTCCCTACGCCAAACGCCAGGTGAGCAGTTCCTACTTGCTTTAGTGTTCCTTGCCGGTGTGTCATTTTTGTTTCCTGCTGCTCTGGATTCGCTTGTAGATGTTCTCGACGCGATTTTTTTTATTTGTCCCATGAATCTTCCATTGTTTGTTTCCCGGCAGCTCTCTACCTACTGCTGCCTACCACCGTCTACTCTGTTGCGACTGTTCGCTGACTGTCCGGCCCCGTTATCGCAAAGAGCGTCCGTAAATAAACAAAACCAGTTATCGCCTTCCTAATTTGTCAATTTCCTCCAACTCCTCCATGCTTTTTAATCGGCCATCGATGTACAGCTTAGTAAACCATATAAGGAATGACTTCCCTACCGGTGCCTCCATCATGTGCCGCCTTAGAAATCGCCGCTCAATGAAGCCCTCCCGTTCCACGAAGATATCTGCTCTTAAAAGCTGTCTTTTAGTTTTATATGAGAGCAACTTACACATTATAGGCATGGTGTTACCCGTTGTGCCTGCTCTGTGTTCTCTCGAAGTCCCCGTTTGGTAGTTGTAATCCGTAATTGTTATGCCAATCATGCTGATTTATGTTTCCTCTCTTGCCAGTTGTCGTAAGCCCTAAGGCACACCATATATGATTAGATTTTTTTTTTCGTGACTGGTTTTCCATGCAGTCCAATGTGGTCACCAGAATTTCACACCATGCCTCCAGAACTCGGATGTGGTGTTCTGCCTCTAAGACCTTCACTAACCAATTAACCTTCAAAATGAATTTTTTTTTCATGGTGTTCCCGGTTACCTTGAAAAGCTTTCTTAACTTTCTTCTTCGTCTTCTCCATAACACTTTTCACCGTACCCATGTTAATACCTGCTGCTAGCTGCGAAGTACTTGGTAGGGGCAAAAAGAGAATCTGTATCTACCACGGTCAGGTAGGAAGAACATCATACGAAGTTTCGTGGATATCATTTCTCATTATTTAGAGGGGTAATGTGCTATGGTAAATTCAGATATGATTTTTGAGTCCGATGATAAATAAAAAGAAGCGAGCAGTGCAAGGGAAACCTTTAATGCTATGCCTAACTTTCACTTCTGCTCCAAGGTGAGAACCGCCACGGGTGGCCGAGGTCGTTAAGTCTCGGACTCGTGAGCGGGAGGTCTGGGTTCGAATACCGCCAGGACCGTCCTTCCTGACTGAGGTTTTTTCCAGGTTTTCCTCAGTCCTCATAAATGGCAAATGCCGGGGAGGTACCCTAAACTTAGGCCTGGAACGATTCCTTCCATAAAATCCTTTCCCAATATATCATTTCATCTCACGTATCATCAGTGTCCATCGCCTGTGGCGCCTCTATAGCAAAAACGGGCGTTAAACACTATTCATTCATTCCAAGGTGAGACAGTGACCTTGATAGATGCTTATAAGATCTGTATCCGTGCATTAAAAGCAAAGTGTTTCCAGTGGTTGGGGCTTCTAGAGTTTATGTTAAAGTTCTGGCCTGTTTTGTTACACAGTCCGTTCACAGAAGCTCTTGTTATAATTGTGTAGCCATGTGTATTACAAAATTTATACCAATGCCATCAGAAAGAATGACAAAGAATTCCGGTTTTGAATATTACAAAATGCGTAAATTGCCGACGGAAACGATAGATTGCACCATAAAAAACGCGCTTTGTATTGTTTGGCGCTCTTTCGCCTGTCATTTGTTGCAGTGAAACAAATTGTGTGAATGTTCAGATTTCAATTCAGTTTTAATTCTACAGCTATTTAGTGAGTTAATGGTGACCCCGCAGGAACGTAATTTGATTGTTTTGCACGCCCGCAGTTCAGCATTCCTAAATTTGCGATTCTGCGTCCTCGGCTGGGGTTTCACCTTACAAACTGCAATTAGCGCATAAGTTGAAACCTGATACACTTCAAAACGAATTGCTTTGTTGAGTTCGTTCCAATAGATACGTCGGAAGGCTTGTTAAGTGAGTAGGAATACAGCGTGACAAGTGGAGTGTTTGTGAGGTTCTTAAAACTTTTCGAGTTTCTCTTACTATTGCCATTAGTTTCATATAAATATAACTCCAAGAGGAACATTATTTCATGTTTATCATCACGGTGTGTTTTTTTTTTTTTGACACCTTATAGCAGATATATACTTAAGAAACGGACACAACAGTAACCACACTTTTTAAAGAAAGTTTATTATGCATATTTTTATATCAAGCTAGACCATTTGAACAAATCTTTTTCACCGCAAAAAAGTGTGCGGTACATAGAAGACCTAAGACTGAGCAAAGGCAAGAAATAAGCTCTTCCTTTCGCAAACTGTTTATGTAAAGTGCAAGGCTACAATTCAAAGAACTTGATAAATAAATAACTAAATGTACCTTCTGCCATTCGTTCTATTTTCAATTTCCTACCTTCACCCCATTCTCTGGTTGTGAAACTGTGAAGGTGAAAATGCCTAGGCAGATACCGACTTTAAACCAGAAGAGTCAAGTACACCAACTTTTCTCACGGCCAAAAATGAATCACTTGCATTCTCTAAACTATCTGCGCAATGTTTAGGGTCTATCACGCGACATATCATTTTACTGCTAACAACCTCGTTTAACATTGTTCTGAAGAACGCACTTGGGTGTTTTGCAGTGACATTACGGGCCGAGATGCGGGGAATACTCTGTAACTGATTGCAGGTCACTTATTAATGATTTTCAAATGACAAACATAATTGCGAAACTTTGCCCTAATTTTGAACAAAACAAAGTAAGGATATGCGGGAACTTAATGGTCATAAGGACTCTGCTAGGTCTGCAAAATGCTTCGTATGTGAATGGTGCAGCAGGTCTAGATACGAAATCTGGGAAAGAAAATATTGGCAAGAACGACAAATGTTGCAGGTAGGAATTATGAATGACCATTATCAGTCACTTATAGATTTAAAAAAATATGTTTCCACCATTGCAAATTATGTTTGGCCTAATGAAGCCTCTGTGATGGCCTTACACAAGATAAGCAACTGTTTCAAGCACATGTCAGCTTTGTCACTAAGTAAAATAAAAGAGAGATATCAGGAAACTCTTACAAAATCAAGAATTTATAATTACAATAACGACCACTGACAGAAAAGCTTGAAATGGATTTAGGAATGCAATCGGCAAGTATGTTGGAAATTGCAAACATCGCAGCTAAGATGGAATGGTGAATAACATGTTACCGCATATGTCCAATACGTGATATTTCATACTCAAAACAGATGTAACAATTATAATAAACTTTAATTGATGCATTACGTGAGGCGGCTTTTTGAAAGTTTCCTGCGTGCATTATTGTTAAGTCATAGCTCATTATGTGTAACCGTTTGGGTCCGGTGGAACTCTAAAAGTTTATGTAGCTCTAAGAACGGGAAATAATGGAGCAACGGTAAGTGCTTCATTTATAAAATTAATTTTTAGATGCAACGCATTTTCAGTACAAGAGAGAAAATGCAACGAAGGAAAAAATATAAAAGTATTTATTGGTTACAATGTCAGATATGACGGCATATGGCGGTTCAAATAATGTTGTTTTAGGATATAGTTCTGCAACAGTCAAAGGAAATTGAGAATATGTTGGAAGTCTTTGAAGTGAACGATCATGATGTTGATGAATTTTGAGGTACTAACTGGCGCGGTTGATGCCAAAAATATAAATGTGGATGATGGTGAACAAGCAACAGTATGGGATATCGGGAATGGCGTGCTGGAATAAAAGCAAAGATTAGGTCTATTAAAATTTTTATTGGGATTACTGAAAAACAAAATAGTACAGTTCCTCATAGATCAAAGAAAAGTAATGCTCAGAATTTCTAAGAAACAAAAGTAATCATGCTCTCTAACCACAAATTTCAGTTAAATTTTACGACAGCCATGTAAATAATCTCAAATGCCGCAAAAACGTACAAAGTGGAAGAAAAAGAAATTTGAAAAGTCCTTTCAATTTTTAATAAATGACACTGTAGAGCCGTTTAAAATTGGAAATAACAATTTATACCGGCGACACGTAGGAATGTTCATGGTGTCTGTTTCTGGCTGTTGCGTCAAAAAGTTGATAAGAATGTCCCCTTAGTGGAGTTCACCAGGTGCATAGTATCGCTCTTCTGATAGTAGCCGAAACCTTCAGTCCACGTACAGTGTCGCAGCAAGATATCGAACGTGAGCAATGTACCTTATGTTTTCCGTTTAATTAAAATTATTGTATTCAGCTTCCAGATGTAATTCGTTATGATGGCGAATTCATCTAGTAGATGCCACTGATACTCGTTTTTCGTGTGTGGGATATGCTAAAATACAATGTATCAAGTTTTTCTGCATATGAGATACTGCTTTTTTTTTTATTATTGATTTATTTATGGACGCTCTTTAACAGCTCAGGTCATCAGCGTCCCATTCAACTCAGGGCGTGAAACGGCCGACAAATTTTGCTCAGAGGCCTTTCTTTCAGGCTTGAGGTTCTTTTTCGTGCCGTAAATGTACGACACGGGACCCACGGCTTTACTTCCCTTCCGAAGAAAGTCATACTTAGGATTTTTACGCCCGAAAAAATCCATCGGTCCTGGCCGGGTTCGAACCCGCGTGCTTGGGCTTGGGTGTAGGAGGCAAGTATGGTAACCACTACACCACCAGGACCGACGATACTGCTTTGTCCAGTAACACTTAAGAAAAGGGTATGCAGATGAACACTAAGTACGCAGAACTTTGTTTGAATTGAAATATTCTATTAGCATCATGTTGACATTTAATTCTTGTTTAAAACAAATATAATTAGTATGGCAATATATTTGAAGTTATTTTTCTTTTTATTTCCAAGCGCATAAATTATCATACGTGAAAACTGACACTAACATTGACAGAAGACTAAAAACCTATTTGCTTGTTTATATTATCACAAGTAGATAATAAACTGAAATGTCACCATAAAATTTGCACTTTTTTCTGGGCATTAGTGGGTTAAGAACATTCAAATGCAAGAAGAAATTAAAATTACATCCTTTACAATCACATCCTGAGCACTCTCCTTAAAACCTGGGAGCCGTACAAGGGTAGCCCTCAATAAGGGTCAGATGCCCCTCCTCAAAGAAAATGCCGTCATAATTAACTATTTTCTCTTCTCCTGGTTAACTATTAAAACAAAAAATACGCGAAAATAGCATGTATAATCAATTAATTGTTAATTGTATCTGACGCAATAAGAGCAATTCCTGTTTACTGTAGTAGCGGTGGTATGCGTTCCTCCGTTAGAGAGGGAAGATCAAAGTCCAGCCCCGAAACTTTTACGTTTTATACTTATACCTTCATGGGCCATCACAGATTTACAAGAATTTATATTTAGATAACCTTTCTCCTGCTTATTTCTGCGATCTCTTGAGCCAGCAGGAAATAGACCCTTGGCCGGCGTTCGGTATTCTCTCTTTCCTTATGAACCAGATGTTGAGGCGTTAATGACAGCGCGCATAACTGACTAGGAGCTCTTTTTGCACTTAGTTTGAAATTGGGTGGCTTCCACACTGTCAGTGAAACGTTTACTTCCGCGGTGCTAACTGTTAAATTACGAAAAAGCGTATCTGTTTTGTGGCAATGAATAATGTGGACGTTTTAGTGAAGACTCCATTTCTGAGTCTAAGTTCAACTGTTAAGTTGGAAGTGAAACGATTTGGACCGCATCAAACGAAAGCTATAGGCCCCTACTCAGCATGATGGCACAATTTTTTTTTTTTTTTTCCTTGAAGTAATATCTTGGCTGACCGCGTGCGAAGTGAGAAATGTATTTTGTATAAGAATGAGATTAGAAAAGAAATAGAAAGGGCAAATTACGTTTCTCCTCACGAAGAAGCCTATTATGAGGTGCCATTATTAATATACTCCATAAAGAATTTAAACTAATGGCCGGCAATACGACAGATATTACATGCATGTCACAATTTGTTGTGATATTTCGATATATCATTGGGGCTCAACCGGTTGAAAGATTCACAAAATTCATTGCTGTTTCTGAAGTGACTGCAAAAGGCTTAAGACGTACTTTAACTGCTGAATTAGAAGAGCTCCATATAAACCAGAGTTTATAGCACAAACGTATGATGGCGCTGCAGCTGTGAGAGAGTGTCGGGAAGGAATATACGTCCTGATAAATTAGATCTTCCCCCTCCCCATTTGAGTATGCCCCTTGCCTACCCTTCTACAGGGGCCACGAGCCGCTACTGAATTCGCCCGTGAGCTATTTAATTAGGATATCAAGGAATTGAAACACTATATCAAGGAAAGTGGAATATCAGTATGGCTGATTTTTTATAATAAAAAAGGACGTACAACTACAGTTTTCGGAACATGTAAACCAGCATAATAGGTAAAAATTTAATGAATAAATTCCTTTTTTTTAATTTTAATTAAATAAATGTCATATCTGAATAGGTTTGTAATTATGCCGACCGTAAATTGCACACGATACTGACATAATGGTAGTAAACACAGCAGTTACCCCACATAATTAAAATTTCAATTTGTGAAAAAATTATATATGATGGGGAGACGCTGCTTTAGTTTTTGAAACCAGCATGTTCAGATTGTGTGATAACACGTATTGATATAAAAACAACTCGCAAAAAGTTTATTTAGCATATCTATGCAACACTTGATACGAATTTTCTTCTTTGTGAGGTAGCCAATACTAATTTTAGCCTAATCGAGCACTGTAATTAGCTTCCATAACCAATACTTGTATCAGAAAATCAAAACGAAAGTATTCAGTTTCCATCTGAAGTTCCTAAGTTCAAATAAACAGCCTGAAGAAATATATCCAATGGCACTTAAGTGCTTAACACACAGGGATGATGACGTACTTGTCGGATCTCTACGATAGAAAAACTATTAGCTCTCAAGGATCGATGCCCCTCAAGCTCGATTAGTGTAGAGAGAGTCGAGACAAATTATTGGGAAAGCAGTGTAGCTTACAACATTAACCCCACCTTCCACAAATACTACAGAGTTGGCCCTCGTGGTCAATAACTTCACTCTCTCAGACAAGGCGGAAAATTGTTTCAGACACATTTCTTATTAAAGGCAAGGCAAAAGAGAAGAAAAAAACAATAAATGTTGCCTTTCTTACTTTCATCTTCGTTTACCAACGCTATGAGGAAAACTTCTTTGACACTTTACGGGAGGGGGGGATAAACTTTACTGCAAGGAAAGTCTGATAATATAACTTATGCCATTTCTCCAACTTTCTGTACTGAGTACGTAGGCAGGGACCGCTCAGAAGTATAAACGTTTCCATGTTTCTTGTTCGGGTCACTGTGGATTAATTTCCTAGCTCACAACTAACTTAAGCAGCCTTTCCTTTAGAGCAAGTATTTCCCCCCATTAGCTTTACGTTCACTGCATACACTTGGCTATTAATGAGACAAATAAATAGAGCATTTTCATGGTAATACATGTGGTCACATCATACGCTAACACATTTTTTTGTGCATAGCATTTGCTACCGCCAAGAGTGGCCGAGGTCGTTAAGGATCGACTCGTGAGCGGGAGATCTGAGGTTCGATTTCAATCAGGACCGTTCTCCCTGACTGAGGTTTTGTGCAAGTTTTCTTCAGTCCTGTAAATGACAGATTCCGGGGAGGTACCCTAAACTTAGGCCTAGAACGTTTTCTTCCTTAAAAAATCCTTGCTCACGTTATCATCAGTGTCCACCGCCTGTGATGCTTCGGTAGTAAAATGGGCGTTAAACACTATTAAATATAGCACTTGCTGCTGCTATTATTATTATTATTATTATTATTATTATTATTATTATTATTATTATTATTATTATTATTAAACCATAATATTTTAAAGTGTTAGTTTATAATGCATATTTACTTCCTTTCAAAGAACTGATTTTAGAGAACTTGCACTTGTGACTGGAATTAAATTGTAGCATAAGGAAATAATGTGATTCGCTAAGGTTAAATGCCACACCTTAAGTGTGAATTACTTATTTTTTTAAATGATGTTTAACCCCCGTTTTAACTTTTGAGGTACCCCTGGCAATGGGCACTGATGATACATGAGATGAAATGATAAAACCGTGAAGGGAGTATTTTTAAGAAAGGAAACGTTCCAGGCCTGAGTTTAGGGTACCTCCCCGGCATTTTCCATTTATGAGGACTGAGGAAAACCTGGATAAATCTCAGTCAGGGAAGACGGTCCAGGTAGGATTCGAAACCCAGACCTCCCGCTCACGAGTCAGTGCCTTAACGACCTCGGTCACCAGTGGCGGTATGAATTACCTAAACCCAGTAAGGGGAAAATATAAATATCCAGAGTAATCCAACGTGTGAATTACTTTGAGCGAACAAGAACTGAAAGACAAACCTCTCTTGCAACTCCAGTGCAAATCTTTCTATCAGTTGTAAAATGTATGTTTAGTGCAGTGGGGTTTACTTACATGTGGGAGCGTGAAGTTGATTCTCTTTAGGAACGGTCGTTGTCATACTCTGCACAAATTACAAGTAAGAAACTAATCAGTTTTCAGAATGAATTAACGACCAATAGAAAAGTGTTCTCCAGTAAGCACAAGGAAATGTTAAGGATGAAATCCGCAAATTGTGTTCCTGCTCAATAACTTTGGGTAGTGCTTTGTCTTCATTTTCCCAGTTTTTGTGAAGCTTGAGTAGCTGCCGATACTCCCCAGGAGAAATTAACTAACACAAAGTGTCTGATGAATAAAATCTACGCTAAAATTATGAAATGAAACTATTTAAAAGGTTATAAGGTTTAGAAACACGTGAAAGGAGCTTATATTAGATTGATGAAACGATAAATTGCAAATGTTCTAGTTATTCTCCTTAAAAACGAAGCATCTACTTCTTTTTTGCTAGCCGTATAAAAAATCTTAGACAATTCCACAATTTCATTTTTAATTGGTTCAGCAATCTTACTATGACCAATGGCGTTCAGTGTAAGCGACGTTGATTTTAATAAGCGATGAAGATGTTCATCATTATAGTTTAGTGCACAAAACTGCGTGTTCCCGAGTTCGGTGCGAGGACTTGTCTGAAAGATTGTCAATCATTCCTACGATTGCCTTTTTTTCTTTTTCGCTGCGTCCTATTAGTTTTACCAAGAAGGCACCATATGGAGGTAGGCTGCCTAGCTTGCCACTTTTGGTTTGTTATTTGTAATAGTTAAATGTTACAACATTTACAAATGTTTAAATACGTTTTTCTAACCTTGTCATAAAGGACTTTAGCAACAGTTTTTTTGTCTTGTCATTTACTTATTAATATTTACTTATTTGGATAAAATGTGAATGTCCCTGATTTAAGTATTCCGTCCTCGGTTTTAGGCCGTTTTGATAAGGTGGCATCTCCTCTCTCAGGAAAATATCCTTTGAATGGCACTTTGTTTCTTGGCTGGCATGTTCATCGTATAGATGCATACATTTCAGACTGGATGTCCTTCAAAACATCTACAAATATGAGTTGTGCAAAAGAGCATGTTAATTTTTTAATGGAACGCTTCTCAACCGTTTGTCGTCCTATTGATTGTCGTAAAATGTTCCCCATATCTTCGACAGAAAAATACTTTCTTCGCTGAAGAAATTTTCAGTATGTAGTCAGTAAAACTCTGAACATTTGCGACTTGTGGTAGTGTTGCCATAACACCTACAACGAAACACTCTAGTTCTTCGGGACTTAAAGATGATAAGCCAAAAAAATTCAAGTTGTGCCTACCTGCTATTCGATGTATTTCCTAGTGAGACCCATAGTATTTTTCGCCACCAACTCTGATTAAAATGAAAGTGACTTCCACGGATTTCAAAGCATTATGAATGGAAATTTCAACATATATCATTATTTTTTTTTTCGGCTTGACACTTACGTCAAAAGAGGCACGTTTGTTTATTGCATTTTGAAACATTTGAAATATTTTCATCTGGAAATAAGCAAAACACACAATGCACTCCATATTATTTATAACTGAGAGCAGAGTGAATAGCTCTAGCAGAAAAGCATTTGTGAAAAGCATTTAAATGTTTAATCTCCGTAAATTTGCGTAGCAGCACGAAGTTGAATAATCCCATCCCATCTCATTTTCATTAAATAATAAGAATGCTCCTCCCGTGTTAGACGCTATTTGCATCTCATCGACTGCTATTTGCGTTTCGTGTACAATCTTGCATTGTTTAGGATATTGTCGAAGTTTTTCTAATCAATTTTATATCTCAGGATGTTAATATACTCACGTCTCCAGTCTTAACTCCTGATGTATATGTTTACTTGTTAGAGACAAACCATTAGCGGCGTTTCGTTTTAAAAGAATTTGAAATATTCTGTCTCTTTAAAACTTTCTCTGGCAGCTTCACGGTCATTACGTTCATCTATTAGCTTCTTTAGGTAACAAAACTTGTCCGTCTATCATATAAAGTGGCTTATTTTTCTCACTGTGAGCTTCTATAGCACTTGACACGTCTGACTAAAACAGTAACAGCAGTGCACCGACTGATTATGTTAACAAACAAATGTTTCATTAGGAAATATCGCTGAGAACCAGATTTGTATTCTAGGTACATGGAAATGAGGCCTTTGCAAGGATCACCCAGGTAGTTCCGCATCGAATTCGTGACAAGACGCAAAACTACATAGAACATTAGCGCCCATTTGTAAGCACTGATGCTGTGCATGATAAAGGTCGGTGAGGATTCGCGAATATAATGCCTGTAAGTTGTCTTACACATGGGTTGCACTCTGTATCAGAAAAAAATTACAGATAACTTTCCATTTGTTGATAAACATATATCTGTAAAAAGGTTTTCATGAAAGCATTTCGTGGAAGATATTTTCTAAAACAATGGTACCAGAGTTACCTCCCCCCCCAAATCAATTCTAACGTGGATGCTTGCTCCACCTACTACTCCAAAACACACAGAAACAATTAGAAATGTAGTGAATTATTTTCATCTCAATGGCACTGTACCAGTCGACAAAAGGTGCTATAATACTCGGAAGTAGAGACTAATTTTTGTTTCATTTCCATGTATTTCATCCCCTTTTGTCATTTCATTTCGGAAGAAAGTGGTACTAAATGTGAACAGTCAAAGGATTTTAAAGTAATACGATCCAAATTAATATCAGTATCTCGTAAAAGTATTGAAGTTGTTAAAAAAAAATGTTTAGAGCGTTATTTTCAAGAATACAGCAAACCGACAGATATGTAAACACAAGACATTCTGGAACGGTTACGTGTTATAATGCAAAGCAAAAACAAGTGACAACTTTCATGTCCTCTGAATTGTCATGCGAGGTTGAACGAGGTTTCTCTCTCTATACGGACACCCTAAGGAGCAACAGAAAAATAAGAGGTCTTTAAACGTAAAAATCTGGTGGTGACCAACTACAATAAAAAAGATGAACTCGAACAAGACCAAGGCATATTTAGAAGTTTTAATGGCATTAATGCATGCAAATTTCAGCTTGAACATCCCATCCGTAGTCATAAATTTACTTGTTTACTGGCCTCTCAGTAATTTTTATATTTGTTTTTTAAGGAATCTCCAATCGCTTAGACGACAGTTCATTTCTAACAGGTTCAGGGAGTCATAATGTCACAATTTGACAATTGAGTGAGTCAGTGCAGAATAGGCCCAAGTTCTCGTGATCTACAGGTTCCAATACATTACTCCAGCCGGTTTTCAGGTGTAAGATTGAATTTGAATAGTTTTGCAGACATTTTATTATTATTTTCATTGTGTCAACGCTATTAATAGAGCATTATACCATGGCATCCATTTGTTTCATTCAACATAAAAACTGTGCTCCTGCCTAAAATTCTTACCTTTTCAAAGAAGATATTGAATTATTTAAGTTCCCTGCGGGGCAGAGGTTGTAGCCACTAAATGTTTGATCATGAGTAATCTGATCGATTTGTTTGGAAGCTGTTTAATTACAAAGTTATTCTTTCTGTATCTCTCTATAGATCTGCTCTATCATCAGCTTATGCCACGATTTATCCCTTGTGTTATTGATTTATTTATTAGAATGTGTGTCGACTGTTTTCCCGTCCGGGAATACTGCCGTGACTTACTGGCTTGAGCCAGCCGGTATGGCGTGCCCTTAGATACTGACTACCGGTATCACTTTGCTACATAAATCAAGGTCCTGACAAATGCATAGCACAATATTCTTCCATTCGTATGTTTTCTGAATTACAAAGACTTAACCAAATTTGTAGTATTTTTATTACGGTTTATCATTATAATATTCCAAAAGGATATGTTTACTCATGATTTTTTTTTTTTTTGTATACAGACTGACCAGACGTGAAAAACAGACGTTAAATCAAAAATCATCTTAAACAATGATAGGTTAGGTTTGAACTACTGGAGAGATAAATTTATATTCATTTGCAGAAAATTTAAACGCTAAAACAGGTAAACGCTTACATGTTAATAGGTTGACCATTTTTGTTTTAGCTTTGAATAAATCAACTGAAAGAAATGGAAGGCCACGGAGTAAAAAAGTATCTGCTTGATCAGTTAAAAATATTTTCGGTTCATATTTTCAATGTACAAAACAGTTCATTCAAGAAGGTAAAAGAATATTATTTGGAAACTAAATTCATTGGCCAACCTGCTTTTAAGCGTACCCACAGATGAAAGTTCTAAATTTTGCAATTTTGTATGTTTTTTCTGCAATTTTTTATCACGGGCTCCTATACCAATATAATACACATGGGGAAATTTCCACGTTGATATTTGCAATAGTTTTTGAACAAATTAGATTTTTAATGACTTTTGTGTTGATGTGCTAAATGTTCCACACGATGATGAATGTGTTATTTTGATCAAATAAAATATTTTAATGATAATTTAACATTGAGAAAAGAAATTACCATAAAGTATTTTCATACAGTCCTGATTGATTCAGAATAAAATTATTAATTTTGAAATGCTATATTTTCGCATTTTTTCATAATTTATCAAATTAATTTCCATATATCTTGAGTAATATTAATGCGTTCTGAAAATTATATGAACGTTTTTTGCTCATTTTTTCCGTTTAGAAAACTGGATAAACACTGCATCGTGTGGAACATTTTAAATGTATGAAAAAAGTAACAAAATTGAATAATAACCATTTTGAATAGAAAGATTTTATAACAACCATTGCTCACAATAGAGTTTAAAACCCTCTCATGTAAAAAAGTATATACATATATTAAAGTTTATATTATAAACTTTAAAAAAATGTATTTCCCGAAAATTTTTACTAAGTTTCACCTGCGCGTACTCTTATACGGTGTAATGTCATTCTTCTCGGATGCTGAGAGATGTTTGAATTTGCTGGTAAATTCTGATAAACAGTGAGCAAGGAAACAGTAGTGAGAGAAACAAAACTAGAAAAAAAGAAAATAAAGTTGGAAGGTACTAAACCCATTACAAGCGAACCTTGTCAATGTGTATTAAGTTGCTTTGAACATATTACCCATATTATTATAAAGTCTTCAAATTATTTGTATAAGGAATTGGCTAATGTAATCATTTAAAGGTAATTAATAAATAAATACACTTCTGTCTGTTTCAGAATGAAGTCCAAGAAACAAATGTAATGAATAGTACAGTACGAGGACTGGGGATAAACGATATATCTGGAATTAAAGTTTATTTGTTTTACGGAATGGAACAACTAACAGGAGAATTAAGGAAGTCATTAGCAGGGTCTATAAAGCGCCACTAAGTATGCTTGGTAAACACTATAACAGAACACATCATGTAATTGCTAAGGTTCATTCGTTCCTTAAAGGCAGAAAAGCACATTGCTGTTTGCACGACACAATCAAAGCGTACTTGCCCGAGGTATTGACCATAAGCAAATTGTAAATACAAAATATGCATACAAGCTATTAAACTGTAACATTTCGCATTGCATTTGCAAGGACGTCCGCGGGATATTTTCTTTGTTTGTTTGGTTTTTCGAAAGGGGCTACTGTTTTTTATTAAAGCGTATTAACTTGAAACTTTAATTGTATATTTAAAACGTTAATGATTTAAAAATGAATAACAATTGCTTAAATAGTTGTAATATAAAACAAGTAAATGATCATATCAGAAGTTAGTACACAGTTGTAGATGGAAGAAAACCCTTTTTATATTCTGCGGTAAAACAGGATGTATATACGTATAGAATTAGAAACGCGAGCCCTTGAGCTATTCTGTTAGGTTCCTTAACATCTAACGTGTATTTTTCATCAAAAGTGGAGCTGTTTAAACTGGTTAGAAATCATGTAGAAAGGTTGTCTTGTGGCTCGAGTATCACATTGAAAATAGTCATAGGTGGCACCTTCTCTGCATCATTTCAGAGGAAATGGACAAATAGACTGATGCGGGAGATATCAGAAAAGAGCGGTGCAGATAACGTTTCATGTAGCGAAGTTAGTTACACGTGGACTGGACAAATGAAAAATATTCATCAACATTGTGGTATGGTAATCTATAATGCCTGAATGACTGTCGTTATACTAGCTTGAATTATATTTTACTACAAAGATATATGACAAATTGAGTTAAATCTTATATTGTAATAATTTACAATATATTCCAGAAAATTCATTTACAAAATTTGAAGTTTAAAATTCAATAAATGCATTCTACACATGTTCCTAAAGTTTTTCACAAGATGCAGTATTTACGGACCAAAAAATACTCAAATTGGAAACATTTTGCAAAGACATTTAGGACTAATGTTGTCATGTAAAAATTCCGAAGCGTAACCTCACTTACCTTCATTAATTCCCTTTACAGATGCAACATTAGGAACAGATGTACTTTCATGAGGTTAGTATTATGCCCTACAATATTGTAGCGTTAACCAAGACACATTATTTGATGCAACAATCTTTCGTTAGTGTCTGTGGAACGCTAGGGCCAAATCTTCATGTTGTGAATATTTCATGCCGTAGTGTCACGTGATGTACAAACTTTGGGGGTGTCGTGACCAAAATATGTCCCCTCCCTCAGGTGCAGAGTGCTCGCGAAGCAAATCTTGTTTGTTGCAGACATGAAACGGAATTCGGAATTGCATCGAGCTCTAAAATAAGTTCTTCTTTTGCTTTGCAGTAAAGAAAGGGAAACCACTAGTTACATATTAAAACTCAAATCCTTTTCAGTAATCGCATATCAATCCTTTCACAAATTATGTCAACGCATATGAAGGCCTATACTTTGAGATAAAATACGGGGCCATATTTAACCCATTTTTGCATGTTGATAGTTACCATTAGTCACTCATGAGCTGGCCCAAAGTATGGTGAGATTTGGCACAGGTTTATCTCTTCTGGAATTTTAACCACACCCGCGTTTCCGGTGTCTTGTGTGCTGGAGCGGAATCTTGCTCGAAGTCTCGGTGCATTTTTCAGCAGTATCACAATACTCTTCAAGTGTCTTTGTGGCAAACCTTCCCTCCAGCTTTACTGGAAATGTGAAGATGTCAGTCCTTGACACTCGATCACTGAGCTTCCTCTGAAATCCAAGCTTAGATTTTGTCACATTGTCAGTAATGTCCCTCATCTTCTCCTCGGTAAATAAATACAAATCTGACTTCTTTCAAGTTACTTCTTATAGTGCACAAGCTCCCCACATATTTGGATATATTTAGCTTGAAAGATATCATTTTTTGTTTTCACCTGAGTCCAAGCGGTCACCTCTGAACAAGTTACAAACATTTAAGCCTTGCTAATAATTTAACATCTCCTTGGGATTTCTACCACGTTTTGCTATTATGGGAACACAAAACGAGTCAGACATTACAATACAAAAGTTAACAACAATAGCACATCTAGACATTTATTTAATTAAGTTTCAAGCTCTAGAAAACCTAAGATAAATTCTAAAAATTATACAGAATTCCGGAGCGAATATTTTTGCATAAAAGCAGATTAAAGCAGAAAATGCCGCACCCACACCATTCTTTGAATTTTAACATCAAATTAAAGAAGTGAATTCAGTTTACAGGAATGATGTTAGGAAGAAAACTTGAAAGTACACGCAACATCGTTTAAGCAACGAAGGCAGTTAAATGGAGATTAATATTTTAAAAATGCAAAGCAAAACTGGTGGAGGTTAATTGACCGCGAAATGTGAAAAAGAGGAGAAGAAAGAGGGACAGAAAGGCTTTGCAGTAGGATTTGGAAATACTAATTATATTGCCCGCTGATAGAGATGATGTACTTAGTAGTGGATATTGCAGCAAATGACCATTATCTTGAGAGCTGCTTTACAAGCAACGAAGTTTCTCGCTCAATCATCAAATTTATACAGAACTACCATCAGTCAATTACAATCTCGAATTCGCTTGCTTTGTCTAATCAGTGTGACCGGCCACATCTGGAGAAGACCAACGTTTCGCGATAAATGTAATATTCTCTAGAAATAATGAAGATGTTGAAATTCACGAACCAGCATATTATTGTAGTGTCGTATATTTTATTTCCAGCTAGGCGTCTCTCCAAGGAGTACAAGGAAGTCCTCAAATCAAGTAGGCTCTCTTTAGCATATTGAGTTTAATAAAGTTATCACATACTTTGTTAGCAGACAGTTTTGAATAAAAAAAAACCTAGTAAACGTAAAAACTTGTGAGGAGCTCGCTCTATCAGAAATGGAGACATGAGCATAAATTTTATGTCGACATGTGGACAAGAATTGCAAGCGACAGATTTGCAGACCCTTACTTTCTTAGGTGCAAATTAATGTGTTATCACACAAACTGCATGCCATATTGAAGAGAATACTCCTTTATCAAGGGCAACGGATACGGTCTGTATACATTGGTTTACAGTATCTCGCAGATTAAATAGAGACAAAAATCATCATTATTCAAATATCCATGGATAAGGAACACCAAAGGGCGTGTGAATAATAGATGTCAGCAAAACATGTGTCTATTCACAAGAACGAGTTTATTTGATACACAGAATTGAACGATTTATGGCAATGGATGGGAACTGCACGAGTTACCTCCAATAGTAGCCATTACGACTGGTGAACATTTAATTATGCAATTTTGGGTCACTACTTCCTAATGGAGTAATGGAAAATTATGCGTCCCTTTCCTTTCAACATTCTGCATTTGGAAATTAAGTCTGCCTTACATCTTCAACCAACTTGAGACATGTCCTTCCTTTTTTAAATTTACACTATTTACTTCCATAATCCTTTTAGTTGTATTTTGCAAATTATATTTTTAAATTTTTACTTATAAAAGTTGTTTAAATAAACTCTGTGTTTCTCCTAATCACCTATCAGAATTTTTAGTCAGTCCTGGTGGTGTAGTGGTAACCATACCTGCCTTCTAAACTCAAGATAGCGGATACAAACCCGGCCAGGATCGATGGATTTTTTTGGGTGTAAAAATTCTAAATATGGTTCCTTCGGAAGGGAAGTAAAACCATAGGTCCCATGTCGTAGATTTACGGCACGAAAAAGAACCCCAAGCCTGAAAGAAGAGGCCTCTGAACAAAATTTGTCGGCCGTTTCACCCCCTGAATTGAATGGGACGCTGATGACCTGTGATGTTAAAGAGCGTCCGTAAATATATCAAATAATAATAATAATAATAATAATAAGAAGAAGAAGAAGAAGAAGAAGAAGAAGAAGAAGAATTGTTTAGTTCCAAATGGATGGAAAAAGTTTATTTTTAAGAAAATATTTAGAATTTTTATTCATCTGTAAAACTGTTATTTTAATAACTGCAGTAGTGTTTAAAGAAGAACACAGCTCTGAGTAGTTTTCTATAAGAAATATGGGAATAGAGCTATTGATATTAAAACACTTAGAGCTTTTTGAGTTGAAAATATTCACATTAAGTTTCTAAAGACAAGAAGCGTATGCGCAGATATTTCAGTTCGAATTCTGCAGCTTAAGGATCGAAATTCAAATCATTTAATAATATTAAAAATCGATAATGTTTACAATAATTTTTATGCAGCTTTCCTTTACACAAACGATATACGCCAGAAATTGTACATTATTTTTTTCGAAAAAATAACAAACAACAAACAAAACAATGCAATTGAATCTTGTAAATACAGAGGTTTCCAAACTCAATAGAAGATGAAACCCATTATCTCGGTATTGCAGTTCTTTTATGTCCAACTCTTGATTTTATTTTGACTTTCGAAAGCCCTCAGTGCTTATTATCTTCCTTCTTTTTACATTAAGTAACAAATGAAACTAAGATAATACCTAAGTAAACAGTATATAGGTAAATGAACTGAAATTCAAGTATTTTTCTTGGTACCTTTATTCCTAGAGCAATTTTCCATTATGGGGATCTTTGTAATTCTGGGTAGCTTCCACACAGAACTTGCATAACTGCTTATTTGTTCACCTAGGTTTAAAGAGAAACGTTCATCAGTTATTTAGCGAAACTTGTGCAAGACACAGAACATCTTTATCAAATAATGACATGAAACGCATCTGAAGCTTGTTTCAAAGGAGTTCATCAATGACATAATAAACTTTGAAATATGCTTTTATTTACTGTCTATTTCTACGAGGGTTCATTCCTATGTTCCGTTTATGCCCCTTGATCCGGATTAGGAATTTCAAATCTCCACATTGTTGCATTACATCATAACGACTGCTGGAGTAAATATTTGTGGTTAAAAACAAATTAAGGGATTGATTCTTTCTTAAAATTCATCAAGATGTTTTCAACAATTTCTGGAAAATCTGCTGTGTTCATAACAATAGTGTCATGAGTTTAAATGTACCAGAATATTTTGTGAAGATGGGACATTGTAGCGGTCTTTGGTAAATTTGTCATAACACAAGAAAATGTAAATAAAGCCCATAATATAGCGGAATACGGTAGAGCAAGGTATTCTTAACCACAGTGTACTTAATATTTTAAAAATGAATTAGATATGAAAAAATTAATTGAAGTAGCGTGGTTTAGATGTTCAAACGTTCTAAAAATACTTACAGTTGTAATTTAGACAAAACACTTAAGAAAATTTGAGGCGGAAAAATAGAAAGACCTTAAAGCTGTGAATGTGTAACTCAGGATATAGCCCTCATATTACTGAGATCATCTATCTTCTTTGCGTAACGCACAAAGTGCTACTCTGGTTAATTATATGCAGAGAGTAGGCACGATAAAGAATGAATTTAAATATTATACAATAAACCACACTTTGCTTTAGACTCGCACTGACATATTCCTGTTTCCCAATCTGGAAAAACATCTGGATGAGGTGTGGTAGAGGCCTAGAAGGTTACACCATAACTTGGAGAATCAATCATCAAGGTGATTATTGAAAAGTCAGGTTATAGTGTGTATTTTAGATCAGCTGTATAAAGCTGCTGAACACAGTGTCATATTTAGCCTCGTCTTCCACATAATTCGTGTATCTAAAGAATCGTCCTAAACTTGGAATTATTAGACAGTAAGCAAATGACAGTACTCATTTTGCAATAGTTCAATATTTACGAAAGCTTTCCCGCATACGTTCGCTTTGCAGACAAACTGAAGTTCCTCTTTGTGTTCTCCTGCAACAAAATCAGAATCAACTATGAACAAAAGTGTGTTCTTCGTGTAACTCGCGACCCGCATTATGGTAGAGCAATAATCTCGATTACAAACGTTTTCTCCTCTCCTTGCGAGTTGGAACGCTTTTGTGAAACTTAACGATGCCTCCCTCCATAAGAATAGTCAGTTTCATTGTAATTTGGTTTACAGTGGTTACCGAAAACACGGAATCTATTCACTGCGTTTCCCCATTCTCTTAGTATTAAGAATTATTGAGGCCCCAACTACGAACTTGCCTTTGTTCATGCACTGGAAGTTATGATGCTAACAGTAAGGAAAACAAGCAACTGCATTCCGACAGTTAACTCCGTTATACCAAAGTTGGCCTAAGTTTGTGTCTCTATAAAATCTAAAAAGAAATATATTCCTTACGATGCCAGCTTATTTTAATAAGAGAGTCTTCATTTTCTATTTCATTTTCCAGCATAGGAAAGATGAATACCGCACAAAATGCTTATACGAGGGTTGGAACTTAAATAGTGGCAACTATTTATTTACAACCGATACAAAAGAGTTACATGTTAGCAACCCCTTTACTGTCCTTCAATGTAGTCACCAGCGTTGTGTATAACCCGTTGCCAGCGATGTGGAAGTCCTAGTATACCTTTAGCAGAGCCTGCTCTCTTGATTGTGCAGATGGAGCGGTCTATTGCGTGTCGAATCTCTGGAACACTTCTGGAGCGAATGCCACGAGGTGGTTCCTTCATCTTCGGAATCAAATCAAAGTCACAAGGACTTGGGGAGTATGGTGGATGGTACAGCACTTCCCAGCACCATCGACCGAACAAATTAGCAACAGCTTGCGCTGTATGCGCCCGAGCATTGTCGTGCAAAATGATGGGTGGATTCTGCAGAAAGTGTTGCCTCTTCTTTCTCAAAGCTGGTCGCAGGTGGTGCTCCAAAAACGAACGGCAATACTCAGCATTGACGGTCTGCCGTGGAGGAATGTAATGCGTTAGGATAACACCGTCACAGTCGTACACGAGAATCACCATAACTTTCACCGTATTGGGGTTCTGACGAACTTTCGACTTTCGTGATGACCCATACTGACGCCATTCGTTCGATTGGCGTTTCAGTTTTGGCTCATACGATTTGGCCCATGTCTCATCCGGGTTATGATACGGCGTAAGAAAGTCTCTCCTTCGCGCTCATAGCACTCCAAGTGCGTCTTAGCAACGTCGTAAGGCAACCATTTCTCCATTTCCATCAAATCATGCGGAACCCATCGTGATGCAATTTTTCGCATGCCCAGGCGTTCCTCCAGAATGTGGAGCACAGTTGTATGCGCTAATCCGGTTTCTTGGACGAACTCACGAATCGTCTGGCGTCGATCACTGTCCAGTAACGCGGCAAGAGCATGCACTTCTTCACTGACACTCGTAGGACGACCTGCCCGATGAATGTCTGCCACAGTTTGCCGACTATCTTTGAAGGCTTTTACCCAACGTGCCACTGTTCTGTAAGGAAATGCAGATTCCTCGCAAGCCTCTTGAAGACCTCTATGACACTGTCGTGCTGTACGACCTCTGGCACATTCAATCTTGATCCAACTGCGTTGTTCCTGTTTCGAAAACATAGTGACAACAGTACGTTAAACCGCTAGCTCAAAGTGACAGTGTTTCTCTCGATGGTGAGCAGGCAGGTGATATGGGAAGGGAGAGTCCATTTGCTCTGAGAAAAGACAGGTATGTAAACAACGTGTGCTATCAGCGACAATATTATATTCCGTTGCATAGCGTCTTCACAGCAGTGTTGCCACTATTTAAATTCAAACCCTCGTAGTTTCGACAAACCGGTAGAGAAATTGATAATTTTGAGGTTTAGTGAGTGATACATGGAAATTTGATACACTACATACAAACAAAAATAAGTCTGTATTTAATAATGCACTTGATTTTTGAAGCATCTTATAATAATGACTCTGAGTTCTTAAGAGTGGTAGGTTACTGCTAATTACCGTTACTGGGGCCTGAACTCTATAGAGCGGTAGGTTACTGCTAGTTGCTATTACTGTGGGCCGAGTTCTCTAGAGCGGTAGGTTACTGCTAGTTGCTATTACTGTGGGCCAACATCTCTAGACCGGTAGGTTACTCCGAGTTGCTATTACTGTGGGCCGAGTTCTCTAGACCGGTAGGTTACTGCTAGTTGCTATTACTGTGGGCCGAGTTTTCTAGAGTGGTAGGTTACTGCTAGTTGCTATTACTGTGGGAGAACATCTCTAGACCGGTAGGTTACTCCTAGTTGCTATTACTGTGGGCCGAGTTCTCTAGACCGGTAGGTTACTGCTAGTTGCTATTACTGTGGGTCGAGTTCTCTAGAGCGGTAGGTTAGTGCGAGTTGCTATTACTGTGGGAGGACATCTCTAGACCGGTAGGTTACTGCTAGTTGCTATTACTGTGGGCCGAGTTTTCTAGACCGGTAGGTTACTACTAGTTGCTATTAATGTGGGTCGAGTTCTCTAGACCGGTAGGTTACTACTAGTTGCTATTACTGTGGGCCGAGTTTTCTAGACCGGTAGGTTACTACTAGTTGCTATTAATGTGGGAGGACATCTCTAGACCGGTAGGTTACTGCTAGTTGCTATTAATGTGGGAGGACATCTCTAGACCGGTAGGTTACTACTGGTTGCTATTAATGTGGGAGGACATCTCTAGACCGGTAGGTTACTGCTAGTTGCTATTACTGTGGGCCGAGTTCTCTAGACCGGTAGGTTACTACTAGTTGCTATTACTGTGGGCCGAGTTTTCTAGACCGGTAGGTTACTGCTAGTAGCTATTAATGTGGGAGGACATCTCTAGACCGGTAGGTTACTGCTAGTTGCTATTACTGTGGGAGGACATCTCTAGACCGGTAGGTTACTGCTAGTTGCTATTACTGTGGGAGGATATCTCTAGACCGGTAGGTTACTGCTAGTTGCTTTACTGTGGGAGGATATCTCTAGACCGGTAGGTTACTGCTAGTTGCTATTAATGTGGGAGGACATCTCTAGACCGGTAGGTTACTGCTAGTTGCTATTACTGTGGGAGGACATCTCTAGACCAGTAGGTTACTGCTAGTTGCTATTACTGTGGGAGGATATCTCTAGACCAGTAGGTTACTGCTAGTTGCTATTAATGTGGGAGGACATCTCTAGACCGGTAGGTTACTGCTAGTTGCTATTACTGTGGGAGGATATCTCTAGACCGGTAGGTTACTGCTAGTTGCTATTAATGTGGGAGGACATCTCTAGACCGGTAGGTTACTGATAGTTGCTATTAATGTGGGAGGACATCTCTAGACCGGTAGGTTACTGCTAGTTGCTATTACTGTGGGAGGACATCTCTAGATCGGTAGGTTACTGCTAGTTGCTATTACTGTGGGAGGATATCTCTAGACCGGTAGGTTACTGCTTGTTGCTATTACTGTGGGAGGACATCTCTAGACCGGTAGGTTACTGCTAGTTGCTATTAGTGTGGGAGGATATCTCTAGACCGGTAGGTTACTGCTAGTTGCTATTAATGTGGGAGGACATCTCTAGACCGGTAAGTTACTGCTAGTTGCTATTACTGTGGGCCGAGTTCTCTAGAGCGGTATGTTACTGCTAGTTGCTATTAATGTGGGCCGAGTTCTCTAGAGCGGTAGGTTACTGCTAGTTGCTATTACTGTGGGCCGAGTTTTCCAGACTGGTAGGTTGCTGCTAGTTGCTATTACTGTGGGCCGAGTTCTCTAGACCGGTAGGTTACTGCTAGTTGCTATTACTGTGGGCCGAGTTCTCTAGACCGGTAGGTTACTGCTAGTTGCTATTACTGTGGGCCGAGTTCTCTAGACCGGTAGGTTACTGCTAGTTGCTATTACTGTGGGAGGACATCTCTAGACTGGTAGGTTACTGCTAGTTGCTATTACTGTGGGCCGAGTTCTCTAGACCGGTAGGTTACTGCTAGTTGCTATTACTGTGAGAGGATATCTCTAGACCGGTAGGTTACTGCTAGTTGCTATTAATGTGGGCCGAGTTCTCTAGACCGGTAGGTTACTGCTAGTTGCTATTACTGTGGGAGGACATCTCTAGACCGGTAGGTTACTGCTAGTTGCTATTACTGTGGGCCGTGTTCTCTAGACCGGTAGGTTACTGCTAGTTGCTATTACTGTGGGAGGACATCTCTAGACTGGTAGGTTACTGCTAGTTGCTATTACTGTGGGCCGAGTTCTCTAGACCGGTAGGTTAATGCTAGTTGCTATTACTGTGGGCCGAGTTTTCTAGAGTGGTAGGTTACTGCTAGTTGCTATTACTGTGGGAGAACATCTCTAGACCGGTAGGTTACTCCTAGTTGCTATTACTGTGGGCCGAGTTCTCTATACCGGTAGGTTATTGCTAGTTGCTATTACTGTGGGTCGAGTTCTCTAGAGCGGTAGGTTAGTGCTAGTTGCTATTACTGTGGGAGGACATCTCTAGACCGGTAGGTTACTGCTAGTTGCTATTACTGTGGGCCGAGTTTTCTAGAGTGGTAGGTTACTGCTAGTTGCTATTACTGTGGGAGAACATCTCTAGACCGGTAGGTTACTCCTAGTTGCTATTACTGTGGGCCGAGTTCTCTAGACCGGTAGGTTACTGCTAGTTGCTATTACTGTGGGCCGAGTTCTCTAGACCGGTAGGTTACTGCTAGTTGCTATTACTGTGGGAGGACATCTCTAGACTGGTATGTTACTGCTAGTTGCTATTACTGTGGGCCGAGTTCTCTAGACCGGTAGGTTACTGCTAGTTGCTATTACTGTGGGCCGAGTTTTCTAGAGTGGTAGGTTACTGCTAGTTGCTATTACTGTGGGAGAACATCTCTAGACCGGTAGGTTACTCCTAGTTGCTATTACTGTGGGCCGAGTTCTCTAGACCGGTAGGTTACTGCTAGTTGCTATTACTGTGGGTCGAGTTCTCTAGAGCGGTAGGTTAGTGCTAGTTGCTATTACTGTGGGAGGACATCTCTAGACCGGTAGGTTACTGCTAGTTGCTATTACTGTGGGCCGAGTTTTCTAGAGTGGTAGGTTACTGCTAGTTGCTATTACTGTGGGAGAACATCTCTAGACCGGTAGGTTACTCCTATTTGCTATTACTGTGGGCCGAGTTCTCTAGACCGGTAGGTTACTGCTAGTTGCTATTACTGTGGGTCGAGTTCTCTAGAGCGGTAGGGTAGCGCTAGTTGCTATTACTGTGGGAGGACATCTCTAGACCGGTAGGTTACTGCTAGTTGCTATTACTGTGGGCCGAGTTTTCTAGAGTGGTAGGTTACTGCTAGTTGCTATTACTGTGGGAGAACATCTCTAGACCGGTAGGTTACTCCTAGTTGCTATTACTGTGGGCCGAGTTCTCTAGACCGGTAGGTTACTGCTAGTTGCTATTACTGTGGGTCGAGTTCTCTAGAGCGGTAGGTTAGTGCTAGTTGCTATTACTGTGGGAGGGCATCTCTAGACCGGTAGGTTACTGCTAGTTGCTATTACTGTGGGCCGAGTTTTCTAGACCGGTAGGTTACTACTAGTTGCTATTAATGTGGGTCGAGTTCTCTAGACCGGTAGGTTACTACTAGTTGCTATTACTGTGGGCCGAGTTCTCTAGACCGGTAGGTTACTACTAGTTGCTATTAATGTGGGAGGACATCTCTAGACCGGTAGGTTACTGCTAGTTGCTATTAATGTGGGAGGACGTCTCTAGACCGGTAGGCTACTACTGGTTGCTATTAATGTGGGAGGACATCTCTAGACCGGTAGGTTACTGCTAGTTGCTATTACTGTGGGCCGAGTTCTCTAGACCGGTAGGTTACTACTAGTTGCTATTACTGTGGGCCGAGTTTTCTAGACCGGTAGGTTACTGCTAGTTGCTATTAATCAGGGAGGACATCTCTAGACCGGTAGGTTACTGCTAGTTGCTATTACTGTGGGAGGACATCTCTAGACCGGTAGGTTACTGCTAGTTGCTATTACTGTGGGAGGATATCTCTAGACCGGTAGGTTACTGCTAGTTGCTATTACTGTGGGAGGACATCTCTAGACCGCTAGGTTACTGCTAGTTGCTATTAATGTGGGAGGACATCTCTAGACCGGTAGGTTACTGCTAGTTGCTATTACTGTGGGAGGATATCTCTAGACCGGTAGGTTACTGCTAGTTGCTATTACTGTGGGAGGATATCTCTAGACCGGTAGGTTACTGCTAGTTGCTATTAATGTGGGAGGACATCTCTAGACCGGTAGGTTACTGCTAGTTGCTATTACTGTGGGAGGATATCTCTAGACCGGTAGGTTACTGCTTGTTGCTATTACTGTGGGAGGACATCTCTAGACCGGTATGTTACTGCTAGTTGCTATTAATGTGGGAGGACATCTCTAGACCGGTAGGTTACTGCTAGTTGCTATTACTGTGGGAGGACATCTCTAGACCGGTAGGTTACTGCTAGTTGCTATTAATGTGGGAGGACATCTCTAGACCGGTAGGTTACTCCTAGTTGCTATTAATGTGGGAGGACATCTCTAGACCGGTAGGTTACTCCTACTTGCTATTAATGTGGGAGGACATCTCTAGACCGGTAGGTTACTCCTAGTTGCTATTAATGTGGGAGGACATCTCTAGACCGGTAGGTTACTCCTACTTGCTATTAATGTGGGAGGACATCTCTAGACCGGTAGGTTCCTCCTAGTTGCTATTAATGTGGGAGGACATCTCTAGACCGGTAGGTTACTCCTAGTTGCTATTAATGTTGGAGGACATCTCTAGACCGGTAGGTTACTGCTAGTTGCTATTACTGTGGGAGGATATCTCTAGACCGGTAGGTTACTGCTAGTTGCTATTAATGTGGGAGGACATCTCTAGACCGGTAGGTTACTGCTAGTTGCTATTACTGTGGGCCGAGTTCTCTAGAGCGGTAGGTTACTCCTAGTTGCTATTAATGTGGGAGGACATCTCTAGACCGGTAGGTTACTCCTAGTTGCTATTAATGTGGGAGGACATCTCTAGACCGGTAGGTTACTCCTAGTTGCTATTAATGTGGGAGGACATCTCTAGACCGGTAGGATACTCCTAGTTGCTATTAATGTGGGAGGACATCTCTAGACCGGTAGGTTACTGCTAGTTGCTATTACTGTGGGAGGATATCTCTAGACCGGTAGGTTACTGCTAGTTGCTATTAATGTGGGAGGACATCTCTAGACCGGTAGGTTACTGCTAGTTGCTATTACTGTGGGCCGAGTTCTCTAGAGCGGTAGGTTACTGCTAGTTGCTATTAATGTGGGCCGAGTTCTCTAGACCGGTAGGTTACTGCTAGTTGCTATTACTGTGGGCCGAGTTTTCTAGACCGGTAGGTTACTGCTAGTTGCTATTACTGTGGGCCGAGTTCTCTAGACTGGTAGGTTACTGCTAGGTGCTATTACTGTGGGCCGAGTTCTCTAGACCGGTAGGTTACTGCTAGTTGCTATTACTGTGGGCCGAGTTCTCTAGACCGGTAGGTTACTGCTAGTTGCTATTACTGTGGGCCGAGTTCTCTAGACCGGTAGGTTACTGCTAGTTGCTATTACTGTGGGAGGACATCTCTAGACTGGTAGGTTACTGCTAGTTGCTATTACTGTGGGCCGAGATCTCTAGACCGGTAGGTTACTGCTAGTTGCTATTAATGTGGGCCGAGTTCTCTAGACCGGTAGGTTACTGCTAGTTGCTATTAATGTGGGCCGAGTTCTCTAGACCGGTAGGTTACTGCTAGTTGCTATTAATGTGGGCCGAGTTCTCTAGACCGGTAGGTTACTGCTAGTTGCTATTAATGTGGGCCGAGATCTCTAGACCGGTAGGTTACTGCTAGTTGCTATTAATGTGGGCCGAGATCTCTAGACCGGTAGGTTACTGCTAGTTGCTATTAATGTGGGCCGAGATCTCTAGACCGGTAGGTTACTGCTAGTTGCTATTAATGTGGGCCGAGATCTCTAGACCGGTAGGTTACTGCTAGTTGCTATTAATGTGGGCCGAGTTCTCTAGACCGGTAGGTTACTGCTAGTTGCTATTAATGTGGGCCGAGTTCTCTAGACCGGTAGGTTACTGCTAGTTGCTATTAATGTGGGCCGAGATCTCTAGACCGGTAGGTTACTGCTAGGTGCTATTAATGTGGGAGGACATCTCTAGACCGGTAGGTTACTGCTTGTTGCTATTACTGTGGGAGGACATCTCTAGACCGGTAGGTTACTGCTAGTTGCTATTACTGTGGGAGGACATCTCTAGACCGGTAGGTTACTGCTAGTTGCTATTACTGTGGGAGGATATCTCTAGAGCGGTAGGTTACTGCTAGTTGCTATTAATGTGGGCCGAGTTCTCTAGACCGGTAGGTTACTGCTAGTTGCTATTACTGTGGGCCGAGTTCTCTAGACCGGTAGGTTACTGCTAGTTGCTATTACTGTGGGAGGACATCTCTAGACCGGTAGGTTACTGCTAGTTGCTATTACTGTGGGAGGACATCTCTAGACCGGTAGGTTACTGCTAGTTGCTATTACTGTGGGAGGATATCTCTAGAGCGGTAGGTTACTGCTAGTTGCTATTAATGTGGGCCGAGTTCTCTAGACCGGTAGGTTACTGCTAGTTGCTATTACTGTGGGCCGAGTTCTCTAGACCGGTAGGTTACTGCTAGTTGCTATTAATGTGGGCCGAGTTCTCTAGACCGGTAGGTTACTGCTAGTTGCTATTAGCGTGGGCCCGAGTTCGACTTTTGATACTCCAGTGTGTCATCTGTAGAGGATGAAGTGGAGCATTGTTAAAACATTTTTTCTAGTCTTCGTTCTAAGAACACTGTGAACTTGCCACTGCTCCCTGTCTATTTCATCTCAATGGCTGGCTAAGGAGCTGACATGTGGATACTCTTCATCCAACTTCTGCACAATCCTGAGTGTTGCGGTAGGATTAATTCATCCCCACAAATGAAATCACATGAGCCTCATTATAGTATTGTACATAAACACCTGGCGTCTATTTTAAAAACTCGTATGTACTACACGAAATGCCAGAGGGCGCTATAAGACGAAAGAATGGACGTAAAGCAATAATGACGTAAGCATAGAAAAAGCTAACTGCTGTAGAAAAATAGAGAAAACGTAGAGTCATTTGCACCAGATAAAATAATTCTTATTCTTTAGGAAATTTGGTGCTGTATGTAGTTGGATGTAGTTAGATCTGTCAGATTTTCTGAATTTCATTTAGGTACACAAACTTGTTTTCTCTCAAAGGTCGGTAGGGATCGATTTCTAATCATAAAATGCATAATGTATTAATTTAGTATAATGCACTAAATACCAACCATAGCATTATTAATCTATTGCTGCTGTTCTTGTCATTATTTAGTAATGGTTATAATTGGTGATTAGATCACAAAATCCTCGAGAACGAGCATTAAAATTTAAATGTATTTCAAATTCATTCTTAATTAAATTTAAAAAAAACAGTTGCATTATTCATTGCTACGTAAGAAAAATGCTGAAAACATGTTAATCGTTTTCCTTTCCATGATTTTAATATCTGTCCTTCAATGACCTTAAACTGTCACGAAATACAGAAAAATCAAACAGGCAAATAACACCGTAACACATGGCAAATGCACACAATTGTTGACCGGGTGTCCATCCCCACTAAGATTTGCAACCCCCACCTGCAGGTTACTGGCGTTAGATATTAATTCCGATTTCCATAAATACGAGAAATTTACAGGAATATTTCACGAGTTATGCAAAAATAAATCAAGAGAAGAAATGCGGTATTTTGACATTCCGTATGACTTTCAAACAATTTTACTTCTCAAATTCGGGATGCATATAATATTAAGTCAGAAGTTTCCTGGGGTTATCAAAATTTTATTTAATGCATTTCCAAAACACCAGTTCCTTTACACTTAAGGTTGCACACACGTCTGTTGTCGGTCCTGGTGTGTAGTGGTAACCATACTTTCCTCCCAAACCCAAGATCGCGGGTTCAAACCCGGCCAGGACCGATGGATTCTTTCGGGCATAAAAATCCTTCCTTCGCGTATGCCGTGGGTCCTGTGTCGTAGATTTGCGGCACGATAAAGAACCTCAAGACTGAAAAAAGAGGCCCCTAAGCAAAATTTATCGCCCGTTTCACATCCTGATTTGAATGGGACTCTGGTGAATTGAGATGTTAAAGAGCGTCCGTAAATAAACAAAAAAAGTCTGTTTTAAAAACACAGGATTAGCATAAAGCGTGGAGCGAGGATAATTAGTATTGATCCTAAGCATATCAGTCCATGTGGAGACATATTGTGCCTTCAAATGTGATGAATGAACCATACGGTTCCACAAGTCACATCTGCCAGCATCAGGCATTTCCAGTAATGTTTGGAACTTGTGTATCAAAGTGACCCGGGTATTTCCAGCAGATTAAAGTCAGGAAATTGATGAAGATCAGAATGGCACATCATTGCAAGATGAATATGAATATAGTGCAGCGTGTTAGTAAAACGGAACAGAAGAACAGGCAGACTCCGAGAAAATCATCCACATCATTCTCACAGGGCGCGAATTCATCACATGCGTGAGAGTTCATCGGAACCAAATTCGACGAATTCAGCGGCGATTAAACCCATCCATGAGTTTTATGGACGAAAATTGAGCTCTACTAGAGTTCAGGATCGTTCCGAAGCAATTATTCCTCTCGCATCTCAAGTGTTTGCACGTAAATGTGCACTCCATGGGCACCATTCAGTTAAACAGGGAGAAAACAGAACGTTTAACTGCAGTAAGTTGACTTAAGATAATGAGGGGAAAACAAAGACAAACATAGCGGGTAATTGTTGTGTTCCTTACCTATGCGAAGGTGCATCCAGGGCGTGGCAAATGTCCGCCTTGACCCTCGACTCATTATTCACTTAGTCCAAACATATGCAAAGGTGACGTGCTCCATCGACGGCCTTCTAATCCCACGATAAAATAAAATGTCAAGCAACGTTTTATTTTCACTCTGTCTGTTGGTATATGACCTTTTCCTATAATGTGAAAATGTATTCATTATTTATTTTTCTGTTAGCATATTATCGTCCGCTGTCTAGTAACCAGTTGTGATTTTGAGAACGTTTTGGGAAAAGGGTTCAAATCAACCCCGGTACTTTGTAGGATTCAGACCTCAATTACCCGGTCTTGTAGTTAAAGTTGGCAGCAACATTTTTGCACAAGTCATTTTTAAAGCATGCCGATTCCGTAATCAAAAGTTTAATGCAAATTTTGGAGTGATCATCTTGATGCCTTCATTGTGAGGTACCTATTATACTTGACAGGAAACTCTTCTAGAGTAGACCTTGGCTATGTGGAACAGCTATACTCACATCATAACTATTTTTATTATAATTACTCGCATTCTATGAGATGTAAATTGTTTTCAATTAGATTACGGAACATTATTTCTTTATATGAATAATACAAAAAAGACCATACTTTCAAGGATTTATTCACAGAATAGAGGTACTTCTTTAAATTGTTCCGAAATGGATGTAAACTTTTACTTCCTGTTTTCATGCTCCAAAGAAAGATGCAAGATTTTTCATTAAAGTAAAATGCACTGCTTTTCAATAACATATATTTGATGATTTTTAATATTGTTTACCGTCCGTTTTTACTACTGAGACACCACAGGCGGTAGACATTGGTGATACATGAGATGAAATGATTGGGAAAAAAAAATTTAAGGAAGGAAACGTCCTAGGCCTAAGTTTGAGATACCTCCCCAACATTTTCCAATTATGAGTGAACAAAACCTGGAAAAAAAACCCAGTCAGCGAAGACGATCCTGGCGAGATTCAAACCCCAGACCTACAGCTCACGAGTCCGCGCCTTAATGACCTCGGCCACCCGTGGCGGTATATTTGATGATGAAATATAAAAGTACTTTTGATACATATTTATACTGCACTGGGATTCTTTCGGACAGAACGCAGAAATGTCCATACCTCAAAGACAATATAGTAGATTTGGAACCGCATACATCATCACCCATCATATCTGTTTATAGACATGAAATCGGCATTAAAATAAATTTATATTCATTATTACGCAGATGATTATGTTAAATTACTAATTAAATAAGTTTTGTTATTTTATGAAAGTGGTGTTTTATAAACTACAGACACATGGAAATGTTTCATAGACTGGGTGAAATGTATATACCAGCCGATGTATCTTACGCATCGAAGATGTGTACGACAGTGTGCATAAAGTCCTATTACTAGATAAAGATGGTGTATGCAGTTCAGTTTGTTCCTGATATTAAACATTAATACGGGATTGCTATGGCTAAAAGGGTGAAAATATCATTGAGAAAGGTTGCAACACAGAAAAATACGCTGTTTCATTTATCAAATTCCTAAAAATGTGCGTCTTCTATTGAGGGAGTGCAATACACCCTTCCCGGGCACACTATGACATCATGTTCGTAAGAGCCTTGCAAAACAACAAGAGATTATAAATTCATTAAAATTACCAGTAAAAAAATATTAAAAATGCACTACAAATATGTGCAGAAATAGTAAAAAAGAAAAAGAAGACAGTATCTCGCTGTAGCTGATGAAGGGACATGTGACAGAAAAGAAATGACTGCTAAAACCTATCAAATAAAAAGAGGCTTCAATGGGCAGAAAGCATCACTACTCGTACGTATTGGTCTAAGGTATTTTTAATAGATGAAACCAAATATAAGCACTTTTGTATCAGAATTGGGAGATTTATGATTTTTGGATATAAAGTTCGAAGGGAGAATGGATAAGAAACAATACCACACAATTCTTCAGTCAAAATTATTTGGACTGCGTCTAGTAGAGAAAAAATTCATCTTGCACTGAAAGCTCACCGTAGACTTAAGTTTTCATCATGCTCACAAACTGGGCAGGACACAATGATGATCAACTAATTTGGGTACCAGGTCACTGTGGCATTGAGGGAAATGAGAAAGCTGATTAACATTTTCGACAAGCAGCCGTATCAAATGATATTGGACCAGAGCCGGCTATTGGAGAGTTTCCATATTCTGTAAGAGAAACAACTAAGGACTTGTCGAATGCAAAACAGTACAAGACCTTGATACAAACTCCAGGAAATATTCATGAATTCACCGTGCAAGTAAAGAGCTGAAAACTCTGCTGTAAGGACCCTGAAACAGTATTTAATATGTTCATGTCAGGCTTTATCTCGAAGAAGACATTGTAATTTTCTCAAACAAAAGTTTAGTGCCAGAAGATGTTGAATAATTGTTGAAGGAATACAAGAATCACGAGTTAGTTTAAAGTAATACAGGTACGATTAGCACAAAAGCCTCTGGAGAAATGACGGACCTGCAAGTGGGGAAAAATTATAACAAAAAACTAAACATCGATCTGGGTACTACATGAGGGACATTGCATCCAATGAAAACTATAGTAGTGAAATATATGGCTTAGGTCTGGACTGTAACCCTAGAGAAGGGGATAGAGAGGCCCAGGAAGTGTATTTAAAAGCATAAACCGTCTCTAGCAAACGCGAAAGCGACAGAACGAAATAATTTTGAAGATTTTATACTAAATCCCTTGAGTTTGCTAAGTAATAGGCAATTGTGAATACTAGAGGAAAAGAACGTTTATTTTGTTTCTTGGAAGGGGAATATTTTATCGTCATCATTGTAATTTTGACCTAACAATTATATTTCTGTGCTGTTTTATTAATTTTTTCTTCTTAGAAAAACTAAGAAATGATGTGGTGTATTGAATTTACAGCGGTAGTGTGTATAACAACTTTGATTCATGAGAAATATGCACATGCTGTAATTGTGCTGGAAATATTCGAAACAGAGCTGAATGCGACGCTGTATATTTGCAAAATTAGGCTCCACACAGCGACTTCGCGTTGAATGTTTGCTTCTACCTCATGTCTAATGCAGACAACAGTCAAGCTGGACGTATGTCAGAATATCACGGTAGCCAGAAATTCTTCGATATTTATCCCAATATCCTTAATGCTTACAGTCCTCTCAAGCGCTTTCGTCAAACTTGAAATTGTGTGCAATTTTGATAATGTCCTGTTCCAAACTTTCTCACAATTGCCGACTGATATTGCTAAAATGAACTGCGACTCACACGAGCCTAAGACAACTAATACTATCATTTTAAACAACCAAAGCGGATAAATGAAGAGGAATTAAATTCAAGGAAAGAGATGATAGAACACCTGAATGATGCTACAGACACCAGGCACACCAATATCAATAAAGTCATACCTCTCCACTCGCTGCCACAATACATTTCACCACACATTCTTGACGCTCAAGCTGTTTTCTATCGCATGTTTCATAGTGGTGCGTTTATAACTGAGATATTCGTCTGTGTCAGAGTCTTGAGCCGAAAAAATCACTCTGTATATACCAATGATTTGCTTGCATGACATATCAATAGTTACAAATATATTTTTTAAAATAGTTTAATTATTTCCTCTGCCCCCTCTCTCTATCCTCTGCCTCTCTCACAAACATAACGCCAATTACTTCTTTTTGTACTCTTATAAGCATTAAGAGCACCGGAAAGAAATATGCATTAAAATTTCTATTTTATTTTCATTTTAAAAACATTCCAGCCTTCTGATTAAAATACTGTAATTTTATAATGTAAACTTAGAGAAAAATTGCAAATGAGCTGCAATATTGTCAAACAGTGCTGGAATGCATCAACAATATAGGCTGTTTTTTTTTAACAATCAATATTTAAAATGTATATTTGTGCTGAATATGAGGAGATTTCTCAAAAGGCTGTTTCACACAAAAGATTTAAAGTTGCAACATTTTTTAAAAAATGTGTTTTGCAAATTTTTACTCAGGCATTTTAAAAAAGTAAACTATTCGCCAAAAATATGTGAAAATACATGTAAATTTTAAATGAAAAATTTACTTTTCATATAAATTGAGTTGCTATCGCATAAATTGCTCACATTATATGAAGTAATTATATAATGACACCAAAAATTTTTATAAAATGACTTTCTTATATTACATATTAATGCCCCTGTAGACTTTCCTCAAAATATAATCAATTGAAGTACTTATAGTATTTTATTTTTACTATAATAGTTTTTTAAATTATTAAATAGCTTTTTTTCATTTAAAACATTACGAACGTGTAAAGAAAGAGAGATAAGAACCGATTTCAAGATGTTAAAAGTTATAGGTTATAATCATTGTACTATAATTTACTTTGGGGAACCCAGTAAGCAAGTTGTTTAAAGTAATGTAGCAGAGATGATAAGTTCTTCAAAGTTCAGAAACGCCGCGTGTCTGCAATTTCCATCAGTTAAGAGATATTCCGCTCTAATTTGCACAAACATTGGCACAAATACAAAAGAAAGACACTAGCGACAATGAACACAAACAAACGAACATCGCGCAGCTCTACCAACTCCCATAAAAGCTTTAAATAGTCGACGCAAGAAGATAGTGTGCTTACATCATTGATGTTGAGCTTAGTTACTGACGCCAAACTGCATTCTCTTAATGACAACGCCCGAGGGCTTATAAACGCCTAATAGTATCGCACAGAATGGTTTTCCACTCGCAGGAGAGTAAGCGGATTATGAAATATGACAGTACATTGTTAAGTACAGTGATCATTTGATAGATTTCACAATTAGTCGGCCCAAGAGAAATAAAACAATCAAATGATACGTTATTTGTTAATCATATTGTGCAAGCCTACCAAATGAAAGCTAATGAAAATATTTTGAATTATTTTATTGTGTTTATATTACCGAAGGATTGACATAAAAGGGTGATCAAAGTTTTACCCAGGTACCTTTTCTTTGGGTGCTAAAATGCACAACTATGCACCGAGAAAGAGTGGAGTGTAGGTGTAGGGAACAATTATATTGCTGCTGCTACGTCTGTCAGAGCTTGAATTTCATTTCGGCCTCTTTAATGAAATTAAGAGCGCTGCAATGAACCTGGATAGATCGTCTACCCGTCTTCATGTGTCAGGAGATTAAAATTAGGGTAGAGTGTGGTTAGTTAAAAATTTAATGTAACATATTTTTGCCCTGTTTTAAAGAACGCCTACACTAATTTTCGTTCGTGTCTTTTATAGGATTTAGATAATACATTTGAAAAAACACAGAACAGTTTTATATTATAGTGCTGTATAATAAAATATAATGTCGAATATTTCAAGACACCTACAATTACTTGCATCAGGCTAGGGGCAGCTTATCGCCATCACTTTATTTACTTGCTCAGAGATATTGCTAATGTCTACAGCCTCTGGTTTCCTTCACAGAACGTGGGTATTGTTTCGCATGTTTTCTTGCCTTGCAAGGCACGTAGTCAATGGCGCTGACTTACAAAGAAAGAAAGACGAAGTAGAGACACACAAGGCAATAGACCTCAGTGGAAGAAAAAACTTGGTCCACGAAAACTGTAATGAAATACGAGCAAATCAAAACTGCTCCACATCTGCACTTGGCAGTTATTAAGCAGAGGCGGCTCATGTCATTTGCATTAACAGTGTTTGCCTTTAAATACACAAAGAATTAATACAATTCCAGTGGCGTTAGCTAATTTCTATTATAATCTTTATAATAGTCTCCCAATTATTTTAAAGCAGATTATTGTATGACGTTACCGACTGCTCCGTTCTTTGTCTCTATAAACACAGTTCAGTAATGACTTTCATGATATGATAATAAACGGAAACATCATGCCGGGTGTGAATCAACTATATCGAAATAATTTCAGAGATTGTAAAGCTTTCTTTAACAAGAAATTCAACCATTTTGATAAGAGATCTATTGTCCAAGAGGAAAGATAACAGAGCTATGTGATGGTAATAAAGTTGAAATTAGATAAGTTAATGTTTAAGCGAAATGGGGTAAACATTTGCATTTATAATAACCCCCCCCCCCAGGCGCTCTTAACATCTCAGGTCATCAGCGTCCTATTCAAATAAACCTACAACACGGAACCCACAACTTTACTTCCCTTCCGAAGGAAATCATAATTAGGAATTTTACTCCACAAACAATTCATCCGCACTGGGTGGATTTGAACTCGCGATCTTAGGTCTACGAGGCATGTCTACCATTAGATCACCAGGGTTGATGTATAATGTCTTCAAACCAGTTTCGCAAATTTATAACATAACGGTTAACTGATTTATCGTGTTATGTAGCTTAGTCTAGAGCAGGGATTCCCAACCGATGTGCCGCAAATTATTTTGGAAATAAACAAAAATATGCTAGGGAATTCTTAAAACATATATACTAAATTACAACATATCAATTACAGGTATTGGTGATGAAGTTGAACCATTGGTTGGATTAAGTTTCTTCTCTGCCGTCCAATGCGTGGATTAATAAGAAGAGAAGGCCTCATAAATTTAACAGTTTTATTTAATGCGAGTTTCGGGAAATTTTCCTTTTTGGGAAAATGGTAATATCTACATGAGGATCAACATCAGAGTTATTAGAACATTCAAAAACAGAACAAGCTGGCATATTTGTTACATATAAAACTATATTGCAGAATAATACAAAGAATAACTAAGGTTCAATAGGTTGAAAATAAGGCAACAATGAAATCATTCATAACACATGAACTCGCAACAAAGACAATCAAATTGAAAGCAAGAAATAGACTGCTTAGCCTTGAGGACGATATGCGTGTTTGGTTGTCAACTGCTAGGCCTGGTATCGAATATTTGGGTATCACAAACCTCACATGAATAAGATAATATCTGTTTTAATGATTTACAGTTACATTGTAGTCCTCTACATTTGAAAGTGTATATGTTTAATTTAATAATTCATAGTCTGTATATGTTGAACATTTATGTAGTATACTTTGTCCAATGGCAGACCATAAATCGTATGTTATGTTGTTATTATAAAAGGAAATGCATTCTAATGTTTGTCATGGAGTGTTTATTTGAACATAATTTAACACATTATAAATAAATACATATCACAATGAAGATTAAGTTTTAAATAATTTAACATAATTTTAAACAAATAAACAGGGGTGCCCCTAATTTCTAATATCATTCGCAAGGGTGCCACGAACGTAAAAAGGTTGGGAATCGATGGTCTAGAGAGAGCTGACCGCGTTGCTTAATAAATAAAGCGACAGTCTGTGGTTACGAAGATAATGCGAAGTAAGTTATTTCATGATGAAGATGTTTAAATACAAACTGTAAAAGTGATAAACATAAAAATTTAAATTGCTTTTCTACTACCTCTTTTCAATCTCTGAAAATACTGCGGTGTAGTTCATTAACATCCTGCATAAAAAGAACGCAGCATAACTAAATTTAGATATAACGGAAACATGGAGGACGGTCCTGGCGAGAATCGAACCTCAGACATCGTACTCAACAGCGTACGCTTTTTAGTTTTCATACCTCCTTACGAATAAACATATTATTACTTGAAAATTACTTTATCATAGACATTGTGTGTGAGTGGTTGCAGTCATACAATTTTCTATTGTTGTAAGTTTATTATTTGTAACTGCATGTGTTTCTTGCAATTACTCCGTACAATGAATTGCAAAGTAACCACAAAAAAGGAGTTTTTGTTCGTATAGAAACAATAAGAACACAGGTGATATCAGACTTGAAATACAAATTTCGTTTTTCAGCCCTCAACACCAAGCAATGAGAAATTTGAACAAAGGAAATCTGAAATGGATGAAGTACGAAGTGTCAGAAAGAAAGAAAATGTACATTTTGATGTGTAAACGTGTGCCATTAGTCTACGGGAGTCCTCCAGGGATTTCTAGAACTGCGGATTAATCAGAACACTTTAAAATGCTGTTGTACAATCAAAAACTGAGACCATGTGGCTAAAATGTTTGTAAGTGCTTCATGAACATGATTCCGATATCCTTATGGTTCCTCGTGGGATATAAAGGTGATTCTAACTTTTTCAAAATATTTTTATGAACCGATAAACCCTCGTTTAAGCTCAACGACATAGCTGTGTTTACTGAGTTAGTTGAAATTATCACAGGAGACTTACACACATTTGGCGTGAATGGGGTAGCATATGCCGAAGATTTGAGCTCCAATCGTGATCTTCAATTTTTCCTATGCCACTCTTATTCCAAACTGTAGTCTAACACACGCACTTGGTAAAAAATACTTTCCTTTTTCAGATATGCAGGCGTAAGGAAATAGGATGGGGCGCCTTCTCATTATGGTTTACAGGCATGCAACTACTTAAATAAACAAGTGTACCAATGAGTTGGCACAACAAAATGGCCACTAAAGCCAAAACTATGAGCTTTATCACCTTGGGATCGCGAAAAGCGAAAATTTTGCTCACAACCCACGTCCCCTGAATTACGTGCAACAGATGTTTAACAGATACAAAATGAATCATGTATAACTGTATTGACTACTACACCATTTTAAATACTAATATTCATGCAAATTCTCAAAAAAGCATTATTATTAATTATTTATTAGATTGATATAGTTAAACATATGGTTTATTTGGTTCCAACACATTGTTACTATTTTCTCAGCTGTATATTAGACTATCCATTACGAAAATATTATCTATGATTGAATAGCTTCCCTTAAACAGCTGAAATTGTGATATTTTGTTAAACTGTTGCAGTCACACAGAATTCTGTAGTACATTATTCTCATTACCGAAAACACTAATAAGGCGATTTAATTAATTACTCGGAACATTAGCTCCCCCTTTCCCCGAATAACAGCTGGTGACTAGTGGTCAGGACAGCATCTCTCCTACTTCTTACATGTGTTTCAAGATTTCGCCTGGTAGTTCATCTGCTCCAGGTGCTTTGCCCCTCTTCAGCCCTTTAAATGCAGCAACGATTTTACTTTCTGCTATATTTATACTTCAACAAATAAGTTGTTTGAAATATCTATTGCAGCGTTTGAACTATCTCATTATATATAAATTATACTATAATAATATTTATTAATAATCAACCGATAGATACATTGTTAATATACATATACATAAGAAGCTAACAAGCTTTGGAGTTGTATTTATTACAGTCCCCTTACATGAAAGAATGAGTGTATTTATTCAAATGAACACACATACTTTGCACAGGTACGTGTATTTCATAATACACAAAAAGTACATTTAAATAAACAAGTAAATGTGTCATACCTCCATTGTTTAATGCAATTAAAATAATGATAGCAATAACCTAAATAATAACAATAATAATAACTACTTTATATACACAAACAGAATATGGAACCCCTTCTCCATTGTCAGTGGAATGAGTAAACACAATACATACATACATACATACATACATACATACATACATACATACATACATACATACATACATACATACATACATATTCTTTTAATTCAGTTTAGTTCCCCCCGCCCCTCAGCCTTTCAGACCTGAGCTGTCAAACCTTCGGCATGATTTTGCCTACCTGCTCCTCATCCTTGCCTGTCAGCAGAGCCCAGCATGTCCCTTGCCCTCTGGCAGAGTCAATAATCTCCTTTATATTCCACAGTGTTTGGTAATGAGAATATGTTTAAATAAGTAACAAATAATCAAATATTCAACAATGCATATAATTCTTTTAATAATTTTATGTTTCATTCATTATCACTCTTGTGAAATCTGTACACATTTCATTAACAATTTTATCTCACTTTCCCTAAATAGCTTCTTACCTTCTTTATGTTGATACCTGATCTTAACTTTAAAATTCTCCTGTCTCTTATATCCGTGGATAATCTTTCCCACTTTGGTAAAAGAAACTCTTTCCAAAATGCAATGCCAAATATTAACGAATTCATCACACAATGCACACATTTCCTTTATAGTCCCTCTCTTATCCCGCTTGAGCATATAACTTCAGATCTGAAGTGCTGTTCTTTCTCTCCCAACTTTATAACAGATTTTCCAGTATATTTTTTTCTGCCCCTGTCATTTGTTAATGTTCTGTATAGTTTATCATTAAGATTGACCCACAATCCTAGTAAGATTTTAGGAACATGAAGGATCTCGATTCATTGAAACGTGTGCTATTTTTTGGGGCGGTCGGTAGCGATAAATAAAGCATCATGTTAAATGTGCGGTATCGAATGTTTTTTTTTATCGATCGTTACAAAGAAAATCATCAAGCGTTCAACCAAATACTTCCTAAAATAAGCTATTACTAAAGAACTGAGATTTTCAAAGGTGGTGGATCATGCACAGACACATTTACGGCAACAGCACTGACATTTGAAAGTTTAATCTGTGCGCATTTCCAATAGCTTTAGTAGCACTTTCAGCCAGAAACGGACAGGTTGACGGCTGCTCCGCCCACCCTATCCCCTCATCACGTTAAATTGCATGTTCACACGTCAGCGATGTTTAAGAAATTACTGTTTGCTATAACATATATATCAGCTGACCCATGTTAAACTTTTGTTACATTTTTCATAAGGTTCATATTCTTCGCACCAGAGAACGTACATGGCAGCAAAGGGAGCAACGTGAATACAACGACAGTGAGAAATTTTCCCCCTTGAGCTAACTAACCAGTCATTGAATATTTAAAGATTGAATGCACGTCTGTTGTTTAGTAACGATATTTTCCTAATTATATTATATTTGCGGAATAACAGACCTGGAAATATTAAGTGATATCCTAAAAATGTAAAAGTTGCCTTCCTGGAGGTGGACATTTATACGTTTTTCAAAAGTAATGCACAATTTTAATTGAAATTAAATGGGCAGTTTTTAAGAAAGCACCCTTAGACGTTCACTGTTACACTCGGAAATGATTTTTTTATATTAGAAAATTTGGCCATCTATGTTTGAAAGATATGAGATAATCTGCGGAATCTCACACTATTAAATTAACTTAGCATTTTTCTGGATTTTTAAATTTTTGAACAAGACTGAAATCACCTCCAACTAGGCCAAAGTTGCTCGGTCGGCAGGAAATGTTATAGTGGTTTCGTTCTTCGACTGTCTTGGAATGACTTATCAATATGAAGCCCCCCCCCCCTAAACAACCGTTAATGTGGAGTATTACAAGGCTTCTGAGCATCCTGACCACACATCAGACTAAAACGCCCTGAGTTGCATCTCTTTGGTTGGCGCCTTCAACATTACAATGCAATCCCTCACGTTTGCAACGATATTGATTAATTTTTGGGCAAAAAACCACCGAATGGGTGCCCTATCGTCCATATATGAGCTATGGGGGCAGCGGTTTGCTCCGTCACGGCTGTCGTGAAGAAAGCAGAGATGACTCTGAAGACAATGTCAATAAAACTGTTTCCATCTTGCAAGACTAACTAGTAGATATGTTGGGCCAAGTGCACACAACTTAATGATAATTACTGGCTAGTGTACTTCGTAATTAAACAAATAATGCTCAGTCTTTATCGACTAGCCCTCATATTAATAAAGAAAAGAATACCACTCGAAAATTACGACATAACTACCATAACAAAGTTGCTTTTATTTTAAAAACTTCAAAATAAGATTTTAAGTTTCAGTGTTTCCAACAATGACGATTAACTAATTTTCTTTCTGTATTTTGACAAATACTATCAACCAAATGGACATTTTCTCATACATATCTCCTTTTATACCTATATTAATAAATATGAAAGCGCACGAAAACACGGTAGAATACTATAATTTTATTAAATGATTAAAGTTAATAAACAAAAACTGATATAGCAGTGTAAAAACCAACAAATAAAGCAAAGCTGTTTTACTTTCTACAAAGTTTTGTATAACTTAAATACTGTAAGTGCAGAAGAACCATCATTGGAGTTGTTGTGTGCAGACTGTTTCTTACAACGAAAGTTACTAACAATGTTTAAGTTAAAGGAAAACTTCACATTAGCCAAGTTTATTTGGTATTGATTCTAATTCTTTACCAGTAAATAATTTTGAAATTTGATTGATACCTCGGGAGCCTCTGATAAATCGAGGGCAATTATTACATCAAGTAGTCGCAGTTTATTTCACCAAGGCTAATCACTGCAGTAATACACTCACAACTAATTGACTCTGAAAGTGGTTGTGCTTTTTGTAAGCGACCAACAATTCCCCGTTTAATTTAAACAAAGGGCAGTTTAATTAATTTGAAATTCTATCTCATGTTTTAATTACAAACGTGATGCTTGCGGAAACAAATTAGGTAGGAATAACCTCCACAAATATATGAGTTGAGAGGAAAATTATTTATGTCATGGTATGTTCCATATGGTTGTTTCACCTTCCTAAAGTCGATTAGACTATATGGAGTGAAGGTAGCACGTCACGGCATTGGATAATTGAGTAATTAAACCAATTATCATGCTGATAGAAACTGTATCTGTGGCGAGAGTTATGTTACCAGCTTTATCCATATTATGTGCTTAATACATGAGTAGTCAAGTAACAAAGCCGATCTGACATTTTTAGTAAACTAGGATTGAAATACCAAATATTTAAAATTATATAATTTTTTAATAGTGTTTAAGGACCATTTTCACTACTTAAGCACCACAGGCGGTATATACATAATGACCAGTATTGTGGATGTTCTGAAGTAAGAACGTTTCCCTTAAATCTTCTCTATCAAGTTACTTTCAGACTCCTTCGTTGTACAAATATCCACATCGTGAAATATCAGCACAATAATAAATTAATAGAAAAACATATGCATTCAAATTACATCGTTCTTTGAATTTCAAAGTGCAACAGGCAGTTTCAATATACTAACAAATGATTTCTGTAATTACAAGAAATATAAGTGTAATTTAGTAGCATTCGGAGTAATGAATTAATATTAATTTTATTTTATTAATGCACCTCAGTAATTGACTGTTCCAGTAGCATAAGCATGCTTTTTGGCTCGTCAGTAAATTTTCTAAAATTAAAATATATTTTAATGCTTAAGTAATCATTTAATTTTATTTACGTAATTGAAATTACAATCTGAACCCTATAATCAAAGATCATCTACAGCATGGGGAAAATATATGTACAAAGAATATATGATGCAACGCTTGTATTTTGAAAGTGGGAGCAAATGATCTCAGACGCTTATTATCGAATTACAGGAAGTTGTATGCATCAATGCCATGGCTATGTTGCGATGTCATTGGCAAAGGCACCTCAATCTAACAAGAAGTCACACAGTGAACATATCATCGTTGAAGTGCTATTTTTTTTTTTTTTTTCTCCCAGAACTACAGTAGCCAAGCTTTATGAACGGTTTCTGTAAAGTTCGGGACAAACCTTAACAACCTCGTCCCACTCCACAGAGTTCCGAGTGTGCAGTTATCGAACTAGTAGCGCATTGGCACGAGATTTAAGATTGAGCTGTACTATGAATATTTCTTATTTCTGAGTGTGCCTTAATTAATATACGAGGGTCGCCTAGAAAAAAATGCCCGATATTTTTTTTTTTCTCAACAGACAACAATTTTGCGAATGCGAAACGTTAGTTATGAAATATTTTAAGTTCACTGTGCATGCAAAATTTCCGTTTCCTCCGACAGCATTGTTTCAAAACGGCCTCTGTAAGTAATGTATGTTACAAGCAGCGTGTCGTCATTGAATTTCTTACTACGGAGAAAGAAACTGTGGGCAATATTCACAAATGTTTGTGTGAAGTCTGTGGAGCATGGGGCATCTGCAGTGGACAGAAGTACAGTTGGTCGCTGGGCACAGAGCGTGAGGCCATCAGAAGGCCGTTCGGCAGAGCTGCAAGATTTGCTGCGGGCGGCTGTCACACCTGACATGTTGCAGCGTGTTGACGTTCTCATTCCCGAGGATCGACGCATTACGACTCGGCAGTTGGCACTGAAGCTGTCAATCAACAACAAAGGAAGTGTGGATGCAATTATCCGCGATATTGATTACTTGCGCCGTCTTACATCGGAACACAAATCTCACAAAAAAACATTTCTTTTGAGTTGTTGCAACGTTTTGAAACTGATGGGGAGACTTTCTTGTCTCGGATTGTGACAGGTGATGAAACCTGGGTTCACCATTTTCAGCCTGAAACTAAACGACAATCGATGCAATGGCGTCATCCTCGGTCAGCACAGAAGAAACAATTCAAAGCAACTGCTTCCGCCGGTAAGGACATCATCACTGTTTTTGGGGACTATGAGGGTGTGATTCTCATTGAGCGATGCCAAGAGGCATTACCATTAATTCAGAAGCATACGTCAACATTTTAACCAAACTCAAGAAGCACTTCAAACGTCTTCGGCGCCATAACAACCCAGGAGATGTTCTGATTCAACATGATAACGCTCGGTCCCACATAATTTTGAGGATTTCTGAACACATCGCGAAACAGGGTTGGACAGTGTTACCCCATCCACCCTGCAGCCCTGATCTAAATCCCTAGGACTTCCACTTATTTGGGCCATTAAAGAATGGCATTCGTGGAAGACTTTTGAGGACGACAAGGAAGTGATTCAAGCAGTGAAGAAATGACTTCCTGATCAGAACAAGGATAACTACCGATAGGACATATACGCCCTCGTGTCTCACTGGAGAAGGGCCATAGAACTGGAAGGAGATTACGTGGAAAACTAGAGTGCGTAGATAAAACAACATTCTTTAGTGTGTAAAGTTCTCATTGTGTGGAATGTTGAAGAAGAAAAAAATGTTCTGGACGACCCTCGTAATTAATCTTACTCCGACCACACCCACAGTCTGTTAGCACTGAAAGGGTATGTAGAGATTTGAAAACAACGTTTTCTAAGCGAATTATGATACACCTAATCGTATTAATGTAGCATAACTAAGATGTTATAACGTCAGTTACAGGACACAAGGCCATCAAGACTTGTCCCTTATTGATTTGAACTTCAATTAATAAATATTATGTTCATGTAATTCATACTTCCTTAAGGTAAGCTATTGTGTTTTCAGTCTTCTTGACTCCGCATAAATACGCTTGTCGCTCTGAAATTAACGTCTGTAACACCACATCATTTGTTCTGTTCTTGAAGAGACTTGTTTTTTTTTTTTTTTTTTTAATTTATTTCTACTTGTAAATTATTTATGCACATTTTCCCCCAAATTGTAAATCTCATTTCTTGTTAGGATATTTTCATTTATAAATTATTCTTGGAGCATCATATGGACGGCTATATTTAACGTATTTTTATTTCAATAAAACAACAATGTGTGCTAGAGTATTTTTATTTTACAGCTTTACAAAATACAAACCAATGGTATCATATCTCAGGGCAAAGAGACACTTCGGAAAATTAACTGCAATAAAGACAATAGATATGCACTGGGAAATTTATTTACAGTATTCAGGTAAAACATTTCATTATCCATTGTAAATGACCATCACACAGAGACGATACCGATAGTATATAATGACAATTTTAACATTTAGAAACGTAATAGCAAACGTTTCCTCATAAATATACAAATGAGTGTGCAATTTCAGAATGTTTCAGCACTTAATAATTTGCACATGACAATTCCTGTACATTTCCTAACCCTTCGGTGTGAAGGAACTTATGTATAGCACTCTTTTAAACTAGATGACATTTGGATTTATGTCAAATTGATTCTTAATTGCACAGCACCTCATCGGCTGTCTTAGTTTTCATCCCCTAAGTAGTTTGAGAGATACCGAAAAGGGGGGAGAAACCCACATCACCCCCTCTCATTGAAATTTGATATCGGAGGATGTTCGGGAGGCGGAACACGAATAGGAAATTAGTTTTTTCTACAGGCTGCCTAAATAACTCTCATCAATAGATGATGCATAAACAGTGCATATAAAAATAATCCATGCTCTAAAAGCTGAGGGAACGCCTCTATCTTTCAACCCTTACCAACTTTAATTTCGCATAAGACTGGATAGTGCTCTGGACATGTCAGGTATTTATAATTTTACATTTCTATATATTTGCTTTGTGATACGGATTTGTAAAATAATGAAACGTCATTATTCAACTTTTTGCATTTTTATATTTTTGCTGTAACAGTTAGGTAATTTTCAGAAGTTATAAACATGTATTTATTTCGTACATTAGTTTACTTTAATTTGCTCTGGAACTGTAGTTTCTCATTTACTTACCAGCAGAGGAAAATGACTTAAAAATTAATAAAGTTATTAAAAACTAACAAAAATCCGATGTTTTTATATCACCGAGTTGTAAAAGGACACATTTGGTATAACTGAAGAATTATATTAGCTTAATACATATAAACATGATAAATGTTATTAAAAACATGTTACTATCTGTATTTTTGGGATATTAATAGCATTCATCCAAGTGATATTAGCATGTGAGGAGCTACTATACAGGGTGTCAAATTGTGCGGCAACAATTTCAGAAATCCTACAGCAACTTAAAATAGGAAATATATGGTCTGCCTGTTCAAATTCAAAATTATAACATTAAATTTCTAATGGACCAGTACTCCACTGACTAACGAAGCTGCCATTCAATATGTTTCGACACACAAACGAAATGAAGTAATGAAGCAAGTATCTGTATGACACTGGCCTCAAGTAAAAGTGAATAATTGTTATCGAATCCGAATATAGTTAATTACTTTTTTTAAATTATGTATGAGCATACCTCATCGTAAAATAAAATAATATTTAGATTACTTCACAGGATTCAGATCATGGATCTTCACATTATTAGGCCACCTTCTAAACTAAGCTACATAAAACTAAATCAGTTAACCGTTTTTCAGTGCCGTATTGTCACACGATTGGTCAAAGATGTGAGAGATTTTTACAGCACAAACCTTGAAAATTCTGATGATGAACTATTTAAACTCGAAATTTTCTCGTTCTGGAAGCAGGTATGAAGATATTCCAAGACAAATGTTTGTCTCATTTCGCTTTAACGCTGGCTTATCAGCATTAAATTTCAACTTCTTTATCACCATATATCACCGTTGTTTTTCTTCGTACACCATAGTGTCTAATCTAAAATTGATTGTTTAAAGACAAGAAATCTGCCATCTCCAAAATTATTGCGGTTTGCTTCATTAACACCCGGTACTACAGAAAAAAGGTAATTTTCTTACGCACTATGCGCAATGCAATAATTAAACAGCCAGGAGCGACCTACGTTGTCTTAGATTGCTATCTGAGAAGGCGAAAAAGAAAATTAACCCTACATTCTGTACAACACGCTAGGACCAAAAGTTTAATTAATGACACGGAAAACCGCAGAAGCCAATAACTATTGTGAAATTTCAAGCACGAAACTTTAGCATATAATTCACAGCTCGAAATTACCGGCTCACCCTTCAGGCATCGATTTTCCTCCAACAATTTAAGTCCTTTTTAAGTTTGAAGTTTAACCAAGAAAAGCAGCATTAGAGGATCACAGCTAGGCGTCAGTTTTAAAATATTTATTAGTATCCGCACAAGTAGTTACCCCGTTCCTGAAACATCAAACGTTTAAGAATGCGTTGGTCGTTAAAAATGCGCGATTTAATTAGGCAGCGAGATTTTAATATTGCATCGTTTTTTCCGAAGATATTCTATTTGCAGCAAGCATCGGAATAACTGCACATTGATTTCTTTGTTGAAGGGATCCGTTCCTTTTGTATTTTGGCAACTTTTGTTGTTGCATTACATTACAGGTCTTTTGGCTCTTCATTTGTTTTCAAATTTGGAAGCACATTAGCGAAATTAAAGACCACATAGAACCTGGTTGTGAAAGCCTTTGTAAATATCTCTCGAACTGATCATCGAAGACTTTCTTCTGCTCTTTAATACCATCTTTATTGCAACTAACACAAAAAATTCCCTCGGCAAAGAGAGTGTAGGCTCACAGAGTAATAGCTTTCAGTGTGCTCCTCTAAAAGCAATACTTCTGCAAACTTTGATAGATATACAAAAATGTTTTTTAAAAGATGAAAACCAAACCAGAGATTAAAATGCTTAGATGTTTATTTCAAAATTTGCACAGCACTTTAATATGGTAATAATGTGAAAGTTAAAATGCACTGCTGGCCATTAAATTTGCAACGCATTTGTTAGTGTTCATAAAAGTCATGCAGAAATAATGTCCGTCTTTTTGTTCGTTTGCTTGAAGGGGATTTTTGTGATCCTTCACGTCTGTGTGTTAATCCTACCCCGATCCACTGAGCTATTCGTTTCACCAATTTTTCGGAATGAAATCCCGCATTCTCGGCATGCTATAATTTTCTCTTGAGCAAACTCAGATACCTGCCGTTATTGATGTCGTATTTTCGATGAGTCATATTCGTTCCTTCTGAGAAAATGGGGTCAAATAGCGTTGCAATTTTAATGGTCAACGAAAAGTCAAAGTTAAATTATATCCCCAAAAATTATATAAATGAAGGTGAAAAATCCACATCCGATATTAGCAAAATCTGGATATGATACCGTTTGTAACACCACGAAAATAATCCTAAATGAAAACAGGACTAGATTGTGTTAACAACATAAGAAAATTATATACAAGAAATTCGGATTTTAACATAATTTCATATCCTAACTCTTTGGCATTTGTCCTATTATTAGAACGGCGTTGAATTATTATCTATTATAGACGGGTATCCTTAATAATAGAACGCATCCTTGGTCTAGTGGTTAACGTTGCTGACAGGTAGGTTTCAGGTACTACTCCCAGTACCTGCTTAGAAATATTCTAAATTACGGAGATCTGGAGCGGGGTTCACCCAGCCTCGTAAGGACAATTAGAAAGATTCCTGATAAATAGGTAGTCACATATGAGCAAACCTCCACGTGATGGTCACCGGCGGGATGCGTGGCCATTTGCCCTCTTGCAATACTGTACTCTACCAGTGATGTTGCAAGACGGTCACAGCGGTCGCTGCGGCAGGCCTAAGCCTGTAGTGGCTAAAATGGTTTAGGGGAAAATATTTAATATCGTAATAATTATTTACATTCGGTAGAGTAAGTTACCTCTTAAAAATGTGGACTAGTGTGTAAATAGTTCAAAATATGTGACAGAAAAGAATCAGATATCACACAGAGAAGAGTGTTCGCTATTACTCAGAATTACATTCTGGAAACAACAAACTAATAGAAAGCCTGTATATTCTGAATACTTGAGGTGGTTGTTTGTAATAATTAAGAGTAAGGCATTATATCCTTACATTTGAATAATATAATCCAAGTTCACTCCCATTTTAGTTATTCTTATTTACAACTAGCAAATTCTTCACATTTATAACATCTTGCCTTTTTTTTTAAATAATTTATAAGTTTAACGTTAGTTTCTCCTTCTATATTTAATACCATGATACACCATACCCAATATTATTCCATATACTTGGCCACATATTTATCCCCATTTCTTAGTCTCTTCACACTATAACAAATAGGACGAATATATAGACTTCCACTATCTCTCAGACCGCTTAAATGAACTATTTCCGTTCTTGTTCAAGCTAGAACTTCTACATCTATTTTATTACACACATCTATATTTCTTCTTCTAGATGTTGAAAAAATCACAACTTCAAAACGTAAAAGTTTTACGACAACAACTTACAGATATACGGTGTAGTGAGGTATGCATCCTCTTGCAAGAGTGGACACTAAATGAACGTTTATGTTAGTGCTGCGGTCTGCTAGGAAATATCCAGTGGAGAATAAACCATTTGTAGATACTATACCTAGTCCCAAACTATTAACGTTTTAAATATAGACTTCAGGGGGTCAGAACATTATAAGTAGTGAGACTGCGATAAAAGATATAAAGCAGTAAGTGTTTTTTGTTGAAAGTGCAAAAATGATTAAACACTAGGGAGAAGTTATAGCATTTAGGACTCATAAATATATGTACATCATTGTTAAACACTTTAAAATGTAAAATAGTGTGGATTTCACAAACCTGTTACAAACCTCTCATCGGAACTTCTCATTTACCTGTAAGAGAGAAAAAAATGTTTACTTCTCGAGCATATTTTGCATACATAAAACACTCGCTTAGGCATACAAATGTTAACCCCTAGCGCAACAATTGTTTCTGTAGTCGATGAGATTATCAAAGAATGCCAACCAGTTACGAGCCAGTACGGGATGGAAAGTTCATTCATTGTAAAGTGTTTTACAGCTCAACATGATTTCTATTGCACAAGGGTCTGACAGAGTTGGTTCTTGTTCGGACACAATTTGAACTAAAGATTTCCTGCTGTTACAGTTCCAAGATGCCAAATTATTCACACTCTGCGTAGTAGGTTTTGGTAAATGCAAAATAACTGGAACGTTCTTCAGTACATTGTTGAATAAGAAGTTTACCCTAGTTTGAATTATCCGTAACCGGAAGTAGCAATGCATTCACCAGATAGATGCTGCCTGTGGTGGCTCAATAGTAAACACGGGCGTTAAACACCGTTAAAAAAATTCACCAGATAGGATAAAGCTAAGTCAATCATTGTGTGACTCTCCGTATATTTATCATTTTAAATTTAATCAGTACTAAAAAGTTTTATATGCTTGGCTGTATCTTAGTCCAGTGTTGTTAAAAATCGTAATGTATACATCTATACATAACGGTAAATAAGTGGATATTATTCACACATTTCATAATAATTTCACCTGTTTAACCAATTACTCTTAGAAAATTATTACCTCGATAAAATATTTGTTTTGGAAATGTCTTAAAAGTAGAGGATTCTTTATCTGCATCTCGTGCCCTTGATTGCGGGCATAAAGTAAGAAATATTTGACATAGTGCTAAATACGTGAACCATTAGTTTATAAATATTTGAAACGCAAATACTAATATTCACAAACTTATTTTAAAAGGAAAATAACAAAAAATAAGCAAAAAACAATGGAGCTAAACAAGATTTAAAATAAGTTTTAAAAACGAAAAACATTTCAGGCGCTCTGTTTTACTATTTCTGCTCCTAAAATAGAAGAGATTTTAAAGTCACGAAGCCCCGAACCTAAAAGATAAAATACGTGAGAGAATAATTTAATATCAAATGCAGTTCAGTAATAAAATAGTTAATACTTTTCCATTAATATAATACCGGGAAGTTTCGCATCTCATATTTCACGCAGAGAGAATGCCAGTGCACGCTTTATTCTGAATGAGGTGAACTCCTGACTTGAAATCCGTTGGGAAAGTCTGTTTTGTTCCAACCTAATATTGCAACCTTCCTCTATTCCTCCTTCGCTTTTCGTGCTTCGAATCGTTCAAACTTTGGTTGTTTTTTTTTTTTTTTTTTTTTTTTTTACATTTATTTTACCTCCTGTTTCTTTTATTGAGGAAATGTAGGAGCGCATGGTTGCAGAAAGTTGAAAGAAAGGTACAACATGTTCCCGACATTCTCTCTGTGTTATGATGGAATAAGATTTAGACACACAACAGCGTTTATTCTTCCACAAGCCTATTACGGTCTGCTGAGCACTGGAGATGTAACAAACATAACTCATTTCATCTCAGCGCTGCTTTAAGCCATAAGAGTCTTTAAGAGTTAGAGCCTGTCGTTTCTACGCGAATTTCTTGGCCTGGATATTCGTTTCTGGACATCTCTTTTATATTTCTTGAGAGTAGCAGTGCAAACGTTAAAGAGGATCCCATTTGCTACTATTTTTTCACTGTAAACGTACGCACACTGCTAATTTGTATCTTTCCGCTTTAGAAAAACCTAGCTCACTAAATAAGAATCGTTTTCATATTGAAAAACAAATTTTATGCTGAAAATGTTGCCTTTGATTTTTAAAGCAAAGATCTGTGTGTTCACACATCTCTATAAGAATATACGAGGGTTGTGTGACACAGCGTACTTACTGATAAAGGGGACAGCAACACCTGAATATGTGGTCATTAAGCTTGCTTTGTATATATCAATATTCTATGTCCACGTGTCTTTCAACGTTTGACAGCTGTTTAAACACAAGCGTTTCGAATGACAGTGAAAATTGGATTCGTGATATGCTTAAATTATTTTTTTCTGGTGGAAAAAACAGCAAAGGCGTTTTTCTGCACTGGGTGACACTTGTCCTCCATGTGAAACCGTTCGACTTTGGATAAATGGGTTCAAGGGTGGCAGAGCAGGCATCAACGATGAAGTTCCAAAATCAGCTGTGAGTCCAGAAATCGTTGATAAAGTGGTGATATTGTTTTGACTGACAGACGAGTGAAAGCATGCCAGTTAGCAGAGGCTATGGGAATCTCAAATGAGCTAGTTAATACTATTTTGCATAATTAATTAACAAAAGGAATTCTTTTGATTGGCTATTTGAAGAATACTGTGCATCGCTTTTGAGGAGACTGAAGACAGCGACCGCGATAAAAACATTTAGGATTGACCGAAAAGAAAGTGTTGATTCCCGCCGGCACTGTTAAGCCGCGTTACTCAGGAAAAATTGACCTAGGTTTTGAAATGCTTCCGCATCCACCCTATTGCCTGATCTCACTCCCTCGGATTAATATCTTGGTTCCGAAACTCAAAATTTCCCTGAATGTAAACAAATTTAAGGTGAGATCAGAGCTCTATATTGCTAATGTGAAGTTATTCATTTTTATGAACCTTTTTATCAGAAAGTATTACGAATACCTCAGAGAAACTTTTACTACTTACTTTTCATTTCATAATAAGTTTTAAGCTCCAGTTTAGAGAGTATATTTTATAAAAATAATAATTATTTGTAACAGACTCCTTTTTATAAAAATAAATTTATATTCATATTCACATATAAAAAGGTCATATGCAAATGACCGGAAGCTAGACCTCAGAAATGAATGCAATTATGTAGATCAGCTGTAAAAATTTCATGCTTCTATCTTCAAAAGTTTATGATAAAAAGGTACGTGTGCTGTGAATTTTTCCTTACGACTAAAATAGCGTTAAAGTTAATACAACTAATTGTCAATTTGCATACTAATCCATTTCTTGCCCTGCATCTTCACACAAAGTAATATTACCACCAGACATATATTACAGGAGACAGTTTTACTCAACACTGTAATTAAAATATTCAAGTCAATCACTATATTAATATTTACTTTGTTGTCTTCTTTATTTTCCCTATGATACTACATGTCTTTTCCTTGGAAGCACTAGGGGGAGCGTAAGTAATAGGTTTACAGTTTACTGAATTATTCTCCTCAGAAATAGGCCTATTATTTCCAGTATTATTACTATTATATTTTACTGCATATGTTTTGTAATACACATTTCCTTTGTAATTAAATTGTTTATAAATTCTGGGGGAACTAGGCATATTACATACATTTAGGAAAGAAAAGTGGGATGTATAGCCTATAAAACTCAAAATAAACACAAAATTTTCAAATTCCTTCAAAAATTAAACACATAAGCAGCCGTTTCTGATATTGACATTTCAAACAGTAATTTACCCACAAAATACATCAAACTAGAGTCTTCTATAACAAATGGTTTCAGAGATATTTTCACTTTTATGGAATAGTTTGGGGTATTAAAAAAAGCAGACACATTTAACAAATTTCATAATTACAAGTACTTACAATTGGAATTTGTTCAATAAATGATATACCAAATAAAGCAGAAAATGTAAATAATTATTTGAAACAAAAAATTAAACTTTGTTTTTAAATATAATCTCTCATCTCACCTTACGTTAAATTAAGAGGTCATAAAGCAGGTAAATCAGGGGGGATCCGAGAAACTCAATTTCGCCAGGAATCCACGTACCTGGAGAAACGTTGGATCAAATCAACCTCGTAGCATTAATCGACAAAAATAACATCAGTAATGCATTTTTATTTCCGTAAACGCTCAAGCAATACGACCCCATTATCTTGAAGTCGTTCTTCGGTATAAATATTCAGTTTTTGTTTGCAATCATGATGATATATTTTGAAAAAGTTACATTGTCTGTAAATATTTTAATAATACAATAATATTATTTGTGTTCTAAACTTAAAACTACATAAAAAGAATTATATATTAGGAATATCTTGGTATAAACACACACAATAAAAGGCTTCTAACGAACTTAGAATTAGGTTTAGGTGAACATTTGGGCTTCAATAACATGTTTATAGAAACCTGTAACTGTGTGACCTAGTGACTGTGGTGACCAAGAACAATTCCAAATTGCGAGCTTATGGTAGAGATTATGGGCAATAGCCTCATCTTGCTGGAAGTACGCTGTGAATGAGCATCAAGCCTCATCACACAATAACAATGTTCTTCATTAATGTTAAAACTGTTTAGAACATTACAGTCATCACTAACAGGGCTGGAAAAACTCTAGTTCACAACTTGGGCAATCTCAATTTTATAGATATGAGATCGGATATATCACACAAAATTCTTTGTGATCGGTCCTAGTAGTGCCAGTAGCCAATTTTGAGCACTTCCAGCACTTAAAAAGCTCGATACTCACAACACCCCCCCCGGGGGTGAGAATGATGCAATTACTTGAACGATAAAGGTTAAGCTTTATAGTATGATTAGTAAATAGACACTAAATGCTTCGTAATAATGAATTTGTATAACTCTTGTGTAGTTTTATACATAAATTTTGAAAGATAGGCAGGCGGCACGGTACAGACAGCTTAATGTGACGTTTATGACATTCTTGTTTGTGCTAGTGCAGTGAATATGTACGAGGGCTAATCAATAAAGACCGAGAATGATTTATTTACTCACAAAAGTACACTAAACGGGGGTCAAGGTTGTTAAGACTTTTTCATAGTATGCACTTGGTCTAATGTGTCTGCCAACAAGTTTGTTCACGTCCTTTGCAGAACCGCCTCCGCCTTCTTCACTACAGCCGTGATGAACTTTAACACTGCAAAACGCTGGTCTTGCAGCTCTTCTTGGGACGAGGGAACGAGCTAGTTCAGGGTTCTATGGAGGGTGGCACCCATTCTGTGTTTTATCTGTCCAAACGTAAAGGTGCCAACCAGATGGATGCAGGTCAGTTCATTTTCCTTCGATGTGTTCAATCCGGACTTTCAGAACAGTTTCGTAATATTTTCCTTTAGCGTTGTTAAAACATTATGTTGCAAAGTAACCAAAGTTCAGTCTCACAGAGTAGCTCACATACTTTAATAATGGAGTATGTTTACAAAACATATATTTTAATTAACCAATAGATTAATTATTAATAATTAAGTACTTATAACCTATGGTTCCTAAAATATAGTACGAACTAGATATATAAGGGAAATAAAATGCTTGAACATAGAAAGTAAACACTAATGTAATATGTTTCAACGATACAACATGAAAAGCTGTGATTTAGTTCTTATTAACAAATAGGATAAAAGACTTGAACAAAGCTTACTACCAGGAACGAGATAACAGGGGGAACAAATTGAGCAGATATTGCAGCCACATATCCTCAGAAAGACGAACTGACTGTCTGGATCAGGCAGTTTCCGAACACATTCATCTCTAGACACAATCACACCGCACGAGTGGGAAGCAGACTAATAATAGAATGAGTACACCTACACATATTCTGAATCTCACAACTATCAGTAAATAGAATAAGCTGATAATGCGATTATATTCTACCAGGTAATATCTTAATATACTCCCAATGACTTTGTGATGTGATATTCTGCTATTGCTTATTTTACTTCGTGCTAAATTGTGTTAATCTTCGGAGTATATCTACATCATTTTATCAGCAGATTTGTTCATTTTTAATTATTAGAGCAAGAAAATATGAATTACTAAATCTATTGGTAGCTAGATCAGTTTTATTCTTGCTACCCCAGATAAGAAACTGTAGTAATAATAATAATAATAATAATAATAATAATAATAATAATAATTCCGAGGCCTAGTAAGTGATATACCAACGGCGGTACGAAAGAAAAACGCTATAGATACATACACTTTTATTAATCAAGAGGAGGTGAATTATATTGTCGCATTACATTCAAGTCTATGTTGTTTATTAAATGAATTAAAGTAGAAACAGACAACCTTTCGGATAGCACCGTTCCAAGTGATTATTTCCAATATCTTTAGATCAAGTGAGCATTTTAGCACACAACGAGGTAAAACCTATGACTGATATTAGATGCTGGCTATTAAAAAATGAATAATGTATTTAGTCAGGTACCTACTCTGCGATATTAAGGCGTTTCTAGACAACATTAACTGGAAGTACAAACAAAGCAAATGGGAAACGGCGGCCAGAGCGCGGTCTTCCACAATTCTAATATCATTCGGAATTGCTTGCACTGAGTGTTCACCACAGTCTCTGCTCAAAAGAAATTTCATTTGGTCGATTCTATTGTAAGCACGCATTGCGGTTTGTGAAAACGGTAATATCCGCAGCAGTGTATAATTTGCGATATTAATCGTTGTTAAGTTCTCTTTCGCTCTCTCAAATGCAATATCAATAGCTAGGATTTCTCATAGGCATCCGTGATAGTGGAAGTTACCCCAAAACATAAAGACAAGTCATTGGTACCTGATAGGTGATCGCGACAAACTGAGTTGCCCAGACCAACCTGTCATGCTTGTAAGGCAGAAAATAATCATTAGTAAATAGACTTTTGTCAAATATCTATAATTACTGTGAAAGTAGTTTTGCATGTGCTTGTGATGGTCATAGATACCTGTATACACATTGAGGTCCTCCGAACGTCATTATTCCTATAATTTGACCCACAGATGACACTCTTTCCATGTGAACCCCTATTCTCAATAGGAGGGGGAAACTTAGTTACGTGCAAGTCAATTGTAATCACATAAAAAGTTGTAAGATAGTCACACTGTGTGAAACAACATTTACATTTGAAAGTCCCACCACGTATTAACATAGTAACTTCAACCAATTTTTTTCTTCAATTATAAAAGTAATTAGGAACAAGAAGTTTCCGGCATATCTCTGTGCGAGTGTTTTCAACTCATTCACAAAGCAACTGAAGCCGTGAATATCAAAACACCAAAAGTCCACTTCTTGGAACTATATACATGATATAGTAATATATACATATATATATATATATATATATATATATATATATATATATATATATAATAAAATGAAAAATAATTATTAGAACACTGTAGCCAGCATAACAAGAAATACATAAACACTTAAACGTATTATTTTTGAGACTAATTAAGGTGGTAAAAGTAAATATTGAATTTCGAATGTAAGATGCGCGGAAACAGATAAAACATGCAACAAGGGGAAAAGGGCAGAATAGAAAAAATATTATACTGGGGGTGGCAAAAATGTATACACACTTTCACAGCAGATATCTATTTAATATATTTCAAAGTGTGACTGAAAAACAACAGTAATGTGTAACATGATGTTCTGTAAATAGATGTGACGCGCGTTACGTTATGCTAACGTTGCTACAACAAAATGGAGCGAAGATTATCGTTTGTACAGCAGAAAGCAATTTTGAAGTGGTATTGGAAAACCCAGAATGTTGTTGACGTTTAAAGGCAATGGAGACGTGTGTACAGAACAGAAACGTTCTCCGGATCTAACTCCATTGGAGTTCTGCCTACGGGGAACTCTTAAGGAGGCTGTATATCGTAGAAAATCAACTACCATGGCAGCACTTCGGGAAGAAATTGAAAGCGCATGTGCTTCAGGACACTTTCACAAACGTTACTCAATCAGTGGTACAACATACTCAGAAGTGTATCGACGCCGATGGTGGGCATTTTGAGCAACTGTTGTAACTGTAAAAGTATAAGCTATTTAGTGTTTATCATTTTCTGTTTGTGTCAATTCAGTTTTGTTATATTAAAAAAAATATATTTGTTATTTTTGGTTGAAGTGTGTATACATTTTTGGCATTTCTGTACATTAATAATTGAAAAAATAAGAATTATAACAACAAAGTAAAAAGGGAAATATTAAGAAGAAAGATTTAGACCCCGTTATGTATCCGCTTTACGCAAAAATATGCCCTCGATTTCTCTATCTTTAAAGTCAGGAACATGAATCGGTAATGCATTATAAGTGTTAAATTAAATGCTTCATCAAAATCCTTACAGTCAGACAGGAAATGTTGCACAATCGGAAAGGGAAATTCGGTTTTAACAGAAGGTCTATGATTGTTCATACGCAACGAAACAACTGTAGAAATTAAACCAATATAAAATGATGTTTAAAGCTTATAAGATATTCTTTGAAGCACAGGTGACAAAGTAATTTTAAATTCTACGGATATATTGGGGCTGTTCATGGGATAATAAGCGCACAGGTGTTTGTATGCATTTAGGGCGTTTGCAAGGATATGAGCCTGCGACAGAATTGCCAATTTGAATGGAGATAGATTAAATATATGGGGTATTATAAAAGTAAGGCGGGGTAAGAAAAAGCATTAAAGATGAATGCATTAATAAAGTATCATGACATTCTTTCAAAATAAGTTTGATGCTGTCAATTCCGGAACATATGTGGTAACAATTTTAATGAATTTCTTATTGGAAGTTTTTGGTTTGTATTGGGATTTATTTTTGTGCGCTGGGATGATACGGGATTGTAAAAGATACGGTCTAGGAACTTTAAGAGTTAAGTTTTAAATATAGATATCCAGAAATGAACATTTGTTATAGATGATGACTGTGGATTGAAAGAGAAACAGTAATAGATCTTTTAGTATGCGAGGGATGGCAGATATCGATATCTAACAGCATTTGGAGACACAGAAGATGAAATTAACTTAACTAAACCTTTGAAGATAAGATATATTATTCCAAGAGTTACTTTACTTTTCACGTTTATATATTAGTGATTAAGAGAAAAAATTATTTCTTAATGCGTCATGAAAATGGTGAATTAGGGCATTCTAGATGCAGGTAAGTAAAACAAAATACCAAACACAATAAAACATTGGTTTAGCGCCGGTAGACTCCACTTTAGTAAGAAATAGTTCGTTGTGATTCTCTTATTGAACTGAATCATTGTTAAAAACAATATCAGTTGCCAGCATTGGATTGTTTGGTGCCTACAAGGATACTTCGGTACTTGAGCCTTTTCGGGAGGAAGGGACATGGTGAGGGCGCAAACACAAGCCCAGCATTTTCACACATTTATTACAGTCAAAATAGTTGTTGCCATCGTTATTTTCATATTTGGCGACCTTGTAATTAAGAAAATTTGTTGTTGACATTTTTAAGATATATTAGACTTTAGTTTCCCAAAATACATTCAAATGGAATTTTATTGTTGTGAAAGCATGGCTTCAACTTTACATTGTATTCCGTTGCAGACTGGATACAAAAAGGGCTAAAAGCTAGTTAGGAAGAACTCTAATCTAGGACTGAAAGAGAGTAATGCAATCAGGCAGCATTTAAAAGCAATCATGATACCTTTGCTACATGAATGTGCTGAGCATGTATGGCCTTATTAAAATATCATATTCCATCTATAAATTGAAAAAGTTTGTCACTATAAAAAGACAAGTTTATAGGTATTAATAAATTAAACTGTTTTCTAAGTGCATGTTCTTTAATTGACACGGTATAAAAATCCGGGTTCCACTGATAACAGAGATTGAGAGAAACGCTCTGTATATGTTATATTGTGTGAATTTCTCTTTAACCGCAGACATTGTGATGCAAATGATCGGCTGGTACATTAATTTAGAAATATCTTGCATAAGAAGCTGGCGATAGGTAAACCAGACTATATTGCAAATATTGTAACTGTTATCTATTTGTTAAACTCAAACAGATTCTGGACCCCGCTGTTGGTATAGGGACAAATATGTTACATGTACAACTAAGTGTAAATACGTGAAGTAGAAATCAGGGTGGGAGGTCCCGGCTTGTATGTGACATTTCATACAACCCATTTCGCAGAGATTGGGGACAATACATACACACAGAACATGTATAACTGCGTGTAATATATGTACACATATATAGAGGTGAAAGAGTGCATGTATTACACACAGAACATGCAGAAGTGAATTTAATACATGCACACAGCACATTTAGAGATGGTTGTAATACGTGCACACAGCACATTTAGAGATGGGTGTAATACATGCACACAGCACATTTAGAGATGGGTGTAATACATGCACACAGCACATTTAGAGATGGGTGTAATACATGCACACAGCACATTTAGAGATGAGTGTAATACATGTACACAGCACATTTAGAGATGGGTGTAATACATGTACACAGCACATTTAGAGCAGAGTGTAATACATGTACACAGCACATTTAGAGATGAGTGTAATACATGTACACAGCACATTTAGAGATGGGTATAATACATGCACACAGCACATTTAGAAATGGGTGTAATACATGCATACAGCACATATAGAGATGGGTGTAATGCATGCATACAGCACATATAAAGATGGGTGTAATACATGCACACAGCACATTTAGAGACGAGTGTAATACACGCACACAGCACATTTAGAGATGGGTGTAATACATGCACACAGCACATATAGAGATGGGTGTAATACATGCACACAACACATTTAGAGACGAGTGTAATACACGCACACAGCACATTTAGAGATGGGTGTAATACATGGCACACAGCACATTTAGAGATGAGTGTAATACATGCATACAGCACATATAGAGATGAGTGTAATACATGCACACACCACATTTAGAGATGAGTGTAATACATGGCACACAGCACATATAGAGATGAGTGTAATACATGGCACACTTGCCTCAATAACAAACAATAATTAAAGATATTTCACCCGACAGCTTGAGGCGTCCTGAAGATGGCGACCTGTCCATTTCATTATTTTCATCTATACAAACGCTGGGCTATTATAACAGGTTGAATAATTATAAATATAAGTTTGCTGTGTTTCAGATCTTGATGCATCTTCTATCCCAGTATTTCTTATATCCACAACTGTTCTATTACATTTACATCTTGTATTCTGACAAGCGAATATGAAACTATTTCTGACACTTGTGTGATCGCAGAGAAGGGACAGACTCTTTTCAGAATAACCTCATCCATTGCACTTTGTCGGAATTTTACCTGGCGCTGTGGTCCCACGAGTTTGTTTATACGGTTACGAAGGAAGGTCTCGAGGGAGCGATGCATCAAGCCATGCCGGTATTGATGTCGGGAGTCCGCCTCTCCCTTCACTTCGTCCGAGACTCATTTGCACATCAAACGGTCGTTACGGGTCTTCAATAAACATTCCCACCAGTTCCTTGTGGGCATTTTCCAAGGCCCTAACACACACCTGAGTCGCGATTCCAGGCTTCTTCGTCTTATCTCGTTTCCTCTTCTCAATTTACTGTCATTTAAACGGCAAAGTAAACAAAATTTACAGACAAAACTTGATAAGGCATGAAAGTAAGGCTAACACATTCTATACAAGATCACCTATTTGTACCACACGCCGAATTCATCATAAGAAACGACTAATGCAAACTGTAGATCAAATTAATTTTATCATACTTATTTTTTGCACTCAGTCAGATTCACACGTTGTTTTCACTTTGAATATGCAACATGTAAATATTACTAATATGGTTATTATGTCAAATATTATCCATAAATATAAATACCGCCAAATATTTACAACGCGTTTGTGTACAATATACTCACACAGCATTTTGAAATGTCAAGCAATCATTTTAGCAGTGTGCTCTAATAAACAGCCCCCGAGGCTCTTTCCTCTGATCCTTGAAGAGGGAAGTGTGTTACGTTTCTTATAAACTTAAAAATAATACTATACTTATACATCTACATAGTACCTACATACTAAATTGAAGAAGTGTGCGTGAAATTGAAATATTGGTTACACACAAAATTCTTCTTTCGTCCCTACTGGCTGTATTGTTTCCGATTCCAAGAAAACTGCGGAGTTCTGCATTCCGTGAAATACTAAGTAACGCCAGTGCAAGGTCGCTTCAGCGCCAAGATGAATGTCCGCAAAAAGCGAAAGCTTGATCATTCATAACGGGACTGGGGATTATATTCATATGAAACATCTTTCCTTGTGTATAAGATTCTTTAGCATGTGTCAGTTGCGAATTTGCAATTCGTGTTAAACACGTGTTGCAGTTGCCTTGAAGTACTTAGGGCAAACATTATATGCCTAGTGTATGTGTGGGAGTTATAAAAACTAGTGATTGTTTTACATTCCAGGGAAAAAATCATCTACAGAATAGGTCTGAAAAATTAAACACTTCTTTAAATTTGTTCCAACTAGTAGCGATTTGTTTTTTCTTTTAATGTGCACAGGGAAGCTGATGAAGCGCTACGAAAATGAAGTTTACCAATGAAAAAGTATATACAGGGAGTGTCATTAACACTACCCTCTGGAATATCTCCTAAACGAGTAATGCTATTAATGAAATCTTTAGCAAGGTTGAAAACAGCGTCTCTAAATGTAACGTGTGCGTTGTTTATGTGAATTGAAGAGCAGGAGGAGACACATGTTGTGTACCATAAATAAAATTCACGTTCATTTTAAACAACACTTTATTCTTGAGTTCTACCTATAACTCTGTTGTAGGTTCAATCCGTTATTTCATAAACTTAAAGAAAAAATCTTTATATTTCTTCTTAGGATAATTTAGGTTTATATACTCTGATATGTCCATAAACCCCTTCTATCCCTTCACTGATTCATCACTATAAACTACAAGAGAACGTTCTTCTAAGTTGCAGAGCCATGTAGGGGACTGGCCTTTTCTAAATAAGCCATGCAATAATTGGAGGCACTAAGTTTCTATACTGAGAAAGCAGATGTGTTGGTCACAAATGTCCTTTTGTACTGGACATCTTACTTCAGGCACGCATAGCCCTTTTTTCTAAAATCGGAATCACCCAGCTAAGTTTGCATACACAGTCTGTAGGTCTCAACATATTGGTGAATCTTTTTAAAATGTTTAGATTAGGGAATGAAATTGTGACAGTAAGCGCTAACATGGTTCTCTATAACCCGAACTGCATCATGAACAAAGAATCTCTCCTACTTAGCTTAGCTTTAATATACTAATTATCGAAAAAAAAAGAAATTTCACGATTGTCAAAGTGTTGATTAAAAATGCATTCGTTAATTTCCATGGTTTTGTTGCCCCTTTTAAAGTAGCTGACGTGTCGGCAGTCAGAATGTTAACTCCGAGAGAAGCGGGTGTAATATCCACGCAATTATAATTATAATAAAAATAAGCATGTAGCTTATGACGGGAGATGTCGTGCTAGATCCACACATTTCCGGCATCTCTCTAGAAAATTGTCGTTGTCATGCATCAGTTCATCTTCCTAAATTGAGTCAACTTCTGGCTTTAAATTATATTTCAGTTCTTCTAATGTGCGGTGGTGTGTTTCATAAACTTTATTTTCACTTTACCCCTAAATTAAAATAATATGCTATCGATACTTCCACTTTGGTCTATGTATTTTACATTTTTCAGCCCGATTAATTAAGTAGGATCCTGTGTTCAAATTGTATTTTGTAGAAGTCCTTAAAGGGGAGCTCGAATCATTCTGTACATTTATACATTTACCTCTCTATATTTATAGTTCATTTACATTAAGCAATCAAAGATATTTAAGTTGTATATGTATTTCTAATAATTTCACTTACGAAAATTACGACAAATGTGATCATGTAAAACAATACGTATAATGGAAAGAATTGACTACTTTAAGATCTTAAAGCGAAAGGCTATGGTTTCCTCCTTCTTTCTCTTTATTTATATTTATTTTTATATTTATTACTAGCCCTCCAGAGTTTGCCATAGGGAAAAGTAAAAACGCCCAATTGGGAGAAAACGCTATTAGTCTTCAACTAAGTGATTCAGGGAGGAAAATATATTCTCGCAATTAAAACGTTCACATTTATCTGAGGATAAATTGCTCAATCTAGCAGCTTGAAAAAGGTACTTTAAACAAGAAGTGAATAATCAAAAAGTACACTTGACTCTGTTTATTTAATAATTGCGTAACTATAAATATTTGAACACAATTTGCCTTAAAAATCTTTTGTTTTTTATGTTAAGAAAAGCGTAAATTTTATTTTCAAAACAATCGTAATGGGAAAATGTATAAGTTTTGTGTTAATTGTTATTATATTTCCCCCAAACATCATAAAAACCTTTGTAATTTAATAAACTTCTGAGAAATTTCTCTATCTCCTTCCCTCATGAAGAAATATATTTTCATCCGAGATCTCTGTACTTTTGGTTCATCGCGAGGACACATTTCCTTAAGTAACAATCTGCAGAACGTCTTTGAATCAGCAAGTTCTGCCTTGAGCAAAGTTCATAGTGTTATAAATAAGAAGTAAACGCTATGTGCCACAGCTAACACAATAACAAACTTGTTCCTTTGGTGTTCATGTTGTTGTGCTCAAGGTTTACATTTTAAAACCTTTCATATTGTTCATTTCTCACATTTACGTTCATTTTCATTTGATTTTTCTTAACTCGTCTGCTGTAATTTGGTTTTTTCTTTTTAATTTAACACAACAGTATGTACACTAAATTATAAAACAATTGCATATTTCTGAAGTTACTAGTTTAAGAAAATATACACTCTAGAAGGAACAGCAGTAATTTTAAGCAGTCTGCCTTTTTAAACTTGTTTAATTCAGAAATTTCCCGCTCCATGTCTTGGGGCAGAAATTGAAAGTTTCCAACTAACTATGACCTGGCTAACAAGTGTAACACTGATAAGGTCAGTCAGGATGAGAATCGTTAACAGCTCCTGTAAATCTGCAACACTGGCGTAGCTACATCTCTTAGAAATATTGTTGCTGCATTTTAGAGAATTACGTGACAGTCTTCACCTGCGGCCACAAGTGACCGAGGTCGTTCAAGTGCAGAGTTGTGAGCGAGAGGCCTGGGGTTCGATTCCCGCAGGATCGTCATCCTTGACAGAGGTTTCTTCCAGGTTTTCCTCAGTCCTCAAAAACGGTAAATGTCGGGGAGGTACCCAAAACTAAGATCTGGCACGTTTCTTTCCTTAAAAACTAAATATCCTTTCCCAATATATCATTTCATCTCATGTAACATCAGTGTCCATCACCTGTGACTACTTAGCAGTAAAAACGGGCATTAAACATTATTCTACTTTTCCATAGTCTTCACCTAAATGATTGTAGGCAAAAAGTGTGTGATCTGTGATGCAGTAATTACATTTAATAATGGAGTTGTACATACGTTAGTAGTATTTAAAAATGGAGCTTAGTTATAGCCAATGAGCTGTCCAATCATCAACCAGGGAAACCCAATCTAAAAGTAGGAATACAAGGAAAGAAGAAATGGTATAGATGATTATAACCCTTGCATTTATAGAAAATTACTCCTTAAACCCCTGTTATTTAATATGATAATAAATATGAAAATAAATACTAGAAGAGGATGCCAATATGGTAATACAGTTGAAATGTTATGTTATGCAGATGGTGCGCTTTCAATAGCACAAAAATAAGTTGTGCTACAAAAGTTATTTCAATTAATTATTCAATTAACTTAAATAACCAGGCTTACCTAATGTCATGTGCTGCATAACAGCATTTTTCTTTCAATTAATAATTTAAGCTGCATCTGAGTGACGTGCTAAAAGAATGTAAGGCCTGCAAGGCACTGCTAAAATGTGTTCAGTTCTTTAAAATAGGAGATAAGGCCATTTAACAATGTTTAAGAAAAATAGAAAATTAAGTTACAGTCTCGGAAGATATTTAAAAAATATATTAGATTTAGTCTGCAAACATTACAATATTCGTTTTGATGTAGTTCATATAATTTGCTAATACAATAAGTAAATTTTACTGGATTTTAGGAATTTCATTATACGTTTATGTGAGATAGAAACTAAATGTTTCCTGTAAAATAGTATTGAACTGAGTAAGTGTATATCTCTATCTCTCTCTCTCTCTCACTTCAAGTATTGCATTTTCGGAAGGACATATTGCTAACCAAGATCTACACACTTGGTAGGATTTCATGTCGCATTTTGTCTGTGCACGAAATCAAAATACATAATTAGTAAAACATCTCACAAATTTATTTCTATCTATAGCATTAGATACCTCTCAACGGTAATTTAACTATAGCTGCAGGGCTGACAGGGCCCATTCTACTGATGTTTTTCTTCGTCTAACTGCAAAGTAATATAATGTAAAGTATGGTCGTTTTGTTCTAAACCGGAAGCTTATTAGAAGTAATGACATTGTATAATTATGTCTATTGTATGAAAACAAATCATAAACGTTTGGAAAAAATGAGCCAATACAACGCACGCAGAGAAAGCATTATGTTTGGAGTTCTGGTTGCAGTTATTTGAATTAATAATGAGGGAAGTGCTTACAGAATTAGCAAATAGACATAGTTGGAGAGAAAGAAGCTGGAAAACAGCATCAGGAAACTAGAAAGAGATAAAATGAAGAAGCTGCAAAAGTAACTAATGTGGAAGTTCTGAAACAGGAACAATTTTTTTCCATGACCTTCGAAGGGAGCAGTTTATTTCCATTTTAATAACTTAAAAATACGTTTGTAATTACACCTAGTGCCTACATATTAAGGTGAAAGGAAAGAACGAGGAACAGAAAGGCTGGAATCAGAGCAAACCCTTTCTTTTATTCGTTCTGGCTGGGTTGTTTCTGAATTTAAGAAAATTGCGAACCATTCCATTCTATGAGCAAAAAAATTACCCCAGTTCAAGGTCGCTTCAGCACCAATGCGAATGTCCGTAGAAAGGGAAAGCTTGACAATTCATAACGGCACTACGGACAGCTAATTCCAAATTCTTTCCTTATGCCTTCGATTCGTCGCGAGACAACGTTTGTGAGCTTAAACGTGGTATAGCTAGCTTGTTCTGGGTTAATTAGTTCAAATGCTATTATATATATTATGACTAAAGCCTGTGATTCCATTCGGTAATAATAGTTTTCAGCAAATCAATTATAATAATAATAATAATAATAATAATAATAGTAATAAAGAATAATTATAATAATTATAAACTAAGGGTGAACCTGGATTTATTCTTGAGAAAAATCTGGCCTGACTGAAAACCGTTGGACCACGCTGGATTAATAATTATGCTAAACAATATTTTACAAATAATATGCATTCAGAAAATATATTTTACAGACTTTATGAATACCTTTTTAATATAATGATATTAAAGATGATAAGGCTGAGATTGATTTTGAGAAAATTGCGCCTTCACATATCAAGTGTTGACGTTTTCATTTAATAAAATATATTTTGATATATAAACGGTATACCTAAGCATGTAAAAATTGCACTATATTTTATATATTTTAATTTAAAAAAATTTTAAATTGAGTTAAAATTAGATTATGAATATACAGTGTATTTTTGCAGAAATTTCAATTCCTATTTCGGAAAGGCTAAAAGTGAAAACAGCCTTTCATGCTGTGCCAAGCGTCGTTAAAGACACAGCCACTAGCGAAACGACATACAAAGGGAAATGCTTTAAGTCTATACCAGTGCTGGAAATTATTCCACACAAATTCAATACGTTCGTATTGAGCGCTAACATAACCAAAACAGTCTCAGATCCTCTAAGCTTTACCTTTTATTTTAGTATATAACAGGTTCATTATGCTCTAATTACATGCAGCAACTATACCATTGATACGTCTGAAAGTGCTCTCACCTTAAATCAATACAGCAACTAGTACACCCTCTTCAACAAGTAACGTAACATTGGCAAATCTGCGTTGTAAGGTTGGTACTTTCTGTGCACAATTACCTGTTATCCACTCAATGATTTTGAAGCACTAAATCCTCAGGGCAAACTCGTAATAAAAATGTAAATGAAAATTATGGCGGGTAATAAAATTGAGGTACTCTACAAATGAGCCAGTTGGCATGTTGATCAATCGGCTGACATTGATATGATTAAAAAAATGTATAAATATAATGCACACCTTTGTATTATGAGAGTTTTGAAAAAGAAAATAAAAAGGTGAACTGTTGTCGTACAAATGCTGGACACACAAAAAAAAAATCAGCCAGACTCTTAAGTCCTATTCGGAAAACATCGGAAACATTCGCTAACCCTGGGTTCACAATGAGCCTTCAGTTCATGCTCAAGTTATCCCATAAACGGGAAATTGTTTGCTTGGACAGTGTGCTGTCATGGCTGAGCGGACAAAAGCATGTGTCTAGTAATAAGAACAATCTAGGTTCGATTCCTCGATACGCCTGAATTTTTCATTCTTAGATTTTGCAAGTAAAATTAATGTGTAACACAAACCAAATATATATATATTAATGGACAACATATTTTTAATTACAATAAAACGAAAATGAATCCATTTTGTTTTTGTTTTTTAAATAAAGGCTACATAAAAAATTAAAGCCAAATTGCGTTTATTTTATTTAGAATATACAGAGGTGCCAAAAATGTATCCACACTTCAAGCAAAGAAAAAACTGTGTCAACATAACAAAACTGAATTCACACAAACAGAAAACGATGACCACTCATCTTAGACTTTTACAATTACAACAGTTGCTCAAAATGTCTATCATCGGTCTCGATACACTTCTGAGTACGTTGAACTACTGATTGAGTAACGTTTGCAAAAGTGACCTCAGCGATTGCAGCACATGCCGTTTCAATTTCTTCCCGAAGTGATGCCAATGTAGCTGGTTTTCTACGGTATACAACATCCTTAAGAGTTCCCCATAGGTAGAAGTTCAACGTCTCCATTGCCTTTGAACTTCAACAACATTCCCAGTTTTCCAATAGCACTTCAAAATTGCTTTTCGCTGTTCAAACAATAAGCTTGGCTCCATTTTGTTGTAGCAACACTAGCATAACGTAATGTGAATCGCATCTGTTTACAGATCGTACGATAAATTTGGCTTCATTTGATCATTGTTTATTTACGACAATCTTGGGATTAATTTGTTCATTGTTGATTTACCTGTCACGTAGCAACGCTATCATAATGTATGTGAGCCACGGCTGTTTACAGAACATCATACTACACATCACTGTTGTTTCTTGGTCTAACTTTAAAGTATATTAAATGGATATATACTGTGAAAATGTGAATACATTTTTTGGCACCCTTGGTATTTTTCTTGTCTATTTTGAAAACAGCAATTACTTTTAGTGAGATTAAATTGCTTAAAATTCAAATGCGCCTTTGCAATTGAAAACAATGTTATCATGTATATAAAACCATTGTTACTTGCAAAAAAAAATAACAAAGTGAAAATCACGCATGGGTAGGATTCGAACTTCTGCAGTTCCCATTACTAGACACCTGTTTTAGCCGCTCGACTCAGCGTACGTTTAACAGGAAGAACTCATGTGACTGGTTTTGACAGAATGAGGGTAAAGTTGTACGGACATGCCGTGAATCGACCACTAAGCGGAGGAGAACGTAGACAAATTAAAGCTTAACGCTTCGGGAGTCCGCCTGATTTTTTTTAAATCAATTTCTACTCAATACCACACTACGAACCCTTCATATACAGCCAATGTAGCTTCAAGTGACACAAATTGACAACCACGTACATTTTTTTCTATACGAACTACCAAAAACTTTCTCAAAACCATATCTGAACTGTGGAGTCGGATAGCGAAAACATATAACTGTGGCTGTTGCAGAAATAAAAGACTTTTCTTCTCGGTTTGTCTTTCGGCGCTTGCGCAGAAGATCTGGACACTCATTTTGTTTTGCATCATGTTGCAAAAACTGCATTTTCACCTAAAAGAGTTAAATGTTACCATATAGCCGTTAGTATAGAGCAATGTGGAGATCATTGTTTTGCCAATGTTTCTTCACCTCTTTATTTTCGCTGGAAAAAATGACTGCTTTATGAAGACCCAGGCTGTAGGCTATTGCAATATTTGACATAACGCGCCTTATTCACATGTTATGATATTAAATATTGTTTACCTACCTATATGAAATATTTCTAGTATTTTTTCTAACATTTTCTGCCTATTTCCGAGTTTGTGGAGGAACCAGTAAGTGCAGTGTGTTCCATATTTGATATATTTAAAATATATAAAATCCCAACTTGTTGGACTTTTCTTCATCCAAATGAAAACTTCACTGACATAAAAGAATGCCTATAATCGGGAGCTAGAAAAGTTTCAGGTCTTAAAGCATAATAACTATGTTTTCTCTTCTCATCTTCTTTCTTTGAATTTTATTTTAATGTCGATTTTGGTAATTAAGAGAAGGTATACTCCTGACCTGACATTTGCGAGGGAGATATATCCATCATTACTGCGAGAACTTTCGCCAGTTGTGTTCGGAGTAACCCACCGGATTGTCAACCCGCCAACTGCCACAGCCGATAAAGTCATGAAACTCCGGTAGTTATATCTACGTTAAAGAAGATTTAAGGTAAGTAAAATTTTAATTTTTTCCAAAAATAAAGTGATATTTAGACCTTTCCGAATAAAAGTATATTGTTCATATTACTAAACATGTTTAGTAGTTAATTTTTTTTTTTTTTTTATTTCAAAGTACAGCTGAATGTAGTAAAATTGTCTTGATTTTGGCATTACTTTCATATAAACAAATCTACTGTTGCTAAGTACTGATAGGTGATCATTTTTGAAAATATTCTTCTTTTCCCAGTGTATGAGGATGACGCAATGGTTTTTATTTCACTTGCATTAAGTTTGAAGTTATAAGTAATTGCTTCAGCGGATATGATAATGAGGAGATTAATTGTTTGTATTAATAGCCTCACGTTATGGTTGCCATTTGAAGTGGAGTGGATGGTGGGTAGGGAGTGGGGAAGTCTTGACGATGTATTGGATTAATCAACTCTTTGATTTATTTAATTAATAGGATGATGTGTGGATTCTTCTCCGCCCACTCACTGCTTCTTTGATGCTGGTTTTCCTCACAACTCCGGCCGATTTTATGCTGGTATTTTGAAAATCAATTTCTTGTCTTGAAGTAAAAGCAAACACATGTATGACGGTATCAGCCTGATTTTATTCAGTTATTCTTGGTACCTCGGGGTTCACAATTGCAAATGTTTTATCGAGGAAGCCTTAAGAAGTTGTCTAAGGTGCTGATACCAACCTCGTCTCTCACCACTCCAATAATTTTTATAAGGATACTTCTCCGTACCAGATGTTCATCCTTTCCACTTAAACGACTAGGGACAGACCATACCTAACACACTCTACTTATAGGTGCGATCCTACTCTGCTGGTTACACGCGAACTACACACTAGCTATTAACTCCGGCTTCCACAGTTTAGCTATTCAAATCGTTTACCACGAAGAACTGCCTCGCGCTGACAATAACCAACGCACCGTCGAGTGTCGCTCAACTGTTTTACTGCAAGAATGTTTCTACACGCATCTTTCAGAAGTATCTTTAGTGTCACATAAATCTTTTTCATCAGCATCTCTCGTGTCTCTCATCAGAATCTTTACACGTCTCAGAATGTACTATCAGAAGGTTTTGGTCGTACTGTTCCCGGGCTTCGAATTCCATCAAGTTTTGTTCCCGTCCAGTCCATCAGTCGTGGCGTATGTTTTGAGCCTGAGTTATTAAATAAAGGTTACTCTTAACGTTCTAATTTTTGTCCCAAGCCTTCTATTCACAGGATTTTTTCTAGTCGAGATTTCTTGATATCTCCGATTGGTATCCCATAACCGTCTTTTGTCAACTTTTTTATTTAAAGAGATCTGCTAGCGCACAGAAGGGAAGAGGGCAATGACTTGGGTGACCTAACAACATAATGGAGCTTTACGGCTGCCTTTTAAGTGCAACCTTCAAAACTTTGCACATTATGGTTGGCCCTCTCCTTTAAGGAATTCTTACGACTTCTCGCCCCAACAAAAGTACAGGGTCTTAGGGTGACTTTACAAAAGTAATGACAAAAGGGAAGGCAGATTCAATTGCCCTGCGTAACATGAGAAGGAACCTTAAAGTTTAATTACGGTTCTGGCAATAAAGCTCTGCAGCAAACACTTCCGTACTTCTTTTAAGTGTAGCCTTCGTACATTTCAAATATACACTGTGAGACGTGTACTGAGGAAAATGTACAAACTGAATCTAGGCTACAGATACATACGCTTAATTCAATCGGCAATGATATTTTCCTGGAGGGTTCGAGGCCGAGAAGTTACCGTATCAGCTTCATAATGTGTATTAATGTTTTAAAAATGCAAATTTCGACGAATAAAACATCACATATTAGAAATACCACGGAAACCACGCGCTATATCTGCTAAAACTTGGACAACACAATGAATCAGTGTTATAAATAAATGTTCCATAATTTCTAAATTATATCTCAATTCTTTGCGCAAGTTTTCTATCAAAATAGAGCTAAATTAAAAGAATTTTGTACTGCCTTTTGATTGCCACCAGTATTGTGCTCCAGGACGTGCACACCTTATTTGAGCAATATATATTATTACTTAGGATACTTCGTCAAAACATTGAGATCGTCCGACATGGCATTTCAACGGGGTTACAAAGTGTGAATCACAATTTGTTAACATGCACAGCGCTCGTTTTCCCACATACATTTGCATTTTTTCAAATATAAGAATTTTTCTCAGTTTTTAATTATAAAAAACATTCTACTAATCTAGCCTGTGAGCATAGCAGTTAATGCTATGATTTATAATGCGGGTCTTATGCGTGCTATGGCATGTGCTGGGCTGATGACTGACAGGATCCTGTTATGTAGCAGGAGGGCCAGACAAACGGAATATATATAACATTTCCAAGAATTCTAATGGCGTTGTGCAGTTTACTATTCATGTCCTCACCTGTAATTATTATAAAATTTATCTATATTATTTCTGTGTTCGGTTGCCTGAGTTTTTGTCATATTTTTGCACCTTGGACAGCTAATATGTTCATTGAATGTGCTATAAAACATTGGAATTTGTAAATTGAATTTTTATGTATGCAAATTATGATTTAGTTGGAAATGTTTTCCAGTTTAGATGTAAACATGGAGCTAGATCAGAAATAATTAAGTCGGTCCTGTAGTGGTAACCATACTTGCCTCCTAAACCCAAGATCGCGGATTCAAACCCGGCCAGGATCGATGGATTTTTTCGGGCGTAAAAATCCTCAGTATGGCTTCCTTCGGAAGGGAAGTAAAGCCGTGGGTCCCGTGTCGTAGATTTACGGCACGATAAAGAACCTCAAGCTTGAAAGAAGAGGACTCTGAGCAAAATTTGTCGTCCGTTTCACGCTCTGAATTGAATGGACGCTGATGACCTGAGATGTTAAAGAGTGTCCGTAAATAAATCATATAAAAATGAAGTTTATTCGAATTTTATATGAACATATGTTTCTGGAAGGAAGGCTTTTGACAAATAATGACGCTTGGCTATTATTTAGATGTGTTGCCTCAAAGACTGAACTCATGTTTATATCAATACGGCACTATTAATTATGTCGCTCACTGAGCACATTCATAAAATGTAACTTGCGTGTTCTACTGAATTACTGTGATTGCCACAATTTTTTTCCCCAGTATTCACGCATAGCTGCCCAGAAACACTTATGAACTTTGGCATGTAAGGGATTTCTTTCGTTTTTCATATATATTTCATCCATGCTGTTGAAATTCAAACTTGGGAAATATTCCGAAAAAATATAACTTAATTGGTTTGCAGCGAAAATTGTTTTCATTATTCAATGCCAGGTGTGTCTACTGGGGGGGGGGGATAGAAGGGGCAATTATTCCTACTAAAAATCTCCCATTGATAATTAATTACCTTCTATAGTAGAAGGAATATCCTGAATAAATTATTTAATATGAATAGGTAGACATTAACATTATTGTGTTAAATTGCGACATGTAAGACTTTGGTTGTCTGCTTGAAAATCTGCACATAAAACATTTAAAGAAGGTGACATTTGCTTGTTAAGCGGCACTTCATTACCTGCAGTTTCTCAGACAAAAAGGGATATTCCTTGTTCATGTTTACAGTTACAATAGGACAAAGAAAGAGGAAAACCTTGGGTATTTACATGAATAAAACTAATGGCGTTCGTTCAAAGTTTGACGGAAATTAAAAAACTGACTACTAAAAGCACAATTAAAGATTTTTATTGCGGTCACCTCACCACTGCAAATCCCGTGAATACGCTGAACCCTTCTGCTGAAAGTTTATAAAAACATTTTATTTTGTGAATGCCTGACTGCTTGAATTTTAGAAATTCTATTTCCTCACATATTGCCACTAAGAATCGGAAAAAGTTTGAGAATAAGAAAAATAAATCACATTTTCAGACAGTAATATTTGAAAAAATTAAGCTCTTTACCAACAATTTGGTCACGTAGCAATATACAATGAGGCCGTTTGAATTAAGAACCGGCAGAGCGCGATTGCGTACAGGAAGAAACCAATCCAAGTCTAAAATACATTTGCAGGTAGCTGCTTCTAATTTGTGTTAAAAAATTTATTCAGTGGTGGTTGCTATTTCTTGTGTTAAACGATGATTTCATGTATGCTAATTGTTCGTTAGTTATATCATTATATAAATATTGTCTTGAAGAATGGGATTTTACATTAAAATACATTAGTTCAAACGATTTTTTTTTTTTCGAAAAACGTATAGAAAGTTTATAAATATCATAAAGGAACTTTGTGATGAGGTGGAATATATCTATTAAGTTTTGTTTAATCGCACCAAGTACAGTTGTGTGGAAATGTTTACTAATTTTAAAAGTATGGGTTGTATGGAGGCACCAAGAATATAACCTCAGTCTAAGCATTAAGCTCAGCAACACATTTTTTAAAAAGTGTATTTCATTTTGATACATTTTGTGGTGCTCTAAACCGTTCTAAGATCATAAAGAATAATCGTCTTAGTGACTTATGTAAATCAGTTCACCCCCCCCCCCAAAAGGAGGGATAGACCATTAGGGAAAATAGCCCCAAGATGAATAATATATATATATATATATATATATATTAATAATTTCGACATAAATGTGAGCAGAGTATTTTTTACACTTTATTATAATAATTTCCATAATCCCATCCTTAAATGTGGAAAAAAGACGGTATTTCAATTTTAAAATTGCAATTTCATTTACTTTATAAGAAATTATTTACGACAATCTTTCCTTAGACTTTCCATTGCGTTTAATATAAATAATGTTAATAAATAATTATAGACCCGTAAGCGATTATATAAATTATAATAATAATAATTATTATTTTTATTTTTAATTACATTACTATGCATGTGTAGACGTGTCGATAAACATCCTCAAATAGTTAGAAAGCGAAAAGCAAAAACTGAGAGGGGCAAAGTGTAGGGGTACAATAAAGCAATTGAAAAGTATAAACTATTAGGCAACATGTGTATGTTTGCCCCTACTGAGATGAAAACCTGTTCGCTACTGCTGCACTTGATAAGTTTAACTCCTGGACTTTGTTGATTGGGCTGTGAGGTTGAGGAAAATCTAAATCTAAATTAAGAATCTAGAATTTGCACTAAGCTTTTATTTTTACTCTCGTGGTTTCAAAATTACAGGCGTTTAAACTGAAGTCGTTTTATATATTGTTACTTATTCATTTTTAGTTACCCAATATGGTACAGAGAAAGCTTTTTTCAACTGTTACAAGCTCGTATATACAACACACGAACATTGATGAGTCGCAGAGTTTGCCAGGATTTCAAACGCTCGTCAGCACTAAACAGAAATAGAAGCATGCGTTCGTTGCCTTTAATGGTCTTGTATAAAGAAAAACGAGCAAATATGAATTCAACAACATTACAAAAAATTGCAGATTGGAGATTGTAAGCAATGTATAGTGGCTGTTATGTATCAAGTGCTTTAAACGTGAGCGAAACTGGACACTCCTAAGGTGAAGTGGGGCGAAGGTTACGTAATCAGCGTTTGGGTACCTCAAACTTACATCGACTCTCGTAAAGGAATCGATTCTGCTGTTTATGGGTCCTTGTCACGGGAATTCTTGTACTCGGCTGTTCCCGATTGAAGCACCAGCTTAGAAGAAACGTGACACAGTGAAACGGCTTATTTGCAGAATTCGCAGTTCAAACTTATCGACGACATTGGTAATCTATTGCTATGTAAGTTGTAAACTAAAGGTCTATGCCAGAGAGCTCGTTACCCATTTCTGTTTCATGAAACGTAAAGGGCGTTTAAATAGTAAATATGCTCAATGTAAAATATAAATTACTCTTTAAGGGATATAGAATAAAGATTTATTTAAAAATAAAGATGCTAGCCATAACTTATTATACCTAAAATATACAATATATTTGGGAAATTATTATCCTCTACAGAAAATGTTGAAAATGTCCTCCCTCCTGCATAAGGCACAATGCAACAAGGCATTCACTGTACAAAACCCTGTCTGTCACATGGTTCCATTTATGCGGCTTTGCGAGCACACACTACAGGCCCGTCCAAAAAACATGTCAATCATGAAGCACCTATAAATACGTTTGGTGCGCATTTTTTTTAAACTGGATTGTGGACACTGCAGAGTACCGCAGTGCAGAGATTTTCGTGGAGTTTGTTGAACAACTGAACGATATTTTCAACAAGATGGTGCTACCTGACATATATCAAACTAATCCATGGCGCTAATTGAACATTTCTTTGACGACCGGATATTCTCCAGAACCTGTGACCGTACTTCTTCCTATGGGGCTACTTAAAAGGCAGAGTTTATGCCACACGCCCCCAGACAATGGACGATCTGAAGCACAATATTACACAGGAGATTAACGGTATTAACAACATGGTCCTCGAACCAGCGGCCAGTAACATGCAATGACGTGTTGAGATTTATGCTGGAGGGAGCACTTGCAACATTTTCTATGCAGGTTAATAGTCTTCCACATTTAAGGTTAAAGTTGTGGCTAGCACCATTCGTTATAACGGGCGTTATACACTATTAAAGAATCCGTTATGAAAGAAAGAAAAAGAAAGGTGATAGTTCTATAAAAATCACTCCGCAAGAGAAACAAGTAGTTTAACTGAATGTTACAGAAAGTAATAACTTTTAAGTTTGCGTGTATCAAAGCATTTGCTTCTATCATATCTCCTTTGGACATTTTGGTGATAAACTTACAACTTTATGCCATTCATTACAGCAAAAAATTCCCTCTTTTTGACACCAGAAGTTGAACGTAATTCTATTCTAATGTACAACCTAATTCTACAGTGAAGTATTTAAACAAATGCCAAATATTTTTATACTTAGATACAAAAATAATAATTAAAAAGACTGCACATTTCTTTACTTACATGTTTTAAAAAACTCCAATAGCAAGAACAACATTCTTTCCCCCCTTAGACCTACTTACAAAATGATCTAACACATCGCAAGCGCATTAATGCAGTGAGAGTACTTTAAAAATCCCACAACTTCAGCAAATCTACTGTCCTTCAATCGCTGAGATTACCAACGCGGCATGCGCGGCGCATACTCTCTTCCAGTACGTTGCGATCGGGATTTCGGCAGTTGTGTTGTAGTTAAGTCGAGAGTGAGATTTCATTGAAAAATGCTGCAGTCTTGTGCAATGATGGTACATACACTGCGTCGTCATATATTCGTGTTCATTAGGAACAGAAAGTAATGTTGAACACGAAATAGGTATTTATAAGTAAAGTTCTGGCTGCCCGGTTCAAACACGAAAAACATTAAAATTAGTTTAATGAAACAGATTTATGAGAAAAATTCGAGGACGTTATGTGCTCACAGAAAAACTTGATGAAATACGAGTTTCTATCAAAGCCATCTTCGTCCACAGATCTTACGGGTTGTGATTTTATCATTGGGGACATTGAAAAATAGAAAATATTGAACTAAGCTACACACTCTGGGGGAACTTAAAACGCATTCGAAACGATTCATTAATGATGAGAAACTGATGCGTGTCAGTGATAATTTCCTAAGAAGATGTGGATTGTATTAGAGAAAATGGGCAACTTTTTGAGCACCTACTGTAAGGATTGTGAGTGCCTTATTCTGTTGTTTTATATATGGTGCCTCAGTTTTAAAACAATAAACGCTGCGAGTCTACGCAAGAAAATACCGGCGGCAAGGCGGGGTCTAACTGCCAACCGACTGAGCTATTTATCGGGACTTTTAAACCGCTCTCCCTGTACAAGTCGTTGTAAAGTATGGAGTTGTTTCACAAAATAATGTACATTTTAAAATGTCAGTAAAAAAAATCTCGTTGCAAAAAAGAGGATGGAGAAATTGCTATTTGTCATACGACGACATACTTTGAATTAGTTTATGTCCACTCCCTAAATTTTATTTTTGTGCACACAACGGATTATCCTCATTTCTATTACATTGTTATAATATAATGACCATTTAAAAACTTTATTTAGCATTTGTCAAAATTCAAGGGTAATCCTCCAGTTTGCGATGACGGTCGCCTACGACTACATCACAACATGAGCTTCACTCGAATTGGAGTTTCCCAATTACGGTCAATCGTTAACTTTATTATCAATTTGATAATTTATATACACACGCAGATGTATATAGTTTGGCTATCCTGTTTTCATTACAAGTAAATTGAGAAATTATACAGGGAGACTGAATTGTTTATTTTAAAAGAGAATGAGCAAAGAATATAAGTTATTTTTGTGGCATTTGGTGAGAAACTTAAAATAAATATATAAATTAAGATGCTTCATAAATATTTATTTGAAATAAGAATGGCTAATGACAGCCATACTTCCTGCTTTAATAGCATTTAGGCTAAACTTTTCACTATAGAATTGCTTATTTTTATTTATACACCCTGCTATGCTTAACATTATCATCACTTTTGCTATGTTGGATCACATACTTAGCAACTAATTACAAAAAGGATTTTTTAAAATTGCATTACATGGAAAAAAACCAAATATACATATATATACATACCGAGTGTGCAAAAAATGTATACACACTTTTACAGCAGATATATATTTAGTATATTTCTAAGATGGACCGAAAAACAATAGTAATGTGTAGTATGATGTTCTGTAAACAGACGTGAGTCACATACATTATGATAGCGTTGCTACGTGACAGGTAAATCAACAATGAACAAACGAAGGCAAGATTATCATATGATGCTCTGAGAACAGATGTGACGCACAATACGTTATGCTAGGAGTTGTTACAATAAAATGAAGCCAAAATTGGTGTATGATGTTCTATGACTCACATTACGTTATTCTGGCGTTTCTACAACAAAATGGAGCCAAAATTATCGTTTGAACAGCGGAAAGCAATTTTGACGTGGTAATGGAAAACTGAGCATGTTGTTGAAGTTCAAAGGTAATGGAGAGGTGTACAGAACAGAACCGCCAACGCGAGTAACAATTCCGTCTTACCCGCCATTCACACACGCTATGGAAATGAGGAATTTTATTTCCAACAGGATGGTGCACCACCACATTACCACCGAGATGTACAGCGTCCCTTCATGGCAATCTCCTAAAGCACTGGATAGGACGAAGAGGTCAGATTGAGTCTCCACCGCGTTCTCCGGATCTATCTCCATTGCACTTCTACCTATAGGGAACTCTTAAGGATGTTGTATACCTAGAAAATCAGCTACACTGGCATCACTTTGGGAAGAAATTAAAACGGCAAGTGTTGCAATCGCTGAGGACACTTTCATAAACGTTGCTCAATCATTCAACGTACTCAGAAGTGTATCGACGCCAGTGGCCATTTTGAGAAACTATTGCAACTGTAAAAGTGTAAGATGATTAGTGCTCATCATTTTCTGTTTGTGTGAATTCAGTTTCGTTATGTTAACACATTTTTTTTTCTTTTCTTGAAGTGTGTATACATTTTGGCACGCTCTGTATATACACTTACCAATATTAAAAATAAAATGAGCAGAAAAATATTTTAGACAAGATATAAATATTATTGCAAGCGCTAAACAACTGCAAATTCTTGTGTTGAATCAGGTACTGCCCCATATCTAACAGAGAAGCTCACTGGCGGCAGCTGATTGCGCCAAATATTTTTCTCTCCCAAATCCGAAACATGTTATTATTTATGCTATGTGGATTGCATCGAATAATACCATAGGGCAAGCATAATGGCGTTTGTGTAAACGAACTCAGGAAGCAATTGCTGATATATTGAAACTGTATTTAAGTGTACATACAAAGTTAAAGCAATTGCTCACTTGCATTTGTTATGTCGCATAATTACAAGATTGCACTTTCACTCATTGAGTTAGTAAATGTAAAGATGCACTTCCTTCAATGTTAGAAAATGACTTAAATGCACACTTCTCGAAGCAGCTTTTGTTCTAAATATTTGCTATCTCTCTTTAATTCAGTTGGGTTAAACTCCCATAAAACGATACAGGGTTTACATAAACATACGGATTTATAATTAGTCAAACTGCAATGGTGTTGACCATGACATACAGGGTTTTTTTTTTTTTTTTTTTTTTTTTTTGAGATTGGCGTTCACTTAAACTTTTTGGTCAGAGGAAATGCCTTAAATGAATGGCGTTTAACGCCCGATTTTACCACAGGCAATGGACAATGATGATACTTGAGATGAAATTATATTTGGGAAAGGATTTATTTTTAAGAAAGAAAACGTTCCAGGCCTAAGTTTAGGGTACCTCTCCGGCATTTGCCATTTATGAGGACTGAGGAAAACCTGGAATAAACCTCTGTCGGGAGGACGGTCGTGGCAGGATTCGAACCCAGGCCTCCCGCTCACAAGTCGGCGCCTTAACGACCTCGGCCACCCGTGGCGGTATAATATGCCATTTTATCAAACATATGTGCTAAGAAGAGAACTAAATAAAACATACCTATTACATAAATCTTTAACACTGTTGAGCAAAGCAATTAAGTATTTTGTGAATGTTAAAATGAATTAATTTTTACTAACACGATAAGATTGCTGATGGCATAGGTAAAATGTCTTCTTTTTCCAGTGTTACAGTTATACTTTTTTCAAAAATATCTAAATTCATTTTATAATATTAAGATGTTGAAATTTCGTACGAAATTCTGCTATAACTGAGTGATATTGGCTATATTCATTTCAAGATTAAAATGTTTGTACTATCAAAACATTTTCTTCCAAAAAAAAAAAAAAAATAATGCGATAATTCATAATCGTGTAGGAATAGTCAAAATAAAGAGTATTTATAGCCGTACTGAGAAAATATTCCTTACTCATAGAACAGAATAGTATAGAGGTTTAAGTGTTAGCAGAATAATTTCATTTGAATTTAAATTATTATTATTAATTTGAAGGCCAATTTATTAAATTCCTGTGATTTAAGCAAAAGATTACCCCTATTCACCTAATACAGTAACTTGAAGCGGTATATCCGGTTTAAATCCTCCTAGTTCTAATAATAGTTATTAATAGCATTTATTGCACTTAATTTGAACAATAATGTGTGTTTCCTTCTTATATAATAATTCCAAAATCCTTGATAATAATGAACTAGCACATATGTATGTTTGATATAGGGAAAAATAGCGGTGTACTTAATATGTAATATTTAAAGGAGATTTTTTTTTTTTTTGAGTAGTGTTTAACGCCCGTTTTCACTACTGAGGCACCACAGGCGATGGACACTGGTGATACATGAGATGAAATGATAAATTGGGAAAGGATATTTTTTTTTTAAGGAAGGAAGCGTTCCAGGCCTAAGTTTAGGTACCTCCCCGGCATTTGCCAGTTATGAAGACTGAGGAAAACCTGGAAAAAACCCCAGTCAGGGAGGACGGTCCTGGCGGGATTCGAACCGCAGACCTCCCGCTCACGAGTCCGTGCCTTAACGACCTCGGCCACCCGTGGCGGTTTAAAGGAGATTGTATATATTGGCCAAAATGCCATAACCGTTGCGCCTGCCTGGAGACTTTCACGAGGGAAAATTAAACTACCAAGGTTATCTTTTGTATACCAAGTGAAAGTTATGTGTTGTATGGTTTAAAAGGACACGAATTCATGGTGGAGGAAACAGTCTCTTACGAGCGAGTGTAAACATGTGTAAGGTTTAAAGGGCCATTTAAAATGTTAAAAGTCCACGCACAAACACGCAGATTACAAAAGGCTTTTTTGGGGGAAATAAATCAGAAGAGAAGTTATACAGTTATGTAGCGAGCATTCAGAGCTCTCGACTCATAAAAATGTTCCAGAAACTTCGGTCTGTTAAATTCTTGTAGCCAGTCAATGTTCCAGAAGTTTCGATGTATAAGATTTAGTGGCCAATGAGAAGACCAGGTTTAAAGAATGTTTCTAGACGCTTCTTTTAGTTGAGTTTAGTAGCATAGCGTCCTAACTGTTTTTTCGAAATAAGTATATGAGTCTATAGGACTCAGGGTCCTCAGGTGACTATGAGTCAGGTACAGTTTTCTAATAACGTTGAGACGTGTTGACCCCGTCAGTATTGTACCTATAGATTGTAGTTCATAGTGTTCTATACTATCGTCGCAGACGGGCCACGATCGTTTACAGTTTGTTAAAAAAAATCGTCAAAACGTTAGGAGATAAAAAAAGCCCAGGTTCAAAAGACTAATTGTTGTTACTAGTTAATAATCTCGCGTGATCACGACACAGAACAATGTAATTGTTTGCGAGTGAGCTGAGTATTTCGAACTTATGTTCATATACAAAGAGACAGTGCAGTTTTAGTGTAGAATAATTCAACAGGAAATCAGTCCGCTAGCTGTCTCAAATTACGCAGACTTCAAAGCGTTCCTTGTGTCCCAGATAACGGCAAGGCATTCATAAACACTAAACCTGCTAATAAACAAACCGTTCATTTCAATCAACTCAAAGTGTTCTCGGTTATCCTAGTCAGTCTCTTCCGCCCCTCGATCTAGGATCGAGAAAAGCTTTAAATTTACCTAAGATTATTACTACGTCCAATTGGAAGCGGGAGTGGTAATTCTTAGATCGCAGCAGCCGAGGCAACCATCAAAGGTCCGAATGTACAAGCCGAGAAACACCAGTAGGGAACTTCGAGAAGGTCGGCTCAACCATCAGCGGCCAGCGTTCCTAAATAAGTCATCAAAAATATCGCACCTAATCAAAAACCCACAAGGTTTATGGGTTAATTAAACCGATCAATCAACATAAAATAAAAAAGGTAGCCCGCCCCAATATACCCGTTTCAAACTGCTTCGAAGCATATAAGCAATAAATTTAAGTAGGTGAATTGAGAGACAGTTTGTTCGCGTTAAATCAAAATACTTAATATAATTTTAAAAGTTATTTCACATACATTATAACGAACCTTTGTTATAAATCTTGTCCGCTAACACAGTGTTTTACGTTTCGGCTACGTACTTACTTCAACTTGGCTTCCTAAAGCATGCACGCGATTATTACCTTTTAGAAGATGCTGGAATTGTCCTCGCTGGGCTAAACAGACACTGTACCGAGAACATCTACCATTGTTTCTGACTTCACCGTTAATGGTTTCCTTTACATTTCCAAACTCCCATATGTATTAATTTCACCGCCTTGTTGCCTCAGTAGTAAAACGGGCGTTAAACACTATTTAAAAATGTACTAATTTCGGTAGTGATTTGTTTGTGAAAGGTTTTCTGTAAATTCGTATTGTATTGCCTCTATTAAAACTATACAACTTGAGCTTTTTTTTTTTTTTTTTGTTTTTTTTGTTGATTTGCACTGAACAAATAAATTCAAAATTGTGTACCAAATATCGTGAATTACGGTGGGAGGTAAATGATCAAAATTGTTTGAAATATATTTCCCCACATATATGACAAGCTGATCTGTATTTAAAATAACTTTTACACACAAAAAAAAATGTATTGTTCTATAGTAAACTGTAAACCATCTTGGCGAATGAATGCATAATGCCGTGAGAACGTTCAGAAAGAAAGGAAAAGGAATTGAATTGGAGGCCAAGTTGTATAACATGGCCTGAACGGACAGGATCAATAACTAACTCTGTTTATTAAATTCTTTTACTTTAATAATTTGACATTAGGGACTGCTTAATTGTCCATCAGTTTTGCTGAGCTATATCTATTTTGAAGTTCAGGCTCTAATGCAGAAAAAGATGCAACACCGACAGGTACAGAATATTTAATGCTTGATAGTGGACGATGGGATGTAAGCAATATCGTTAATAATCAAACAGTGGGCTTTTCTTTAAGCAAATACGAATAATTCTGTTTTGTCCTTTCCTGATGCGTTACCAGGATTTGTCCTGCGTTACATGTCAGCAGGTATTAGGATTCATAAACTCTCGTTAATTTTGAACTTCAACAAATTTATTTCAATAGTGAAGATCTTTCTATGTTCCTGCAGCAGAATCACTGCAGCAAATAAAGCCAGTTCATGCAACTGTGTATTACCCTACAGAGGTATAATAGGGGAGAGCAGTTAAACAAATTGGTATAATAAACCGCAATATACGGCGCAAAAGCAATAAACATTGGTAATAGAGATGATGAAATTATCCTGGTAAGGACCGATAAATTTTTCTACCTGTGCATAAATGCTTATTATTACGGTTGCAGTGATGTATGGCGCCATACATTTCGCCTCAACATTGCGGCTATTTCACGGTTTCACTGATACCGTGCCACATCCACAAATAATGATTGGGCTATTCTCATATTAGTGAACTGTGCTGTGCCCTCATAACAATTTCATATTTTTCCATTCATCAACATTAATGCATTTCAATTTCTTCGACACAAAAAGAAACACAATATTTTCTGTGAAACTCATTCCTTATCTTTCTTTTCGTAACAAACTGAGAGAGTTATTCAAATATGAACCACACCACATGCAGGCTATGAGCACGCGGTCAACAAATGCTATTTATTGTCAAAGAACGTGTCATTTCACCTTACACACTGAGCCAATTTCACAAAGATTATTCAGTGTATTCATCTCAAATCCATAAATATATCTTAAATTTAATAAATACTTTTTTTAAATGGAGGAGGAAAATATATTAAGTGCTTGTATTTTATACATAGATGAAGAAAAAAGCTTATTGTGTGTTACATTACCTTAGCGGGCGTTTGCTGTTGTGTGGCTCTATATTTACAGGTTGGAAAGAAAATTAACCGACAAGATTTGATAGCTTGCACGGGACACCAAAACAAAAAGTTTTCTTTTCCTTCTTGTTCATGGAGTTAGCCCTTAAGGCTGTTTCCACATGAAGAGATTGAATGTCGCACCCCTGGTTTGGCTAACTCTAAACCTGTATCACACTAGCTAAATAACCTGGGTTTGGTGGATGTGTAACTCAGTTCCCCATCGCCAAACTAACATTACACTAATAAAAAAAAAAAAAGAATAGGGGAACCCACACCAACCAGGATCAACAACAAAACACACATCATACAATGGAAAAATCAACTCATTACGCATACATAACTACCTAGTGAAAATGTCCTTTCTTTCACAGCTCGGATCGGGAGACGATGAGCAGACCGTTTTTCCTGTCTCAGTTCTTACTTCTCCGTGGCTCCCTCGAGCGTTTTGTCCTTTTATCTTTGCTTGGTCAAGCCACCTTTTCCTCACCTCATCCATACTCTTTAGTAATTGCCCTTTACTTCCCTGGACTTTCTGTTATTGAATCTTACACTCAACACCTAAGACATAACGCATTGACGACGCTTGCATGCACATAAAAATGATTATGCAAGTATGGCCAACGCATTACGATTGCGCAATATTTAATTTGTGGACACTCTGTATAGACCAAAATGTTTTACATATTGGTATTTGAATATTTATAAATTTTATAAACATGAATACGAATAGCAGTCTTTTCTTATCATACAACTATACTATTTCAAACACCTAATTTAAACTTTGCTTAACCACGTCGAGGCTACTGTGGGACAAGCTCTGTAAACATTGGCATGCATGTCGCGTTACTTTTTCCGAAGTCTATTTATAAACCATATAACATAAATAACCAAAAGTGTTTAATTTTTATCACAATTTCATACAGTGCTATCTTAGCTTCCGTGAAAAATGTTATATCCGCATATTTTTCTAAAAATGTCAGAGGCAGTGCAATAAATTTAGCAAGCGCTTGTTGGAATTGCAGTAGGTATAAAGGTGAAAGAGGGAAGAACAGGAAGAAAGGCTGAAGGCGGTGGACGAGCGGATGGAGAAGAGGTGAGAATGATTTATGTATTAGAAACCATTAACGCCCCTACGAGGTGTGGAGAGAGCATATACACTTGTCGCCGGCATCGTTAACACAAATAACGGAACTTCGCAACAAAAGCGTTGTTCCGCATTGTATAACGTGCAAAGTGTCATCCCTAACGCGTCTTATCAGACCTTACAAGCCATCGCAACTTGCGTTCAGCTCTTTTAAGACTCCCAATAAACATCGACGTTCTTCCTTTGTGAACTCTTGCTTCGGGAAATGGAAATAATACTGCAGAGTCCCGATGACATAATATTTAAGGAAACTGTATTAACATTTGGTTTAAAAAACGATGTTTGCAACAAAGGTACGTCTCTAGGGGCGTTGGTTAGGGTGTTAACTGCAGAAAAGTATATTATAGATACAGAAATGTTATAGTTTGAACAATTCCTCAAAAATATTTAAATTTAAAACGAGCTTATGTTTAAGACGACACTTTGAAGAGTTGCATTTAATATACTTTATACACTCATCCACCTATCCTTTAGCTTGAAATTGGAAGTGAATATTTTTATAAATGAAACCCAGAAGGAATGAATGAATAGTATTTAACGCCCGTTTTTGCTACAGAGGCACCACAGGCGATGGACCTGATGATACATGAGATGAAATTATATTTTGGGAAAGGATTTATTCTTAAAGAAGGAATCGTTCCAGGCCTACGTTTTAGGGTACCTCCCCGGAATTTGCCATTTATGAGGACTGAGGAAAACAACCCAGAAGGAGAATTGAATGAGGTGTTATAATGCAAACTTATATTTTTGTTTTTCTTTTTTCCCCTCCATCAGGCAGGATTTTGTTGTGATATACTGTTTAGGTTATAAACTATGAATCTCGGGTTCCGGGGTTTTGAATACGGAAAAGTTTTCACACTAAGGGCTAAGACCAGGCGAACAGATTGTCGGGAAACCCACACGATTCAGTAACATGGAGTTATCAGATACACAGCATACTTAAAATATTATAGATTAAGATTTTCTGTTCAGTCAGTATTGGAACTTCATTTATATTGGACATTTTAACCCATTGCAGAAATTTTCTGGGATGAAATAAAAAGAAAAAAATTAAAGACAGATTTTTCCCCTTATTTTATGACTTCTAAAGATTATTAAAATATTACAAACTTTTCTTATTTTTGCATTATTACAGTGCTTTTCGGCGGATTTAAAGCTCCTCAAACTTTTCTTAAACCATTATTAATCTTATTTTTGTTCCTGTAAAAACCCTTATCACTTAAATGGGAAACGTAAAGTACAAATACATAAGCGTAGCGTAACTCTTACACCCATGATTATTTACAATAATAAACCCAAACAAAATAATTAACTGCCTGTAAATGCAGATTAAGGGGAATGCGAGTGCAAAGTTCGATTAGAAAACACACTTTTCATCAGCACAAGAAGAGAAAAAGTATTGCGCATGCGCAAATAAATACTGAACTTGTATAATATTCACTCGGCAGGTTACAGCCCCTCCGCGACTGTGTGAGTCCAGGGCAATTAACCACTCCTAATACAGAAATATTTTCACACCAAGAACTCAAGACTAGTTGAAGAGACTGTCGTCTCTGCACTATGGTCGTCATAGAAGTTTAAACGAGATGAGGAGAAGGAGGGGTGGCAAGAGGGCGAGGAGAACGGGGTAAGGAGAAATCCCCGCAAGGACGCTGTCGGAAGGTGTTGTGAACATTTACCTCAGTAGCAGAAGGTGCTTATGAATTACAAAATAAGTCAAGTTGCCCAAACTTCGCCTTGTTCAATTTCAAATGCCGCTGGCTAAACATTACGGCTAGCTCTTATCTATAAGGTATGATGCAAAATAAGAAGCCCAACGTCTCACAAAGTGCGAACGGTATAAGAAGAATGCCCTCTGGGTGGTCGTTTGGTCAATGCCTTGCCAGAGACGCTTCAATATTTCACGCGTTCCATTCACAGGGACTAGAGACGAGAAGAAAAACTTGCCAGCGCATGGGTCTGTTCCAAACGGGCCCTGGGCACAAGTCCCTGGCCACATCAAGAGGAATGAATGCCTGGGGAGCCTCGTTCCTCTATTTACATTATTCAAAACCACTTACAGGTTAACATGGGGAGCCAAACGCTGGAAAACTAAGCACGGTGCTTCTTTTTGAAGTCCACAAACATAAAAACGACGACTTGATTACCAAGCAATAAATGTTATTCCAGTTAACATACAGCGAAGAGCTCGCAAAAATAAGTAATGGGACATGAAAATTGTGTTAATGTGACAGTTAAGCTTCCTTCAGTAGAATCCGGTTTGTTTATATGAGCAAAGAGGTGTCATTATGCAGGGTAAATATCCCCGGAAATAGCTATGAGAAAAGTAAGGGAAATGATCTGTATCTCTTGAAATTTAAAGTCGGAAACTTTTCTTTGCTCGTGTTTTCCATAATATTTGAACGCAATTTTTTTTAATATGTGCCAAAGTTTTGAATCAGGAATGCGTTATTGCACCACGACACAATCTAAGTGACTTTAAACATACGCTATTTCTTTCTACTTTAAAGTCATGGCTCGCCCGTGTTACGCATGCAGATGATTGATGCATGACACCATTTTTCACTTTTCTGCCATTTGCTTAGGAACTTTCCCATTACTTTTCTTGAACTGGATTGCAATGGATCGAAATGGATTTTAGGGGTGAAGGAGAGTATTTCGGCACTTCAGCCTTGCTCAACGGCTGGCCGTTCGTGCCTACGATCCCGATGGGGGCACCTCGGAAAGGAATAGATGTGACGGAGTCATGGTGCATGGACAGTGATATGTGGATGTTGGTGGAATCACATGGTAACACGTTTCAAAATAGAACACTGACGGTGGTGGAGCTCCTCTCAGAGGAGTTTAATCTCCTTAGGAGAGTTACTTACATACCAGAGGCCTTGGCAGAAACATTTACAAAGCGCAAGCCACCGTAGAGCCGCGCCAGCATTTTCTATCCTGTAGCGAAGGAAAGCGGAACATTCCCAGGGGAAACCAAGAAAATACCCAAAGTCAGGAATCCGAGACCTCCTGAATGCGAATCCCTATCGTTACTTCCTGGGTCATCCAGCTGGGTAACACCCTTCTTAGCAGAATTAATTTCATAATTGATGTTATTCTTCAGTTCGTCTAAGGTGTGGATTTTCCCTGTTAAATGCTCCCCAAAGATAGCAGTTACAAGGCGTTGGATAGAACCATATGTTGTGACTGGTAACCCTATAGTTGAACACTTCCTAAAATATCTGCAGAGAAACAATGCACGTGTGCCATGGCAGGGTCCTGCTGCAAAAACACAAATTTACTTTCCCTCGGGTTTAATTCAGCAAAAAGGGTTGCACAATGATTTGCACGTATTTACAATTGTTTCCTAAACAACGGGTTTATTATTCCATCTGTACTAACTGCGCACCTGCTCCATGTTTAGCTATGTAGTGATTCCACTTGAACTAAATTAGGTTTTGGAGCTCCTATAGCGACAGTTTCTGAATTAACATATCCAGGTAAGAGACTCTTTCGGAAAACAGAATGAGGTTAGGGTCTATTTCTAGTCATACACTTGATTTTATTATTATTATTATTATTATTATTATTATTATTATTATTATTATTATTATTATTATTTTATTTACATTATTATTACGTCATTATATCCTTCTATGACTCCGCACTTTGCCCAGTAAGAAAATGCAATAGGAGTTAGGGTTATGCTGTTTTAGTAATAAGAGAGGCTTAAGAGTTCAAAGAAAAGTGTAATCCGCAAAAGCGCAAAACTGAAAGTGTGGAATTGAATAGTTGGGGGGGATGGACTGTAATTGGTAGCAGAAATTAGGCTGAATGGTGATTGTTTAATTTAGTTAAGACAGCCGATGGCAGATCTCCTTGCAGTGGCTGCAAATCGCCAACCCTTCCTCCATGACTCTCTCTCCAGGGCTTTCCGCTGAATTTTGGCAGCTGTAAACTATCGGGGACTGAGTGAATGGGATTCGGATGTGGGAGGTGATGATGAATAACGCCTCATTTTTTGCTCATGTAGCTCTTTTATCCAAACATGAATAATCAAGTGAACTTCCGTCTCATGCGGAATCACTGGCATGGTAAACTTGGCAAACACGTAGATTTGGTTGCGTTCACCGAATGATGCCTAAAATGAAGAAAGCGCTACTGCAATGGTATTTATTGCAGCACAATGCTGCTATATAAGTAGCTCGCATGGTGATTGCTTGTCGAGCCTGGATGATACTGGATCTGGTACCTCGGACTTGGACCACTTTTTCTCTGACTGCCGGGCAACGCAACTGCAGCAGCACGTATCTAGAAAATTCTCAGACACCCCCTTTTTGGAGCCAAATCTATCCCTTATACACTCAGCAAGAACTGACGATATCACATAAAAAACGACGGGAGGTTTTCGCGCCAGTTTTGCGATACCATGCTCATAAGTTGATGCTTACGTCAAGCAGTTGTTTTTTCTTTGCTAGAGAATTTTGGTGAAGCCACACGCCTCGCGATTCGTCAATAAGTTTGCTTCAAACAGATTTTACCCGTTACCCATTTACTTGCACACCTGTCGCTTCACAAGCAAAAAGTAGCTGGCTTCTATGCCTAAAGCATAATCAACTCTTTGCTTGCCGTATTCCTGAAAGGATTTGCATACCTTTGTCTGGCTTTGTCAACTCTTGCTGTGTTCCGAGAAAGAACGCGAGATTTTCCCCAACCTTGCTGTAATATTACATGTTATTACTTAAATTTTACCGAAATTAAACAATATAACATTATAATCAGTATTAAACACTGTACACTCTTAATTTTGCATTCACTAGTTTGGTCATTGAAGTTTCTGAAATAAAAAAGGCATAAAACACCTGCAAGAAATCACAGAATTGTTTATTTGAAAGTATGCATATTAATTATCTCATTCAGTATGATGGGGAGCCAAGGGCGGCTTCAAGAGTTGCTGTCTAGTATAGGTTATTCCACCTTTAACATGATAAATGACATTCTTTGCATACATGAAGCACAATGTAAAGATTTTGAAGAACCATTTTCTACATTATTGTTAATTTTTATTGAGAGATCATAAGATGCTGTATTTAGTATTGCAGAATAAAGTTCTATGGATGCCTTTAACTTCTATGTTCATATCAATTACTTGCAATTCATTTGCTGGCGTTCGTAGTTCGTTATTAGCATTTTAGGGTAATTGAGCATAAGTTCTGAAATAGACCCATATTCACTCTCGTATGCTTATTTTCCAGAGTTATTGCGGTTGGGAAATGATACTAATTAAAGAATCATTCCCATCCTCACCTGGGAACCAATCCCATAGATTTAGAAGCCAGCAATAGGCCGCACAGGTAGTGATTAAATGCCTTAAGATATCAGGTCATGTTGTGTCTTTTCTGCGTCACAAATAAACCTAAGTAATATATGCCTGCATATTTCTAATGTACTAAGTGATAGAAATCCGCCCTTTGCATATAACACTTAAACTTTGCTCTGGCTTGTTGTATACAAATGATTCCGCTGTACAGTCTTGTGTATTTGCTGGCATTAATGTCAACCTTAGAATCCACAGTGCTAGTTATTCAAGCTTATGTATTTGTAGTTTCATGATTCACGGTAGGTTTACGGTATATGCGATAGTAATACTTCTTGTTTTTCGATCATTTTATATTTCTGGAATAACCAGTAAATGTAAAATGTTATTTTCTAACATCTTCCAAAGACAATAGCTTTCACTGAACATTGAACATTGTACAGTAATTTTAGAGGGCATTACTAAAGAAACTTCGAAAGTACTTGGGGTAAATTCCCGTTCGAGAAGAAAATTTATAGGTCTTCTCCATGTGATATCCGATGCCATCGAGGGTTCTTCTGCACTGCACGCCTGTTTCTCATTTTTTTTACCTTATAACAGATCTTGTTGCAAGAAATTTATTAACCAAAATATGATTGCAGCAAGATTTGGAATTCGAGAGCCTAGGAATGTTTTTAAAGTGATCTTGAGTAGATTCTGTTTCAACATATGGATCTTAAATGAATACTCGTTGAGTAATAGAATAATTTATCCTATTATTTTCCAATTCACTTTCCCTAGTAGATTATTCATATCAATAAGCACTGGCTCACAAGAGCCGTCGGTCCTGGTGGTGTAGTGTTAACCATACTTGCGTACTAATCACAAGATCGCGGGTTCAAACCCGGCCAGGGTCGATGGATTTTTTCGGGCGTAAAAATCCTAAGTATGTCTTCCTTCGGAAGGGAAATAATGCCGTGAGTCCCAAGTCGTAGATTTACAGCACGATAAAGAACCTCAAGCCTGAAAGAAGAGGCCTCTGAGCAAAATTTGTCGGCCGTTTCACGCCCTGATTTGAATGGAATGCTGATGACCTGAGCTGTTAAAGAGCGTCCGTAAATAAAACAAATCAATCAATCAATCAAAAGAGCCGGCACACCTCACCGCATATCACGTTAAACTATTTAAAGCACATGACCATGGTGATGCTAATTTACCACTGAGTGCGCTGTGATCACGTCGTGTGTTGTCCGTCGGTCCAGTATTTTGATTTCAACAAATCAATGATTACAGTCATAGAAGGGTACACTCTTTTGTTTTTTCACCATAAAGGACATGTTAGTCTTTCAAAGGCGTTTCGAGGGAAAAACTCAGAGAGCAAATTATTTTTACACAGTATGAAAAGGGAATGATGCTACAAAGAAGTGTTAGTAACAATAAAAAGCGCGATGTGCAGGCACTTCTTTTTGAGGGAGAAAGTTACTGACTTTCAGTAAAATGATTCATGTAGAAAAATCAGTGAAGAGAGGGAAATGTCTTGTGTGCAGTGCAGTAACCAAGCCAGCGTAAAAGATTTTAAAAGAGAAAACAGCAAAAATACATATTTCAGGAGGTGTTAACAACTTAAACTTTATTTTCTCGCATTTAAGAGTGTTCGTGTGTATAAACGTTTCAAGCAATCAGGTTCAAAATTACTACACAAAATAAACGTGAATAAAGTGTAGGTGGAATTTTATTCTTTACTTTGAATATAGTGTGTCGAGAGAAAGTATAACACTATACTTCCCCTTTTAAAAGTGTAAATTCATATGCATTTCATTTCACCACAACTTAAGAATGGCCAAATTTCTGAATTTCACATCTGCCTCCTATCAATGGTCGTATATTAACACAAGACTTAACTTGTCGACTGCTATCCAGTTAATTGTCATGCAAAGCAAATAAGTGTATCTGAGGTTTTATATATATATTTCGAACTACTGCGAGTTCTTCAATGGCAAGAAGCTTCTTGCCATTGAAGAACTCGCAGTAGTTCGAAATATAGCAATTTCAAGTGTGACTCTTTCTCTGTGTTTTATCTTTATCTACTTTTATTATTAGTGTTAATTTGTTACATTGTTAATAGTGTTTCTTTATTTTTATGTTTCATATATATATTATTCCTCGAAATTTTTATTCTTGTATTCAGTTAGTATTAACACAAATTAATGGCATTTGACACAGTGTGTAGCAATTCTTTCTGGTCTGAATTCGGTTATAAATTAGTGAACAATTATTGAATGTGAACTTTAGTAAAATTCTCACAACTAGTGCTTCATTCTTCAAGCACAATATTTTTTATAATTATTTTTAGACCCAATGTTAATATCGACCTGAAATTATCATTGTAAATGTCAAAAACTTGAAATATACAGATAAATGTGCATATGTTTAGGTGCACTATGCCGAATTCTTCAAACGTTATAAATTCTGTGCCTGCAACCAACAATTATCAATTTTTATACCTTGGAAAATTTAACAATGGGCAATTGTCCAGAAAAACTGCTATATCACTCATTTCATAGATAATCAAAACAGCTTACAAATGCGGAGAGTCTAAATAATTATTTTTAATAATGGCTATAAATTTCAAGTTTGCAATAACTTCGTTTGATAGAGCACATATGATAGATATATTTCACAATTGTATTTGAATGGATATGTTAATTACGGAACAAATATTAGTTCCTTTACTTCGAGATTGAGTGAGTACAAAATATTGCTGCAGTGAATTGGAAAAGTTGGTGTAAAGGTGTGGTTGGACAGCACGGTGCGTAGTAAAATACACAATATTTTAAAGAACACATAATGATGTTAGTATACACTACATTAAATTTATTATAAGTAATGTGAAATATCACAGTTACGATTACATTTCATAGAACGTGGGTAAAATGGCTAAAAAAAAAGCATATACACAACATTTACATACTATAATCTAAATAATTTATAATATACAGAGTTCCCGTTTGGACGCATGGCCGGCTTAACGGGGATGTGTTTGGCACCGGGAAGCACGCTGTTTGCCGATAGAGTCGGATATACATAGTCCCTTAAACTTCTGTATGCATTCAGAGCACACCAAACACCAATTTTTTTTGGCATAAAATGGCACTTGGTGTTCAAGATCAGGTTTTTCTGCACTCAAGTATCTGTTGTTTTGTGTCGCTACATGGTCATGTAAATAAAGCAATGCTTCGCCTTACAAAAAAAAAAAAAAAAAAAAAATAATAATAATATTACACACGGGTCAATAGAGCGATCATTAGAATTATCAAACGTTTAATTGCATAAATTAACTCTACTAATATTATAGCGTGGTTGCAATTCTCAGCTACAGTTTAGTGGCATTCTAAAACTAGGTTAGCGAAATCCCTTAAAAGCTTTCTCCGAGATTTCTTTAGACTTCGTTCTAACGTTTCTCGATATCATCGAGTTTTTCCTGTGTAAGAACACGATATTTTAACTTTCATATTCTGCTCAAGAATAGATCCAGTTTCCCTAAATCTATTCACAAGATTACAAACCGTTTCTTTGTGGGGTGCAGAAACAGCAAGGAATCTGTCTATAAATCGGTCTCACTTCTCTGCATGAATTCATTGTTACAAAGGAAGCATATACGATTCTGTGTGTTGAAGTATACCGACTTTTTGGCATTATAACAACACTAACACACTATAAAACTGAAACACGGGGTCTTGCAACGCTCAAATCCTGTATAGCACAAAGACTTCGCGTCAGCACACGGATAGACGGAAAAGTGGAGGGGGAACAAAACCGGTTAGAAACAGGGCAGGCAAATCCTTGTTAAGTCACCCACGCGTCCAAATGAAGGCTCTTTATAAATTTACTAGTTTTATTACTCTGTGTTCCCGGGGATTGCTGTATCATACAAAACAAACAAACTTTTTAAAAAGTAGTAATAATTACGTAACAAAAACTATTAAAAATCCTTCAGCGCATCCAATTAAATATTTGTATAATCTCTATCACAAGGTAACGAAATAATAAATACATACTAACAAAACAATATATCACACACGCGTTTTATCACCAATATTGGTGCATATATTTGGCAATAAACAGCGAAATTAATGGGATAGAAGTATGTATAAGGCTCCTCCCTTAGACACTTCCCCAAAAACTAGCGAAAGTACATTTTGTTCAAACTTTGATATATCCTATATTTGTGCCCGATTCTAAACAAAGTTTCGTTCAAATCGGAGAAAGAGTTTAGGATTATATAGGAAATATACCTTATGCTATGTACAATGAGACTGTTAACAGAAATAAAGACCTGATTCAGGTTTTCCTACCAGTCATTAGTAATAGATGACAAATTGTTTCGCACATTTCCAGTGGCTTCCTTTAGTGCTGAAGAGTATGAATATTACCCCGCAAAATGGTTTTTCTAAGGTAAACAGCGAGAGAATAGAAAGCGAAAGAGGTCGACGGCAGTTTTCCAAGCATCGCAGGTTAAGGCTCTGTGTGGCCCCAGCTCGCTACGTTTTTGTTCCCTACTGTACAAGAAGAGAAGTGAATAGACCAGTAATACGTAAGCTTCATACAGGAATTTTAGAGACTATTTAAAGCGTGAAGTTTTATATCACAACTGGATTTTTTTTCCTCCAGTATTATATGCACAGAGATTCAGCAGTTACGGATAATCTCAAACACGTTCTGCACATTGAAGCCTGCTGCCATAAGCTCCAGGATTATTGCCAATTACTTTCTCCGTGTTCAGATATGAAAAAGACATGAACAAAAGTGTCAGCAGTTTTTAGCTTTTTTCTCCCCCTTTCTTCTTACGTGCACTCATTGTTCCTTGTTTTGACCGAGTCCTGTGTTTTGTGATTACATTCAAATTCTACTGCAGAAACTGGGGTTTCCTTATCGTTTCTTGTATGTGTTCTTGGGAGGCATCAGAGCTGAATTGAAATCCCGAGGACACCCAAAATTCTTCCATGCATGTATTGATGTGTTCTTCCAACTGTGATCCGCGAAAAGTGGGAGATAAGGCCCATCAACGTCCATGGCTGCTAAAACTACCATTGAATACTCACTGCCCGTCTTTAAAGAATCAACTCTTTGCAATGTAAGTTGAGGTTAAGAACACAGAGACAAAATGTTTGCTGTCACGCTTGAAGGTCTGCATTAAGCAGACATGCAATGGTGGAATCCATGCCTGTAGGCCCATAGTAATAACTTCTAGTTGGTGTCAGTTCATTGTCACCTTTTGATTTGTGACACGTCATTGTTTGCACTGCGACAACACAACTTGACCAGTTTTTATGCGGTAAGTTCTATTAAATTCTTTTCTTTAAGTGAGTTAAATTGCATTTATGTCCCGTTTTGATTAGTACTTAAGAATTTTTTCAATACGCTATTTATTTCAAAGTTAACTGTTTCTAATTTCCTCACCTAAAAGCTACGCTACTCATACAAGACGCAAATCTGCGATCAATATATTTACGAGGATTACAAATGTACTTTATAAATAAGAATGTAATATGAAACTGTGCCCTAAATAGAAAAATGCAATTTTATTAACGTCATTTAATCCCATCGTACGTGTTTAATTATTTCATTGTTTATAGAAAGTCATTTACGGCCAATGCCATTGCATTACTTTTAATTTTTTAGAAAATTTAAAAGTATGCACGTGAAGGCAGATGGCAGAATCAGCCATTTTAAATAGACTTTATTTCTATCATCAGAATCTGGCCATCAACATTGTGTTTTAATCTGGTAAAAAGCATAAATAATATGAGGAAATTTTGGCGCCAACGTTTGTTGAGGGTGTGCAACTGCACTCCACCAGATTTCCGAAGTAGAGACAGAACATGAACAAGAGGAGACAGCAAGCACAGTGTTTGTTTCAGTTATAATAGTTCATGCCAAATATTATTTTATCAGAACTAATTTTAGACCCGTTAACTGTGCGATAAACCTGATATAAATTATCAAAACTAATATTAGACTGGTTATCTGTGCAATTAAACCTGATATAATTACTTTATCAGAACTAATATTAGATTCGTTAACTGTGAGATAAAACCTGATACAAATTACTCTATCAAAATTAATATTAGACTGATTAACTGTGCAATTAAACCTGATACAAATTACTTTATCAAAACTAATATTAGACCCGTTAACTGTGCAATTAAACCTGATGCAAATTACTTTATCAGAACTAATATTAGACCCGTTAACTGTACAATTAAACCTGATGCAAATTACTTTATCAGAACTAATATTAAACCCGTTAACTGTGCAATTAAACCTGATGCAAATTACTTTATCAGAACTAATATTAAACCCGTTAACTGTGCAATTAAACCTGATGCAAATTACTTTATCAGAACTAATATTAGACCCGTTAACTGTACAATTAAACCTGATGCAAATTACTTTATCAGAACTAATATTAGACCCGTTAACTGTGCAATTAAACCTGATGCAAATTACTTTATCAGAACTAATATTAGACCCGTTAACTGTGCAATTAAACCTGATGCAAATTACTTTATCAGAACTAATATTAGACCCGTTAACTGTGCAATTAAACCTGATGCAAATTACTTTATCAGAACTAATATTAGACCCTTTAACTGTGCAATTAAACCTGATGCAAATTACTTTATCAGAACTAATATTAGACCCGTTAACTGGGGAATTAAACCTGATGCAAATTACTTTATCACAACTAATATTAGACCCGTTAACTGTGCAATTAAACCTGATGCAAATTACTTTATCAGAACTAATATTAGACCCGTTAACTGTGCGATTAAACCTGATGCAAATTACTTTATCAGAACTAATATTAGACCCGTTAACTGTGCAATTAAACCTGATGGAAATTACTTTATCAGAACTAATATTAGACCCGTTAACTGTGCAATTAAACCTGATGCAAATTACTTTATCAGAACTAATATTAGACTGGTTAACTGTGCGATAAACCTGATATAAATTACTTTATCAGAACTAATATTAGACTGGTTAACTGTGCGATAAACCTGATATAAATTACTTTATCAGAACTAATATTAGACCCGTTAACTGTGCAATTAAACCTGATGCAAACAGAGTTTAGTATGTGTTTGTCACGAAATAGGTTCCTTTGCCAAGAGATCTGGTATGGCTCAATCCTTTCCCAACCTCAATAATGGTAACATTTTTTATAATCTCTCTGTTCTTCATTGAAGGGGCAATTGAGTCAAGGATAAACGTAATTATTTTTAGTACTGTCTTTCTTGGAAAGTGTTGTGATACACCTAAATATTTTATTAGTTTTATTTATTTTAAAATATTTATTTTCATAACATTGGCTTTTCTACAGTTTCAACATCCGTAGGATTGTACTTTCCTTGCAATAAATATTGTAAAATACATTTTTCCTTTACAATTGAAAATAGAGCACACGTTATACAATTTAAGAGAAAAGGCCTTCGAAGTTATCAATATATTCAAACACGTGAAGATCACTACTCTGCTTGCTTTTCAACTTCACCTTTTATTCATTGCTCTTTGTACTGCTATTCTGTGTTGTCTTTCCCCAGCTTTAGCTCTTTCTCAACCTACATTTTCATCAAGGCCTCACATCAAATGTTGCCACTGCAGTGTAGTAATGGAACCCATTTTCTCATACTTTGAACGATTCTTTGGAGTTCTGAGTTTGTGTAAATTTTTCCTCACTGCTACTACTCGCTTTGTATTTTTATTAAAATGACGTTAAGTCACTAAGGGGAAATACAATTTTCTAAATGAATGAAAAAAATACAATTCAATAATAAACATAAACTATTTATCTCTGGCAAGCATTAATTCTGAAAAATATGACAAAGATTTCAAGAAGCGATTGTTCTGAAGGCTTTTAAAAGAACAGGCTAGAGAAGGCAACAAATATTTTATATACCCCCACACTACAATTTACCTATTTGTTTGTTATTAGCTATGTGTAAATAAGGTTCCCAGTATTTTAGGAATTGAAATTACTTCCACACCCTCATATTAGATATTGATTGAAAACTAACAAACAGGTGAAAACGAACCTGTGTTAATTTCCGCAGTTAGGGAGACTAGGTTTACAGCACTGCTTAGAGTGGTTTTTGCAGTCTTTCAAGTGGTTGGCCATAGTTCCACATCTCTAAAATCCCACATTTGTAAAACAATCTGCAATTTTTTTCTTTCTAATCAAGCAACTTCTCGCCGGAAAAAATAGTATGCCGCTCTCATATAACGCCTACTGATACACTCTTACAATGATTCTCATTATAATTTACCCTGTATTAATAGTTATCATTATATGGTTTTTGCTATTTGTGTTCATTTTAGAATTTACACTTTCTGTTTGCAGCAGATTATCAGGAAATGAAATAAAAGTGTTTGCAATATCGTTACTTTAATGCTTCACTACATTCGTGTTAAATTGACGAAGAAAGGGTTGAATTGAAAGGACAATTTCTTCCTTATCACAACAAACATTGGAATTGTTTAATGTTTACCAAGAGGCAATAAAGGACATTTTTGTTTAAAAATTTCCTTTTTCAATCACCATCATTCACTACCCACCAAACCGCCAGGGGTGGCCGAGGTCGTTAAGGCGCGGACTCGTGAGCGGGAGGTCTGGGTTTGAATACCGCCAGGACCGTCCTCCCTGACTGAGGGGTTTTTTCCAGGTTTTCCTCAGTCCTCATAAATGCCAAATGCCGGGGAGGTATCCTAGGCCTGGAACGATTCCTTTCTTAAAAATCAAATCCTTTCCAATGGATCATCTCATCTCATGTATCATCAGTGTTCATCACCTGTGGTGCCTCTGTAGCAAAAACTGGCGTTAAACACAATTCATTCATTCATACTACCCACCATAAATTTCTCATTTCAATTGTAATCGATAGGCTTGACTTTAAGCCCTAATCACGAAGCAAATGGAAATATCAATTGCATTGTACTAAAAGCATTATGCGGAATGTTTAAGCACTGAACAAACTCTCGTTCATTAACAGAAAGTGTTTCAGCGGATTAAAGTTCTTTTGACGTCCCCTTGAATATTCATTGAAAGAGAAAAAGTAGTCTTTTTTTTTCTGTGGTAAACATCGAGCAGAGTGTCATTGTATTGTATGCACTTTTGACAATAGTACGACCGGACTATTTGCTACTGTGATAACAGAAAATGTAGCGATTGCTGGATGAGTCAAATATAGAGATGTGGGAAAAGTTTTCATATTTTCAAAATCCAAACTCTGCAAAACTTTAGTTTAAAGGAAAAGCAAAAGATGTAATTCAAAACGTAGTTTTAGTTTCATGACTATTTTAGTTTTACGAGTTAGATGGTTTCTTTAAATAATTTTTTCATATAAGGATATACTCAGGGTTACACAAATTTGTCTGTTTATTAATTTCAACAAATGTATCAGCTTTTTAATGCACTACTGATATTTCAGCCTTTCCCTTTCTGAAATCTAATCCTATTTCTCTCTGCAAATACTGTAAATCATGTTTTGGGGTTCCTGAGAAAAAAAGAGTTAGAGCAGCTCTGCAGAGGGGTAATTGGGGGACAGCCCGTGTGATAGCGACATTTAAATACTTCCCAGTCATATTATGCATTGTTTAAAGGTAAGCTTCGCTTTATAGTACATAAAATTCATCAGATTTCAAAAGGTTTATATTATTTAAACGTTTCACTTACCATATAAACAAATGTCCACCATGAACTGAGATGGAACGCGATAAAATTGTCATCTTTCTCCTGCATGCCTAGAGTGAATTTGCAAAACTCCATACGTAACGATTTATCATCTTCGCGAATGGCTTGTAACCATTGAATCTTGTATGGTTTGAGTACCAAACGTTGCCGCAAAACACGCCATATGGGGAACGGCAGTCTTAGTTCGACATAAGGAGGTGACCTGTGGATTTCCCTTTATGTACATAACCAGTCTCTTGAAACTTTGTGCCAACGTCGAATGCTCTGAGCAATAGGAGACATAGCGCCGTACTGTCGATGAAAATCACGCTGCAAGTTGTAAAACACTCACACTTGTTGAGACGGAGAAATAAGAATCTTGTTGCTTTGCCATCGCACGCTGAACAGTAGCACTAGAGAGGCACCTACCAGCAACCAAGGGAAACTTTTTATTTCGACATGAATTGAAACATTTACCTCAAGGTTCCACGGTCATGGGTGTAAAATATATAGTCTTTTGAATTCGGATGAATATTTTAAACCCGTATAAGAACGTAAACGAGGAATGTGTTTCTTTGGTGAAAATATATGGAAATATTTATTGTCCAAATGTTTTCATCAAAGAAAGTAAATGAAGGAGACTAGTTGAGATTGTTTACAATCACTACATATAAGAGCTAAACCTGAAATGTCGTGTTAAAACGGACTTTAACGAATGTTACAGAGCATTTATTGATGTTTCTTTTACGTGCTTATTGTTACGTTTGCCTGCCTATTTTGCAGAGCTCCGGTTATGTTTCACGCTGTCAGCCTTTTCTGTTACCCTGATATTTATTTTAAAATGTAACATACACCGATTAATTCCTTAGTTTTCCTTCAAATTTAAAGCCTTAAACTTAGAAATGTGACTTGTCTTCTTCCGATTTGCTTGTTAATGGATGACTTTTCCTTCGTTGGAGTGCTCCACGTGTAACGGCAAGTCGATCGGTTCAAAGTACATTTATTGACCAATATCAAGCAAGAAGGTGCTGAAACTGCCTCCGTTCATTTCTGGCACCAACTTGTGAAATTAACTATGCAGTTCCCTCTGAGAAATGGAAGACATTTCTTCACGAATGTTATTTTTCAGTTTGTCTAATATGTGTGGATTTATCTTGTCCACTTTACTTAATTACCCTCCATAGATAAAAATCGCAGGCGTTAAATCGAGCAATGAACGGGTCATATATTGTTAGTGATGATTCTATCGTCGAACATTTCATGAATTGCATGCAAGGAAACTTGGGATGTGTGTGCTCTTGCAGAGTTCTTTTGGAAAATCGAGAACTTAAGTTCCCTCACTTCATTCAAGTAAAATTTGATGCAAAATATTCTGAATATACCTATCGCTATTAATTGTTCTTTTTTTTTAATAGGGCTTATTATTCTCTCGCTGCAAATTTGGCACCACATTTCCCATCTTTTGATCATGCAGGGGTTCTCCGTGAGGCAGGTTAGAGTTTGCTGAACTCCAGTGTTCGTTTTCCTGTGAATTAACATACCCACACTTGAGTGGAACAAAGATTCGTCCGTAATTAAAAATAGATTAGGGTGGATTCTCCACCAAGCACACTATTTAAAATCTATTAACAAAATCTGCTTCTGGATGCTGGGTCACCCGGTTTAACTTCTTGCACTACAGTTATTTTATAGGATTTTAACTGCTGTATCTTTATATCGCTCGAACAGAGAAATGGGAAATTACCGTTTGCTGAGAAAGACGATGAACGTTCCGCAGTATATCCAAAATTAGCGTAGCTGTGTATGCTTTTTATCGAGAATACTTCCTGTTTCACGAAATGTATTTACCAATCTGTAAGGCGAACTTCTATTTGGAAGTTGAATATCAGGAAATCCTTCTTGAAACAATCTCCATACATTACGAATCGATTCTGTACCCACGTATGAATCGTAAATAAATGCCCTTCGTAGAATGGAATACCTGAATTGAGCCATAATGACGTAATTAATACACTCAATACGTTACGTATTTAATATTTAATACATTGTCACTAAACACACAATAATACGTCTTGAGTTAAATATGTACTGACCTCCCCTCCGGCTCCCCGGCCGTCTTTCAAGCGTCGGAAAAAAAAACTGCAGAGCTCTGTCAACTGCGTCAACTGCATGGAGAGCGATCCGGGAAGGAAAAATCACCAAGTAATACATATCAAGCACGGACACTGTCGACTTTATCAAGATTTAGTATCCGAAGCTTTATGACTGCTTTTATAAAAAGTGCACTATTTTTGACATTTATTTCTTACTATCTCACCTGAAATCTGAAGTACAGGAGAGCTATAAGAGGGCTGCGCAACATTGCAAAGTAACAAATGAAAGCACTGTCGTTGATAGTACTGGCATACCAGCATCATCTTAAAGTTACGTTTTTAAAGTCCGAATCAAGATTAAGATGACACGGGGAAAGATTGATAAAGAATGACAGTGGCATTTTCTATATCAGACGGTGCTATGGAAGTCCACGTTACGGCAGGTAAATGACAATGTGACTTCCCAGCAAACCACGTGAAATTGGTTCAGTTTCTGCTGGAGGGAATAGACGATGAATAGTGAGAGAACTGACCTTAGAGTGTTGCATGGCTCAAAGTCTTGTTTGGATATTCCGAAGTCGCCTCATCACCCAATCACATCACTATGCTAAGAGTAGGAGATATTTGAATATGTTTCATATTCACCAGTCAAGAGCCACTCCGACTTCGATAAGGACCCACTGAGAAGAAACAAGAGAAGTAATACTTCAAGCAGCAAATTTGTTGACATCAACAAAAACAGTATTCAGCACTTTCTAGAAGTGTGGCATGGCATGGCTGTGACATTTCCTCAGAATAAGGAATGTTGCGCTGGTTTTAGATGAAGCGGGTTTTTACTGGTGTGTGTCGAAGATGTTGCCCCACCTTGGATGTGCCAATTTCAAGCAGTTTTATATGCCAATGTTGATGTTGTCGTTGGACCGAAGGTTCCACTTCATACCCCGTATCGTTCAGGGGCCCGAAGTTGCCTTTCCTTTTTTATTGGTCACGGGAGGAAGGAGATGGAGAGGGGTGCTTTAAATCACACGACCCCTCTTCATTTAAACACATTACACTAGTTTTCGGTCATCTGGTTAGTTATCTCTATGACTTAGATGACGCGTGCTACTTATGCTGCATCTGTGTACCTCTCGTCTACTGCCCCTGATAAAGTGATGTTGATCATCAGAAAACGAAGGAAACGTATATGACAGTGAATGTATGACTGAAGAATGTATATGTGAGTCAGCCGAACGCAAGACTGGAAACGTATATTGAATGAACCGAATGTAATACTGAGAAGCGTTGTACTGGCTTAACTCCCGATCTGAACTGCGACTGCCATCTGATAAAAACTGTCTGGTAGAAAAACGTGCTTTGCTAGATTTGTTTATCCTTATATATGCAATCCAAACGTCACCACATGGTTTCAAAGCGTTACGTGAGGTTCACGGCACAGCGCCCACGGCTTCCCCGAGCCTTTGAAATATTTAAATATTATTGGTGAGCTCTTGGGCTCGCAAACGCGCTTATTTTAAATTTGTCGCCTTTCTGACACTTTATTGGAGAGTTTCTCATCATGTAACGATTTCATCGCCAACACCAGTTCCCCCTTCTACCTTTAATGAATTTTGTAGCATCTTCAGCAACTAGGATACAAAAGGATATTGTTTGGCAACCTGCATGCACTTAGCTTTGTTATAGTAGAGAGACCCAACGCTCTAGTCTTTACCAGCAGAAGAAACACAAAAGATGACAAAAGGCAATCTTTTCCCTATTGTTACAGAGTCAGACGTCCAGTTAGCCATGAATAAAATTTAACAATATATAAAATGTCCCAGTTTGTTACTATAAGCTATATATTTTATATAATTATTACTATTTACATTCTCTGAAAGCATTTTCTCTTGAGCATGCGTGAGTGTGAGGATCTGTCACATAGAATAAATGGTCTCTTAGATAAAGATGTGTTACTATTTCTTTGGTTAAAACCCTTTTGTAAGTATAGAGTTGGGCAATGTTTATGTACAATTCTGACGTGTGCTGATCTTTCTTGACAACGAAAAATGAATAACATGTGATTGGCAGGTATGATCACTCAATGGCGTTTGGTAAACAAAACTGAACGCTGGTCAACTCCACATCATGCTTCCGCGTAGACATTTTTAAAACATGATAATGCAGCCAACATATAGAGATGTTAAAATTGGAAGTCATAGGCATATTCCAGACCAAACAACCGAATGTACAAATTTGGAACTACAGCGTCTAAAGCTATAAACAAAGGACTGTACGAATGTCGGTAAACGGTGATCTGGTAAGAATTAATTTTCAACAAAGTCTCAAGCGATTAGCATACAACCACTTCAGCCCTCAATGTCACTGGGTAGGATTTTGCACAAAGACATGTATTTCAACCCGTACTAGAATAAGGAGGTCCATCAACTTTCAGATCACGTTGGTGTTGCAAGGAGGACATTCTGCGAGCAGCGAGTTAGTAACACAGTCATATCTCATATCCGATGAAGCAAATGTGAGACAAGTTAACAATCAGAACATGAAATATTGCAGAAACTCTCTCCATAGTCTAAAGTTGACGGTTTGATGAAGATTTTCAGCATTCCGATTATTGAAGACGAAAATGACGATACATTTACTGTAACAGCGGGTCGCTATGTCGTCATGTTGGATGAGCTTGTGTTTCCACGGCTACAAAATCTGCATATTGACGTAGCATCACTTTACTTGGAACAAGGGCGCACGCCGCTCTTTGGTTTGTGGTTTTTTTCCTCTGTTTCCTCTGAAGATGTCTGAAACAAAAAAGCCTTTCGCACTCGACCACATGACCTGTCACATTAAAGTGAAGAATTAGGGACGAAATTCTTGTCATACCAGCAGCCATGTATAAATGCGTCATGTTCCACTGCTGCGTGAGTGCATTAATCGAGATAGAGGGCAATTGAAAGGGATAAATTTCAAAATATTATTGATTTATTGATAGTTTGATATATGGCAAATGTGCAGCTCTCTTGTAGTAATATTATGAATAAAGTTTATATACACTGAAAAGCAGAGTACAAATTTCAAAACGGTGCATGAACATTTCCCCCACTGAATTAACAAAATGCGCAACAGTTGCATGTTGCGTTGCAGACACGGTTCATTGTTGATAATAGAACTAAAAGTAACAGCTCCCTCGACAACTTTTTTAAATATATTTCTTGTTTATAATTACATAGTCATTTGGTAAAGGAGATAGAGAAGCTACCAACAATTGTTATCAGCGCTTTTTAAAAAAGAAATTTCCAAATAACTCCGTTTGAGGTTCTTTGGTTAAATTCTTCGCTTTTTCCTAGCTACTTTTTCCAACTAAATTATTAACGAGATTATTGCGGCTAGGAAACTTTAACACTGAGGACATTTTTATTAAAATTGTGTTTGCAATTTTCCGGCTCTTGTCACCACTTCTCAAGCAGTGATCTTCCTTCCTAAACAGAGCAATTCATTCCTCTAACAACTGCTAGAATGATCGATACTTGTATGGCTCACCAAGTAGTGTTCAGTTGGTATTCTTCTGGATTTATGGCGTTTATAATATAGACAATCTTTAGTAATATTTTTAATCATAAAGATGATTTAGGGGAAGTTGATAGACATATGTACAAACGATATTCACTTTCGCTACTGAAAAAATAAAAAGAGGAAAAAAGTGCTAATCAGATTGACGTTGACTATTGTTTGAGACCAGACCATTTCTCGGCATTCTATGAATCACGGACTCATACGATTTAAAATGGTCTTAACATGTACATTATTAAAGCTAGAAATCGTGTAATACATTGCTGTCACCATCTATTGTTGCCAACAAACGAATAACTGTTCATCCTCTGCTTGGTATAAATTTTGTTGCAATATTGCAGTGACTTTATATGCTCTGAATGTCACGTAGACATGAAGCCAAAGATTTACTGAGAAAGGATGTAAAAACAAAAAATTGTGTAGGCAGATTTTGGCTACAACTCCAGCAATCTGCAGTGTTTTGTTTTTCTTGCCTCTCTTGCTCCGCGTGTTTTTCTTATTCCAATGTACCGTTGTTCCTTGGCTAGTTTACTTTCCTAGTTTTAGCCGAGTGGGGTTCAGTTCTCAGCGTTATGAATCTTGGAGAGATTTATGTGCAGTTTCACTATCATCCCATGGAAATAGCCTGCACATCGCTTCATGCTGGACAAGCATCCTTGTCCTACTCTTCTAGCAGTGGGATTCTTCTCTTAAACAGGTGTTAGCGAAAGTTAAACTCGGTATAGCATTTTCCCATCGTTTAGGCTATGCTTATAAAGAAAATATTTATGAGGTAGACCGCAATCGGCAAAAGAGTTGAGTCTGTGAAGAAGCTCATTCAGTTTCGAGAGGAAAAATTAGCGGATCTGGTCCGGAAAATTGAGATTAAGCTTGTGGGCGTACTTTTCTATCTCTTTTGCTATGACATCTGCTTTATCATATTACTTGTAGCATTTTCTGTGCTTATCCTTAAGATGTTAGGATTAATTCGAAACGTCTCTTGTGGGCAAGGAATCTTTCAAATGAAAGAAACCGGATTTTTGGCAGTCTCTGTGAGATCTTCATCAGTGTCAATTATCAGCTTCCTTGATTAGCAAGTTCTACTGTTTCGGCAGATCGCGAGTTCTTCTTACCAGCAAATCATCTGGCGACTTGGATTTCTTTTTGACGATTCAAAAGGTGACGTGTCAAATCACATGCTTCGACCATTTCCATTTTAATCAGCTAGCTGTAATGGCATGTTTTAAAGACTTGTTTTCCTTCGGTTTTTTTTTTTTTTTTTCTTTTTTTGCTTGTATTTGTAATACCCTGAACCCGTTTCTCTTTGACATATTGCTATTGGGGTCCTCAGAATTTATGGTTAGACTCCATGTTTGGGATCAGTATACAAGAGATGGAATTACAAATGTTCATAAATTACTTTCAAAAGTACATATTTAAGCTTCCAAAATGTTACCCATGCTACTGCAATGCAGCGTGATGTCTTTAACAGATTTAGGTGTGCGTAGATATATTATTTACTTCAAATATTCAAGTTTCGTGTCACTGATTATTGTCATTACGCTTTGAAGTTTAGTTCTGTTGATTCATTCGTAATCCTGTTTCATTGTACAGGCAGTTTAACTCTTTCAGTTCTGCTACAGGTACCTCAGGTCGTCCGCGCGTCGAGATTGCAAATGTTTTTCTCCATCTTTGCTTACAGTATTTAACTAAACATCTTAAAAAGACATATAACCTTTATGGAAGATATCAGATTACCCCGTCTTAGACTTCTTTTTATTTTAAAATCTTTTCCTTTTATACCTCTGGTGTGACGGGGTTATTGGATGGTGGCTCGCGTGGGTGTTAACTTAATTGCTTTGAGTATGCCACGTTGGTAGGCCAAAGTTTGAGGGAGTTATGGAGTCAGGAGGAATGGAGATGGAAGTTTGATTATGTGCAGATACAGCTCATCACTAAATAACTCTTCTTGTCGATCTACAGGATGTTGCTGGTTTGCGGTATTGAAAGTGCCGGGTTGAGTGAGGGGAATATGTTGATGAGAAAGAACACATTTTTCTCCGCCAGTTGACGGGGTTTTTTCAACCAACAAATGCGTACCAAGGTGTTTCTCTTCGGACCGCAGTAATGAGACGTTTGGCAGACACGCAGAGCTATAGTACTTGACAAACAGTAGCTTTCTGACTGCTGAGAAGAAGCGCTGAGCAGAAGTGAAGCTGGAACATTGATGTTCCAGCGCGAGTTCCAAAGACTAAATTCTCCAAAAAAGCGGAATTTCATGTTTTTAAATACTGAATAAGACTCGCTTGACCACGTGATACAGGGACGCTCTACTTTCCCGCCACTGTGGATTTAGTCATCCTTATAAACTATCGGTGACACCATGCAACCCTCATACTATTGGCTAGTCAGATTATCTGAACGTAACAACTTGGCGATTCGTCCACCCATCAATTGCAATTTCTACCGTACGTTAGAGTTCAGCGTCCTTTAACTGTAGCATAGGTATGAACAGCGTTCTTCTTTGCCAACATGCCTGCTCGAAGGAAAAGCAACTCCTTTCTAGTGAACAAAAGAAAAAATTTACTCTATTGTCTGCCAGAACGGTACCTCTGCTGAGCGAACAAGAATTCCTGCTTTTACACACTTTCAGAACCCTTCACTTACAGCTAGCTAAAATAAAATGTTACATATACTCTAATTATTTTCCCCACAATTGATGGGGTACCAAGGACGGTATTGGATGTTAAAATATATTGAGATACACTTTTCTTCGGTGCGGTGGTTTCGATAAAGGTAAGTGCTCAACTGTGCCGAATGCTTAGGTGAAGTCCATGAATTCTTGTGCTTTCTCTGTTATTTGTATCAAGCTTGCTGGTGATTTATAGTGAAGTAATCCGTATGAACACCGGCTTGTTCTGCTGGTTCATTCTCCTTCAGACTTTTCGTAATTCATTTAATTATTGTTTATAAAAAATATCTTGTAATAAAGGTTTGATATTAGGCTGATGAGAAAATAGTTGCTTATATTTAGACTTTTTCTTGCATAACAAGGTGATTATGTTCGATAACCATTTGTGAAATATTTGCTTTTGTTGTCCCTTCATTTAATATCTCTGTCAACGCATCTTTTCTCCCTACTGTACTTATTTTATCTTCTCTTGGAGAATTTTCTGTGATTGTTTCTATTATTGATATTTTAACTTGAATTTTCAGTAAAAGAAAGTAATTGAAGTAAATTATCTAATTTCTACTACTTGTTTCAAATTTATTCCATATTTAAGCAAGATTTCTAAAACTTCCTGTGAAACACTTCAGCCATTTATGTATAATATTTGTTAAGCAAAAACATTATTTGTTGTTGTATTTTTATTTTTGGATCAACTTGACAAAAATGCAGTTATAAAAGTTTTTATATTCTTTTATTCTTACTTTTTCTGTAAGTTCCAACTGCTTAGAAGAATAAAGTGAATTATGCATTTTAAAATATAAAACTATTAATGGCTATACATATATTACACATAGGCAAGAAAACATATTACTTTTGTTTAGTTTTAATACTATAAAAGTGTTTACATAAACGTTTCGATTTTATGAACATAAATGTGAGTCGGTTTATTTACACACATGTTCTAAACGAACGGTAATTTTTCAGATAAATTGCAGTAGAAGTTTTCTGCAGAGAGAATTTTATAAAGTGAAAAACATTGAAAAAACGAAACACAAAATTATTTTAAAGTTTTCAATGGTCTAAAAGTCCTCTGCTGTATCAGTTTGACCCTCTGATTTTGGTGAGTTTTCAGTACATGTTCAGCCTTTTCCTAAATGCCTTTAGTAAATTCCATGTTCTTACAATTTTCAGTTCTTGAGTCGATGCGTTTCCCGTGATCCACGACATATTAAGTATCCACGCAAGGGAATTTAAATGCTCACGTGTTAGCTTTTAAATATCGAAGTGATATGCATATGATAAATTATACTTTGAGGATAATAAAAGTGCATAAAACCTATTTTTATACGTTTGTTCATTTTTTTGCCGCTGAGGATTTAGAGAGTGAAGTGTGGATCTCTGAAAAAATGAAGGAAAAGGGTGTAGAAATTAAATTTTATTCTCTCTTGTAAGATATTGAGAAAAACTAAAATTATACAAAGGATACTTTTTTTTATTTCCGAACATTGTTGCATGTAAAATACACATGTTTCTCTTAAAAATTAAAGTTTTATTATCTGCAATGAATTTTTCAGAGGTTTATCCTGGTGTTCTATTTATACCCATATTTGCGTCGTAGACTCACGGTCGCGAGTTTAAAGCCGGCCATATTCGATGATTTTTTAAAATGTAAAATCCTAAGTATGGCTTCCTTTGGAAGGAAAGTAAAGTCACTGGTCCCACGTAGTAAATTTACAAGTAAAAGAACCTCAAGCTTGGAAGTTAATGCATCTAAGGAAACTTTATCGGTCATTTCATGCCTTTAATTGAATGGGACGCTAATAACCAAAGATGTTAAAGCGCATCCTTAAATAAACCAAATAATAATGTTACACACTATTCAGTTCCATAACAACACTAATTCCGAATTTCCATATATTTGTTATAGGAAAAAACATTTTTGGTCATCGTTCTTTTAATTTTTGGCATTTATAATTGAGCACAGTTTTAATAGGGAAAAAATCTGATTTCCAAGTTGATATTTACAACAGATATTCAGTTTTTGATTTTCTAAGAATCTGTTTAACCGCGGTTATCGAAATCTTGACTTCAAATATTGAATCGCATTACAAAAAGAATACAGTAAAACTTTCCTAGTTACTGCAATTCTGGACTATGTATTGGAAAAACGTCGCTTGTAGAAGTGATACAAATTGTAATAACAAATTTACTCAATGCATACATGCTTTAAAATAGACATCTTGACTGGCTTCTTATGCCACATACAGAATGGAGAATATACAACACTTAACACTATGTAAAATTTCGTTGTGTAGCTATGTATATCAAAGGATATAAAGGGTCTTTATTATCTGCTCAAATGGAGCGAGTCAGTCAAGTATGATTAATAACAAAGCCTTCATGCAGCGTCTGTTCAGATTTTGATAATGAAACTTTACTATCTAACTAAATTTCCAACAATTTTAATGGCGAACCTTCATTTATATGCTAACAATCCCTAAAAGTTTGCATGGTTTATGAACGAAAAGTCTGAAAACTAAAACACACTATTCTATTTCTTTGTCTTTATTTTAATAAATGTTTTAAATCATATTTCCGCCTTTGCTCCTTCTGCAAATACTTTTCATTATATCTTGTGCTTCTTTCATTCGATGTAACCTGTCATCAAAATACTTCATCCACCTTTCTAGAGACATTACGATGTCAGTCCTTGAAGGCCTCAATTGTAGCTTTCAGGTGTTAAATCAGAACTTGTGCATTTTGTTGATGTTGGTTGGGCAGAAGCAGCAGCGCGGGGCTAGGTCAGGACTATGGCGCATGCATTATTATAGTCATACTTTTTTTTTAGTAGTGTTTAACGCCAGTTTTTACTACTGAGGCACCACAGGCGGTGGACACTGACGATACATGAAATGAAATGATAAATTGGGAAAGGATTTTTTTTCAAGGAAGGAAACGTTCCAGGCCTAAGTTTAGGGTACCTCCCCGGCATTTGCCAGTTATGAAGACTGAGGAAAACCTGGAAAACCCTCAGTCAGGGAGGACGGTCTTGGCAGGATTCAAACCGCAGACCTCCCGCTCACGAGTCCCTTAACGACCTCGGCCACCCGTGGCGGTCAATTTTTATACCTGAGATGACTAGAAAGTTCCCTGGTTATGGATCTAATGCTTGAAAATTTCACCGATGCCGGTCTTACTGTGTGTTTGATATTATCCGTTCTTCTTCCTTTAAGCATTTCCTCGCAACAAGTATGTGTTTCTCAGCGTCTATCAAATTATGCGGAATTCACCATTAACTTGCTCAGGAAATTTTGTGTTGTCTTCATATCTCGTCATAGATGCTTCGATTAACTTCTTTAATCGTCCGATACACAGCGTCGATATTCCGCCACCAGTACGTGTAGCAATTCGGCTATCGCATAAATCATATCGGTGATATAAGTACGTCATATTCAGTCCTTTATGATGCTGCTTCATATCCAAAAGCATTTTGAAATCGTCGGATGAATTGCTTTGGCGTCAATGATAATCTAAAACCAAAACGAAGCATATACAGAAAACTTTGTCGACTTGAATCCATTTGATATGCTGTTAACTTAAAAAATACCTAACAGCCTAAAAAGGAGGTTTTGTTATTTGTAAAAAGCATACATTTTGGAAAGTGAATTATATACATTATCCAATAAAAACAATGTAGTATGGCTGCAAACGTGAGTTTGCAGAAATCGTGCGTGTGACCTAAATATTCCATAAAAGTACATCCTTTATTCTTCTGGGAATTTTCACTCTCTTTTGTTAAAACGTGTTAGAAATTCTTTAAGTGACTTTATCCCGAGAGAGACACTGCAGTGAGATATGATTTTTCATGAAGTGCAGATGCACCAGAACGCTAGAAGCCTGCTAATGCAACCCGCAAACAAGAGCTGTACGTGAGGGCAAACAGCACATGATCTTTACGTGGCCAAACTTAATTAAGTTGGGCTTGTTTGAGTTCTGCAATGAAATTTCTGTTGGTTTGTTTATTGCTAGTAGCATTACCGCCTTGTTGGCCTATGTGCCTAGGTAAACTAGAATATTGTCGTTAGAGTAGGAATATTAATGATGTAGACGGGATACCTGCGGAAATGGCGCCTATGAACCAATAAAATTCTTAATGTCCTGCCTGTTGATTCATTGAGGTTTTGCGCAGCAATAAAAATGAACAGTAATTTTGCGTAAGATTCTAAAATTATGAAGAGATGAAGTACATATATATACTACTTACTTGTGTGGGCTCACTCATGCTTAAAATTGCCTTCAGTTCTGTCATGCATTTTGGCGCATATCGAGCACTATATGCGCAAACTATATTAACTATATTAAGCCATCCATTTGTTTGGGCCTCGTTTTCTACGGAAGAATGATTCCGGCAGTCGGCAGCTGAGCGTAATTCGTACCAGTAGGTAAGGATGACGAGGAAAGCGGAAAATTCTTAAATAAATTTACTACATATTCAAACATCGTAGCATTGACATAAACCCACCCCAAAATTGTATTTGTTTGCTTTTTATCCGTTTGTTAATAATGCTTTAAGCAATGTTGATGCATTTTTTACTAAAATAAGCAAATCTTTCTTTAAACTTTCAAAGTTTAAGGCATCTGGATTACAAGGTCAGCATTGCTTCTATAAGGCTTGAATTTCTTCATTTTGGACCGTTTGACTCTATATTGTCGTTTTGTGAATGTATTGTATTATGCCTATTTATGATTTGTTGGTTTTAAAACAATTCACACATTTATAGAGATCTATATAACCAAAAAAAAAAAAAACCGAAAAAAGTGTTTACATGGAAAATTCAAAAACGTAAATGTGTCCTTAAATTCCTTGATTTGGGATAGATGCGGTAAGACCAATTTTAGGTCATTGTTCGTAGTAGATACAACTGTTCACAAGGCAATAGCTTGGCATTCGTGATGGGAATATAGCAAAGATTTAAGTTCTAAGAAAAACGAACACTTGGTGTGTGAAAATGTTGCAAAAACTGAATGATGCAAGAATTAGGCAGTCAAACTAGAGAATAATAAAAATCGTTCAGCAAGAAAGAAGAGCAGCAACTTGAAACAAGGAGAATGAAGAAAACCATTGCGAATCAGAAACCACCAATAATATCAGAAAACATCTAAAAAAAAAAACAAACTCTTTTTGCCATTTTCTGCAGGCTTACATGTTATTTATGTAAAGTATATTTTGTCAGAAACTATTTTATCTAATAATTTGAATTTTTGTCACTCTTTTATGTACATTCGGAATGGTTACAAATGCGAAATTTGATAACATATTTCCATTAAAAAATATAATAAATAACTATATAATATTGGTTAATATTTTCCAAGATTAAAAATTGTATCTAAAATGTTCATGAGATGTATTCAGTTCGTTTAGGACAAAAATTGTATTTATTTTTGGCATTTTTCAAAAAATAGATTACAGTAAATTTCCCACATTTCTGAATTATTTGATATAATTTTTATTATATCAATATATAGATTTGGAACCCACTGAACTGGAAGGATCTAGTTTTTACCATTTTCTATAGGAAATTTTGCTTTTTCTATTGGCTTTTCTGAAATAAACAGTTAAACAGAGCCTAAGTATGGCGAAGGAAAGCTTTCGTTTCTATGGATGATTTTTAACAATTTTTTCGTAATCACAATTTTCTTAAACCTACATTTTCCTATATGTATAGATGCAATTGTAGAGAAGAAAATACTGTATCAATGGCATTGAAATTCTTAGTTGTGTTTTTAATTATAACTATACAGCTAACGGAGCAGAATAGTTCAAGAAAAATTCATAACCTAGGAATTATGGAAGTTTATATACATTTATTGATAAAAAATAAACGTCAAATAAAAATATAATTCCTGTTTTAATGCTTATAATTCTGCCTCAGACACCTACAAAATATGTGAAAATAAGCTTACTAAAACTAAATGTTGTACGTCTAATGGTTCACCACATGTAAGAAAATTAAGTTATCTAATTTACCATTCTAAAACTATTACCTTAATTTTCTTATCCCCTACAAATACCGAATAACCCCAAATTTCTGTTTAAAAGTACATTAAATGTGATAAAGTGCTAATTATTTATAAAAAGTACAAGTAAAAGAAAAAGTTTACTAAATAATTTTTAAAATGCATACTACAATGAATTTTTGAACAAATTGTTGTACATGTGGCTCTAAAATGTGAGCTGTTAAAATGGTATAAAGAAAATATGGGACTTTTATACTGTCGCTGTTAATGTCACCTGTCATTGCACATTACTTTCTGGTACTCACACTAACCAAATATTGATTTAAGCAGTATAATAAAACAATAAATTCAAATTAAAAATTCATGCAAATCCACGAGTGGAAATAAAATTTGCTTGTGATTTTTTGCGTAAAAGCAGTAGAAAACACGTTTCACACAATATTAAAATACGGTAATCAAAGTTCTTTAAACTTATTTTTTTTTTAAACCATTCAGTGAATTGCGACATTTTCGGGTTGCCACAGATAACGGACAAAGTTAAATCGGTAAAGTGGGTTAGCAATAAACATCTGCGCGTTTACCTTAACGAGTAAATTTTGAAAACGGTCACTATTTGCTGCGGATTTTTTTTTTTTTTTTTATTGATTTATTTACGGATGCTCTTTAACATCTCCGGTCATCACCATCCCATTCAATTCAGGGCGTGAAAGTGCCGACAAATTTTGCTCAGAGGCCTCTCTTTCAGGCTTGAGGTTCTTTATCGTGCCGTAAATGTACGACACGGGACCCACGGCTTTACTTCCCTTCCGAAGGAAGTTACACTTAGGATTTTTACGCCCGAAAAAATCCATCGGTCCTGATCGGGTTCAAACCCGCGATCTTGGGTTTAGGAGGCAAGTATGGTAGCCACTACACCACCAGGATGGACTATTTGCTGCGGGAAAGACATTGTAGTGTATAACAGTTTTAATGAAACGCATGGAGATGAATTAACGAGTGTTTAAAATGATTTTCCAACTGAAAACATACATTACTGGACGAGGGAAATTTCCAGGAAAAATCTCACCCATTTAATCTGTCGTTATATTTTCCAAAGATACCAATATATTAATATCTATTTGTAAGTTATTTGCACAACTAAGGCTGTAAGTATGACAAAATCATAATAAAAATGGTCTCACATTCAAACTCAGTGTATGTGTGTGTGTGTGTGGGGGGGGGGGGGTGTTGGCATGGGGTGCTAGTTAGTTCCCTCAGGGTGTTGCTATATTTATTTTTTAATATGTTGTATAATTTATTAGATGATTTTACGTTGCCTCAGCTCTTGAAAAGCAGAGGAACGGAATCTCAGGAGATTCATCGCTGTAATAATACAATTTAGGCTATAGTTGAACTTTTAATTGAGGGATTTAGGAACATGCTGAGCGTCTGTTGTGTGGTTATATGTATTGTATAATTTTCCCTCAGGTTTCAATCCACTGCCTTCACTCGGATATCTATGGACGCAATTTACTCACTTTGACTTTAACTTTGATTCTTCTGTTATAGCTTCACGATAACACTTTATGGTGACACTAATCACGCTGCCGTAAAGACTTTATAGTGATATTAATTTACTCACTTTGACTTTAACTTTGATTCTTCTGTTATAGCTTCACGATAACACTTTATGGTGACACTAATCACGCTGCCGTAAAGACTTTATAGTGATATTAAATGAACAGCTTAACCTTAGCAATAACTCGGCTTGACTCGTATTCTCTTCCTCTTATTACTCTCACACTTGTGTCTACTTCTTATATTGGATATTAAATCTATTATGTTTATTCTCTCAGCCCCTCGCGAAAATTTATTCCCTTTAAATATTATTGAACTTGGTTCAATAATATTTAACTTCTCGTTCCTATAGGATCACAATAAATATTGTTTATATTACATGCTTGCTCCTATTCGTTAGGTTTTGAAATATGTTTATCGCTAGAACCAACTCACTTACTTTCTAAAATCAATGTTCCCGCGTTCGGACTTGCGGCAAGGAGACATCTGCCATATGTGCGGTGTCTTTGTGAATATTCCCTTTTACTTTTCCACATATATACCTAGATTCATATACTGAAGGTTTGCGATAAGCAACATTTCGGCCATATATCTGCGGCGTTCCTTTGAAACTGTCGGAAACAGCTAAAATGTTGGTTCCTTTTGATGAGACACTTGTTTCCGCATGGTAGTTTCTTTTGATGACAAGTACTGTTACCGGTTGAATTCATATTTCTTTCTATGCCCAGTTCAAAGTGTAATAAAACATTTTGTCTCGTAGGCTGACCTGTCTTGGAGGATTTGGGAAAGGGTAAAATGAGTCCAGTCTCAACAAAAGGCTATCTTCTTTCGAGGCGAGGCTATTGTCCTCTATCTAACCGTTCCGACATTGGAACATGGCATATTGTAATACAGTCTGTCTTTTTGACAGATGTTCAGAAGTGTAAGCCTTGTCTGAATATTATTTATTGCACAAAAGGACATACATACCTATATACATACACTAACAATTATAATATTAAAATCCTGATCATAACTGTAATATTGGTACCAGTGAATATTATGTCCTTCTTGGCCTTGTTAAACAATGCCTGAAATCAAATGCAATTATTATAATTGCCATCAGAAGTAATTGTCATTAGAATAGGAATTTTGAGACAACATTTCCTGCTTCAATCTCTGGAATAAAAAGATTTTATGAAAAATTTATTACAATAAATCTCTGTTCAGAAAACGGCGATCTCTTTGGGGGCATGAAGCACAGGCTGTAATTTTTTGTATTGAACACAGAACACTCTTTGAGAAAAAATATCAAATACAAAATATGATCAGTTTTGAAATTTAATTTTGTTATCAAGACAACCTTAATTACAGAAGTCATTTACGTTTATGGAGTATTCAGCTCTGTATTAAAAATATTTGCTTTGTTTTTTTCTTATTTTACTGTAATTTATCACATTTATAGTTTAATACTATAGATGTATTAATAATGTAATGCAATCTTTTTAATTACATTTTACTGTGTTTCTGTATTTTAATTTTTTTCATAATGTTGCCCTTATAAGTTAATAACTGTTCTTGACATTTACTAAAGCATAATATCAATAGCTTTGTTGGGAATTAATTTTTTGTTATGCCAACAATATCAAGTGTGGTAATATTATGTTAAATCACTTTGTATACTACATTTACATTATTTTTTGCTCCTCAATATATAAAGAGAACGTTTATCTAGCGAGCCCAAAATTATTTTCTAAACAAGGAATGTACGTAATTAGACGTTTAATATAATCCTGCAGTTCCCAAACACAACTGCAAATCGCTTTATTTCTAAACCGATTGGGCGCGCTTATGTCCACCGCGATGACCATATGACAAGCGGAAAGTCATGTTTTGGAATCACAACGGAATGTGCTTGTTGTTTTGGTATGCATTGTCCACAAAGTGGCGGTCATGCGTGAAGCCGGCCATACTGCCCTAGAATTCCGCTACTGCACCATTGTTCGCTGTACACAAATTGCTCAATAGATATAAAAATGAATACACATCGTCACTGAAATAGTAAAACCGCTGCAATGTCATTATACTAAATGAGCGACAACATGAGATTTATGCCGTCCTCTCTACCAGACTGCATCTATGACAAAGACGCACTACTGCCTTACGATTGGTAGAGGAGATTAGCGCTTATTCTTCCCTGCTAGACAACAAGGGATGTTCTTCAATAATCTAATGCTGGTGATTATAAACATTGTTAATGTCAGTTCTTCTGTCATTGAAAAAGAACATACGCTGTTCGTAATACTTTATCAAAGTTTTAATTTTTGCTTCCCTAGTACTTAATATTTTAGCTGTTGTTCTTTAATTACTTTTCATTTTTATTATATGTACATGTTAAGGTCAAACCAGAAAACAGGCAATTGTGAGCACTTACCGGTGAAGGTAAACATTGTCCAAATTGACAGGTAAATGTTGGAAGTGTTTTACTTTACCATTCTGAATTGTTAACAATTATCATTCGCCTTTGTTATAAGTTGGAAATGTACCTTCCGACTGTTAGTTTAGATGTTCTCTCGCTGAGTAATGCTATTGCAATAGTGTCTGCAACGTGAACAGCTGGTTAAAATGCTTTAGCTTTTAGCTAGATGCAGATATGTACAGTTGATTGGTTTATTCATCAGCAATAATTGCTCATCAATGATAACTTTGTCTAAGAATTTGCTACCTTACATATCAACTCAAGATTGTGTTTCTTTCCTTGCAAATTTTATATGAATGACGGAAAAAAAATGTCCTTGGCTAATGCCATGAAAGTACGTTGGATATCTTCCAGTAATTCAATCAACAGTCTCCTTGATTTGAACAAAATTAAATTAGAATGTCGTATTATAATGTATGGTACCACAAAGTCACAACCTAAAAGATATAAGCCAAAGTCAATTAAATATGCTACCATTGAAGAATCTGTATGATTATGTATTGACATTTCAGAAATACCAAAGTGCCTTTACCCAAACACAGAAGCAATGCAAGTATTTGGAGGGAAAACTTGTCGAGTTAGGTCTACCACACTGTCCTTATTTGCCAGTAAACGTGAATTTATGGCAAAAGTGGGAAAATGCCATCAATTACCAAGCAACAAAGAAAACATATGCAATAATCAGTAATAATGAACATTTACTACATTTACATTAACATGTGTTTATATATACACGAAAATGCTGTGTTATCACATATTTTGAAGAAATAGAATAGTTCCCATGATGATACTCATAAATGTTTCCTCATCATTCTTTCACTAAACACAATTAATCCTTTACAATTTTCTCTTAAACGGTGTTTGCAAACTTTTTGCGCATTCTCTTTCCATTTATTGCTTATGAATGTGTTTTAGCTTTTTGCTATCTATCCAAGTTTTTCACTCTGGTTGTTCTTCCCTCTTATTCCTCAATTGGTTACGCTCTAGCCCCATCAGAAATGTGTTGTCTCTATACTCTCTGTTTATTTGTGAATCACTGATGTTCTAAGCAGCTTACTGAAATCTCCAGGACGGTGCATAACAATTAGAAGCGTTAATGTAATCGACATATGCCCTTTAGAACTTAAAATACACTTGATAAAGGGAATAGGGCACTCTAGTTGCATCCTTGTTACGCTTTAGTGTTTAAATGTGTCATTCATTACTCACGAATTCTATGCTTGAAAGTTTTAATACTGTTTTATCACTTTATTTTATGTTGCTATGTTATGAATTTTAATTATTTAAATTATCCAAAGAAAACATTAATTTAAAATGCTACTGTTGATGATGTTATGTACTTCTTTCTCTGCACTAAAGTTATTTATGTCAGCAAATGTTTACATGGAAGGCAATGAAACTTAAATGTCCTGATTTTGCATGTTGCGTGCCCCTAATATCCCGTAAAAAGTGTGTGAATATGAGAGAAATGTTACATTATGGTTACGCAAATGTAGAAAAATTCAGTTAACTAGCGCTAGATACCCAAGCATTAAATTAAAATTCAAAATCACTTTAAATTATTTCATGATCAAATTCCGCTGTGCCTATTTTTAAGGATTGTTTCTCGTTTTAGTTTGTCTCCTATTGATTCAGTCTTTAATTGATTAATAGGTTGTTCATAAACATTGGAAAGAAAGTACTTCTGTTGATTTACCTTCTTATAAAAGTCAGACAAGAAGCCAGTCCTTTGAGACAGAGTAGGGTTTGTTAAGTTTCATCTTTAGAAAATTTAGTGCAACCAACGGATTCAATGTAATAGATTTACCCCAAGTTTATAATGCAAGAGTTCTGAAATGTTTGCTAAATTCAAATACTTCAAGTTTCTGTTACTGTTATAAATGTTTATATTTTCTTAAATTAGAAGCTTCCGAGAAGTGAAAAAGAAACAAAAAACAGTTTAAACGCTTCGTTCTATTAATTTCCTATAAACTAATACGAATATTGTATGGAATACTCAATTGGTTTTGAATCGCCGTCCCAAACAAGCGAGCTAAGAGGTTCCTTGTACGTTCTGTGTATCCAAGAAAACTTTGTTCAGTTGCGAGAGTTGCAAACCAAACCGCAAGACCGGAGCATCATTACAACCTCAGTGACCTCCAACAGGCCACGTCCAGCGCCCTTCGACAAATCCTGAACCGCCTATTCCCGGCATCGACCGCGCTACTGCACCACATCCGCCGCAACTCCACAAAGAGCCTGCCATTTCCGACCATGGCCAACAATAACAGTAAGCAAACAGTAGCGATGACTCGCGGAAATGCGAAGAACCGCGCATTTTGATGCAGTGAAGCACTGCCGCACAACTACAGTGCGTTCAAAAAAGCATCCAGAGAGAAATGAAAAGTGACATTGCCTCCTAGAGCATTACAAGTAGCTGGATGAAATAAAACACAAAAATATTCCTTATATTGTGTCCTTTAATTATCTAGAAAAGCCGTCAGAGAACTGAGCACACTTCTGTCAACGATAAACACATTTCGTGAGAAGAGAATGAAGATTCATAAAAATGTGACAGTAAACATAGACTCCTTTCAAGAAAAAAAATAATAAAATAAAATATTTCTATTGAAAAACTCGTGACAATAAACTTTTTGGGATCCTGACGATGTCATCCACGAACATGGGACAGCAATGAACTTAGAACGTTACACGACTCTCGAAACGTAAAGAACACCTTCATGGAGATCGCGTTTAGTAAAACAGAAGGTGGAGTAATCCCGTAATCTTCTAAGCACTCCATTTATTAAAATACTTGATATTGTTTATGATGGAAAGAGCAAATCACGATTAACTTCGGTTGTAACAGATTCCGTGCTTTATGAGAAACAACATGTAAATGAATTGCCATTAGATTGCGCCGATTTCTTTTGTTGCTGCTACTACCTGGAAAGAGTTCTATCTGAAAACTCCATAAGAGCGGTGCTGTACAAAATATTAGCAACTGAACTTTTTACACAAAACATCTCTCCTCTGGTATAAAACAGCGACTTATTTCATTTTATTCTTTTGTTAATATTAACCCTAACCGTTTCATTCTGAATTTCTCTAACATTCGCATCTGCTTTAACTATCTGAACGATTTTCTCAGCAGAAGAAGCTGATAAAATTCCTTCTCTGTTTCAGGAATTTAGAAGATGAGCTCCTTCAATTCTCTCAGTTTCCATACAGATATATGTCTTTATTTGGTAGTTTATATATGTTGAAAATAGTTTATTTTAGAACTAAACCTATTTTCATTCTAAATTTGATACGTCTCTTTGCAGTAAATGCGAATCAAAGCTCTCGGTAAGTTATGACTGCTTGTTTTCCTATAATGTACCATGTTCTCAATACACCTCTGTTGTTGGTTAAGTTAGAATATTGTTAACGCTCCATTGTCTTTGTGGTGAACGGCGCTCTCTGTTTTGCCATCTCTTAAGTGTTTACCAACCAATCAGAAGGGAATGAAGATATATTTTAACTGTGAGTGGGCGTTTAGGTTTACGACATAGCTCTACCAACCATGTAATGTAAAAATGTACAATGTTGTTTAAAATACTAGCTATAAAGTAGCTATTTTGATTGTATAATATTTCATAGATGTGCGGTTATTAATATTCTGTTAGCTTGTAGCCTTATTCTTAAAATGAGCTTTTTCATATTTTTTCTCATAACTGTACAGGTCAAGGGAAGAAGCTTCAGAAAAAGCCCTAAAGATGTCAGGAGCAATTATAAACAAAATCTCCAAATTGAAGTTTGTGTCTTGCTTTTCACGAAATAATCTCTCAAATTATATTTTTAACGCAAGAAAAATCTGCAATGCTATACTACCATTGGATGCCAACTTTTCCTTATTTGTATCAGCACTGAGGCGTTGACAAAAAAGTGTACGCCGCTTTTCTTTATAGACTCTGTCAGAGGGCAGGGAGCATTCTGGGCTCTGCTGGCAGGCAAGGATGAGGAGCAGGTAGGCAACGTTAAGTCGAAGGTGTGGCAGTTCCCGTATGAAAACCGGGGAGTGGGGCGGGGGAACTAAACTGAATTAAAAAAAAATTACATGTATTGTCTTATATTTATTCCACTGACAAGGGGGAAGGGATTCCATACTCTGTATGTGCATATGAAGCTATTTTGAGATTATTATTATTATTATTATTATTATTATTATTATTTTATACCATTAATATCATTATTATTTTAACTGCGTTAAGCAATACAGGTATGATGTATTTACTTATTTAAATTGTGTACTTTTGTGAAAAGCACGTCTGATGGACTTGTGCGAAAGTTGTAAAGTTATCAGTATGAATGCTAATTTGATTCATTCATTCAACTGGCTATAAAATTACGATAGTTTCGTATAGCAATAATGTCTATTGCGTGTAGAAGGTCTGGCATATATTTTACTCCGCGTTCACCTGGATTCCAAGCTATGGTACAAATTTACGAAGAATTTGCTTTTCTGGACACCCTTTGAAAAATCTTGGTAATGCAACAATTGTATAGGCAACATGCTTTCAATTCAAACGTTTCCTTACTTTTACAGTCTTCTTAAACAAAATCAATATTTCAGCTAACCCCAGACTCTTTCAAAACTTTTTCCCACACCAGCAGAATAATTCACATCGAAATTAACTGAGGTATGCTTAGTTTAGTTTCAAAGTCATGATTTACTTGAAGCTACGTTAAGTGGTTCCTCAAATAATACACTGAAAATGATGCGCCGTTTGAGCAGAAAAATTATGTGCAGTGTATCGAGCAAGTGCAGAATTTTTAAAAGAAAACCAGAAAAAGAATTTGTGTTGAAGCTGATTCTGGTGTAAAATAACGAATCTTTTAAGTCTCTAGAAATAACATACAACCTTCAAAGTTGCGCAATTGTTCACTTAAACGATTTTCAAACACAAGTTTTGTGACCAACAGCGAGAATATTAACGTTAGAAATGAGAGAGAAAATATGGGATGAGTGCGTTGAGTGTATAGCATAATGAAATTTATTACTCTTGTGTATAGGAGAGCCAATGAAAGCAGGCGTGTAAATGGAGTACCGTATAATTTTCATTTCTACACAGACATCGTCCCTCTTGAAAAACACACTGTATCAAAATCTTAGTTTGACTACTGCAGTTTTTCTCGGGATTTCCTGAATGCCTTGTAGTGCTGCAAATATCCAGAAATGTAACCATTTAGTATAAACATGTTTTCAAACTTGAATACACACACGTTCTCTCCTCTTTCTCATTCTCTCTCATACACGCACTCTCTCACACTCACACATATACACAGTGGAAGAGAACTCCGTGTCGTATTTTAATGGGGTGATTAAATGCTACAAATTAAACAACATTTCCTATACCATTTTGGCCATTGACATATTGTTTGGCGGAAAAAATTTCTGCGTGATCTTTGATGTTCTATGATGTACCAGAGTTGATGCATTCCGATTTTAACTATAGATATACAAAAATAAATAGAACAATTAAAGTCTTTTGCCAGCTTTTCGTAACCTGAAGCATTTTGGCATAAATTAAACTGAAAAGTTGTATATGAAACATTTACTCTCACTGGTTTTTTAATGTTTCCACTCGTAATACTGATATTTGCTGGCTGTGTTTAGGATAAATCATATTAAATACTAAAATTGCAAGTTTGTCATTATGTCATGTATAGTGAAAGCGAGAAAACCTTGAAAATAATACGTTTCAGTTACGCTGACATGGAATTTGGTGCAGAGCTCACTATAGATAACGTTTACACTCCTAACTCTGAACGCGCAGAGTAAAATGTGTTCCCACAGTGATGAGTTGTGACAAAGAAAAGTAAAAGAGAGAGTCAATGCAGATCACTAGGTAGCGGTGCCAATGTTCTAGATAAAATATTTATTTTGCCGAAAACTCTAGGAGACAGAGAACAAGGAATTTATACTTTTATTCTCCTTATTTAGCTCTATTATCAGCTTTATTTATAGCACTTACTTTCGTTCTACTCTGTGTATATTTATGTATATTTTAGAAAATGTTTACATCTGTGGGCGTACATTAATACTTGTCTATAATATCAGTATAGGCATCTACAGATCAGGCTATCAAGGACTTATGTAGCTCATAGAACATAATGTTTTTTTCTCAGCACGGGCCCCCAAAGGACGTTTATCTTGCTTTTTATCTATTAAAATGCTTACATCACACATTTTGTCTTTTGGACTGTTGTTACGTTAGCAGTATGCCTTGAAGTGTTTTCAACCATAAAGTGACATACTGATGGGATTCAATGCCAATAAAAAGGCTATAAATACTATAATTTTCATTTATACGCATACATTTCACTTATATGTTCCTCAATTTATTTTCATGGAATTTTTCTAATAACCCCATTTCTTATATTTCAACTAAACACTTATTTATTATACTTCATTTCTGCAAATATATTCAGGCAGGCTTCTATTGCCAGGACCTTAATAAAAAAAAACATATCAAATGAAAAGAGGCCAAATATTGCAGAAATAATTTTGAACGTTTCGTCTTTCAGCTTTAAGTACATAAGCGCTAAGTAGTTGATGTCTTGCATGCATGTGACACCACCTGTCCTTGCGAGGAGACAATTGCCGATCAAACTCTTCGAACTAAACTTTACAAAATACACGAAGCTAAGGCAAGAACAAGCGATTAAGCTTTTGAGGACATACAACGACTTCTGAAACAACGGGATTGTCAACTTTTTTTACCTCCATGTATTTTGGCGTTTAAATGTCTTATCTTCAAAACATAATCGCGCTTAATATTCCATTTATGTTTGCTTAGAGCGCGTATATTTGTTACCTTCGAATGGAAATTAGCTATCCCAGAAAGTTTGAACTGATACAGTATGGTGGTGATATTCATTTTTCTCCTGAATGGGTCACAACTAGTGCGTCACTTCGTCCTAGACATAACGCAAAGGTTCATTTGAAGTTTAAAGTAACTTTTTCTTCTCGGTTGTGACGTTTCAGTAAAATATTATTCAAATAGCAGGTTTCTGTAAAAGCGCACACCACTTTGACGCTGAGGCTGTTGCACCTTCAAAGTTTTTCTACGGATTTAGAAATAAGAACACCATTTTATCTTTCTCTTCTCTTTTAGATACGCACTTGATTTTTGGGGACAAAAGTACCGCATGAGGCATGGGGACATTTGCCTTCTCATCACGTTGTTTATATTCTGGAGGTGACAGATTCCCGCTTTTTCTTTCGAAGCCGAAATGTCTGCATTAACTTCTGAACTGTTTGCTGCTGATTTCCATAAGGTTTTCGCACAGAGTAATGAATTATAGGAAACTGTATTCGCTCTTAACACGTGTTGTAAGTACTTTCAGCATACATTAATTCGATTTAATCCTATTAATTATCAGCTGGATTACTACGAATTATGTTTACAACATAAATAAATAGAAGAACCCGTATTAATTACCCAAGTTTCTTTAACTATTAAAACAAAACAGCTTAAATCTCTTTCAGCACATTCACCACATTTACCGAACTCTAAACCATTAGCTGGTGAACAATAAATAAGTAATCATGATCAAAATATAAAATTTATAATAATCCTAATTCCTGATGTGGTACCTAGTTCCGGATTCCCACTACTCTTTGACATGCCAATGTTGTTGTAATGTTTGTTACTTTTACTTAAGAAACATGTTAGTACACTAAAGAACGTAATTTTAGTGGTAAAACTGTTAAAGCACATTACATTTAAACGATTATTAATACAAACGTAACGGTGTTTAATGTCTTACTATAAATCAGATTCCTTTAGTTTGCAGTTCACCTTTTCGACAAACATGGCATGATTTTTAAACAAGTAATGTTGTGTGCGGATGGATTTAACAGTAATTTCTTGAGAGTGGAATTGAGAGAAGTCTAACTTGCTTTAATCTTTGTACAATCACAGCATTTTTTTTTCTTTCAGATTGCTAACAATATTTGTTAAGTATAACAATAAAGAACCACATTAAAAGTGATGCAAGAAGTGGTGATTAATGTACAAAAAATAAAAGGTAAGTTAAAATGTAATAAAAACAGATTTCCTCTAAAAATAAATCCAGTTTATATAGCTGTTTTCCGCACGTTCCAAAATGTATAAATACCCATTAAAATCTTTAGATCCCTCCTTCAAAATATTATTCACAAAAATTACTTCTCTTGAATTTCAAATAATAGTAGAGTGTCCTAAACCTTTGACTCTGTAATATCCTGAAAACAACATTTCCAAAATCTTTTATCACAAAGTCCATTTTCGAATAACAGATTATATACATTGATGTACAATATTCGAATTTTGTTGTTTTAACAAAATATTTTTACATAATGTTTAAAAAGAGCAATACTTGAATATCATATTTAATGTGCCGATTAAATTCAAGTTATTAAAGGTGAATTTAAAGTATATCGTTCTCAAGGCCCAAACTGTGAAGAAACCCATGTGGAACAGGTGAAGTCAAATTTGAAACCAGCTGGTCAAGATATTTTAATTGATAATTGAATTTAGGAAACATAAATGGCGTTGAAATTAGGACAATTATTCCCTCGATTTTCACGAATGTCTTAAAAATTATGCTTGCAAGCCATCCTTTCCCACTGCCTTATTATTCTTCATTGTATGAATAGCTTTTATTAGTTCCTCCTTTGTAATAACCGAATCTAATAATGAAATCAATGGTCCTCCTAGTATCTGCCTCCCAGCTATTCCAGGTCCCGCCCAGTTTGCCCCTCCCCCCCTCATATATAAATATGAAAAGTGTCTAACCCAAGATTCCGTTGAAATGTTATGCATTTGTGAACGCCCATATCCTATTTACTGAATTGTTCGCCACATTTCCACAATATTACCTTCTTGTATTAAAATCCTACTTTTTTCCCATAAGGTATTGTCACTTTTCTTTTGCCTGTTTCAGTGTTGCTTTAAATTGTTTTCTCATTTCTATGTATCGTTTTCGATTAAGTTCCCCAACCTTCCTCCTAAAAATTATTAAGAGCTTTTCCGCCTTTCTCTTCTCCCCTGTATCTATTATGCTTTGCCGGTCGCTGGTAATACCACAGCTACTGATGTGAGACGCGTTCTTTGCCAACAGTACTTTGCTTGTAGTTTAAGTTCCTCCTTTCCAATAAACTGCAACGCTTCTACAGTACCGTGGTCCAGATATATTGCAAAAGGCAATTATAATACATGCTCATTGCATATATCGACGTATACAGGCGAAAAGGTACAAGATAATAACTCCGTAGAAATAGTTGTAGGTTGTCACATGGTCTCGTATTAGTTCTTACTTTTGAAGGTATTGGTTGGTGCGCACCAGATGAAAATGGCTGTCAACGCCACGTTATCTTGTTCAACTTTAGAGTCAGTAGGGACAGCTTTAATAAACTAATAATGTCGGTAAAGGCTGGCGCAATAGGTTTCGTCTCATTGTTGATCAGGACAATTCAAACCTTGAAGGAACTACAAGAAGAATGGGTAAACATGTTCAACAAACATGCGAACTTTGCTGTCTGAGAGAGCTCAATTTCTAATCCGCTTATCAATAGGTCATTTATAACTGCAGACATTCTCGGTAATGTACCGTAAGATGTGCTCATGGCTGTTGATATGCTGGTTTTAGGGTTACTCCGCCTTCACATAGCCACCTGTACATGCCCAAATACAGCTGATCCAAACTTGACTTGACTCACTCTAATTTGTGTAACCACAATGCCGAAAGTCTAATGAATCTTATGAATGGTTTCCACTTTTTTTAATTTTAATTCTGCAATACTTACATCCTGATATCTTGGTTCTACATCAGGACGTAATACTCCAGGTTTCATTTATTTATTCCTCTTATATCTTTCAATACAATTTAAATTACAATTAAATGTTTTTTACAGATTTTAAAATCTACACTACTAATACTATAACTAAACAAAATTAAAACTTCAAAAAACAAAACCGGTACTGGAATCCAGCACTACGGCTATTTACTATGACTTATAATAACATCTACAATTGCAACTGCAACTATCCAGTAGCAATTGTTACATTTAAACTTTATTAATTTACAATTATTATCCAATTTATTCTATGCGTCTTCATTTCCTCTAACGCTCGGTATCCGGGCTGCTCCCCACTGGAATTCCTGGCAACAGAACCTGGACATCAATGGAGTTGCTGCCGGTCTCAAGCAACAGCTGTACTGGACCATGGTATGTTGATAGTGTAGTTTCCTTCTCTTCTCTCCTTCTCTTGATTTCTGTCTACTTCTTCTCTCAACTGCTTCGTTTCCGCCCGAAAACTGCCATTTTTCCTTTCTTCTGTCAGTTCTGCTCTTCTTCTTATTCAAATTGGGTGTTATATTCTTTATCATCTTTTTCTTCAACTAATTTTAGTTGTAAATATCATTCTTGCATTTCCCTGATTCTCTCGGATCTTCTAGGGGAATATACCATTTCTGGCCTTTGGATTTTTTCTCTTGTTTGTTTTTTGCCGTTTTTATACTCTTCTGCCATTTTGCTTGATATTTTATTTGTTACCTCGTTCAATGCCCTAAAATCATCTTCGTCTCTCATGATGTTCCAGATGCGTTTCCCAGCAAGTAGTCGTCTTTCCTCTGCTACAAATGACTGGTATTTAGGGCATTCAAATGAGACATGTTCCGGTGTATCGATTACGTTACAGTCCGTACATATATTATTTGCTTGTAATTTAAATCTTTGCAAATATGAGCAATATGGACCATGGCCTGTTACATAATGCACTAAACCCTTATTGGGATGAATGTGCTTAAATAGTAATCTTTCCTTTATGGATGGAAATATTTCATGCACTCTTCTACCTTCTTTTATTTCATCCCATTCTCGTTGCCATATTTGTAATAAAGAATCTTTGATTTCTTTTTTATTCCTACACTTTTTACCAACAATGTCCATTATTTTTGAGTTATTTTGTTTTTTAAGCCAATAAGAGGCTGCTCTTAATCGAACTAAATAATCAATTGGCCATATACCCAATATTACTAGTAGTCCCATTGTTGGAGAAGTGGAAAATTCGCCTGTACATCTCAATAAAATTTTTCTTTGGGAGCTTCTTAAAGTACGTATAAAATGTACCTCGCGTGCCTTTTTCCCCCAAACTCCTCCTCCATAGTTTAATATGACTGCAAAGATGCTATTATGATAGATTTTTATTCCGTTAGCATGTATATTAAAATATCTTTGTCCAATATTGGCTAACTTGAACATAACTTTTTCTGCTCTAGTTCTTGTGTTTTCTACATGTTTCTTAAAATTTAGTTTTTCATCCAAATATATACCTAGATATTTATTTACTGCTTGTCTCTTAATATTTTTATTGTTAATTTTAATACTCGGATTTCTGTTTAAGTTTCCTTTTAAAAACATATATGATGATTTGTGAGGAGCAATTTCCAATTTTGCTTTTATGCACCAATTGTTTACACGATCAGTTATTATATTTGATCTCTTTTCAATTTCCTTTCTATTATTTCCTTCTATTATTATTAGTAAGTCATCTGCATATGCGATAATATCTTTTATACTGTTTAATCCTTCTATTTTTTCTATTAGAGATTCCAAAAATATGTCCCATAATATCGGCCCTAAAATTGATCCCTGCGGACATCCTTTGGTAATTTCCTTTGTAATGATCTGGTTTGCACCCTTAACGTACACTCTTCTATTTTTACAATAATCTATTAACGAATTATAGATGCATTTTGGATATTTCTTTTCCCTTAAAATTTGAAACAGTACTGGCCACCATAAATTATCAAACGCCCCCGCAATATCGAAAAATATTGCTATTACGTATTTTTTATTGGTTATTTTTGAAGTTTCTATTGCCTCGATTATGGCATCCTCTGTAGACTTGCCTTTTCTAAATCCAAACTGTTTGCTGGTCATACCAATCATTGATCTATATTCATATATTCTTTTGCTCAAAAGTTTTTCTTGGATTTTGCCCAAAACATTTAATAAGCAAATGGGCCTATAGGATTTCGGTTGCGTGGGATCTTTGTCAGCCCCTTTGTTTAAAATGATCACATTCGCTTCCTTCCAGCAGTAAGGCACTCTTCCCTGCCATAGACAATTATTAAACAATCTAAATACTTTTGAAGCAGCAACGCACAAGCTGTGAATGCACTTCTTGACAATACATTGCACCTAGAGAAAATGTGCCTAAAATCATGCAATATGTGTAAAAACAGTAAGTACGACGATATGTTTGCAGGACAAGAAAACATGAAATGTAGTGGCATACCCTGACGGTTGAATTTGTGAACTTGAAAGTATCAACGTCTTTACTCAGTTTTAAATATGCTTTTTCAAAAAATGAAGCACTAGAATAGCTGAGCATCATAAACAGAGGTTGTGATATCGGGCAGGAAACTATAGTCAATGACACTGAAGAAAACTCCCACGTTAAATACAGATCAGAGTCATTTGCAATATGAACTCAAAGTTAACCGCAGTTGTACAATCCATTGCGCCAATTACACACAATCACTTTTGACCATGTCAGGGAAATCAGGACACAAGCTATTTGTATGCATTCAAGGACTTGGTGGCAAATTTGGAAAACGTATGAAGGACTATGATATATCAAATAAATCACCAACATTATTTGTCATTGTAGTACCAAATGCCAACTGAACTTACTGACCGGATGCAAAGTATTTTTAAAGAAATGCACACTGCTTTATGGTAATTAAGTCAAATTGATGCCATCAGACTTTACGAGGTTATGAGTTTGCACGTGAAGGGAATTTCGCTAAAATCTAGAGAGATCCAAAACCTAGTACAAGCCGCACGTGGCGCCGATGTGAAGAAGAAATTAATCAGTTCTTCCATGCATTGCAATGAGTGTGGATATGTGAAACACGTGTTTTGATGACACACACACACACACACACAAACACACACATATATATCAAGTCATTGTAATTTATAAAAGCCAAGCTACGCATTTTGTTTCTGTTAGTGATTTTAATATTATTCCTGAAAACTGTTATGTCACACAGGATGCACATAACCGTTCGGCATTTATTTTCACAGTAAACTAGATTAGATTAATGTATTAGAACCAATAGTAAGGTTTTATTGTGTTAATTGTCATTACAAGCCAATATTTCGTTTTAATTCCATTTACGTGTTTTGTTTTATTTTTCGTGTTAACTCCCCAAAAGCAATCTAAAGTGTACATGGAATGCGAAAGATGTCCTAAAATAATATTATAAATATAATGTGTTACGTATTAATTAGTTTAGCGTGGAAGTCGAGAAAAGAGCAACTTACATAATGGCTAGACCACAAAATTTAAAAATTGTTTCTAAATATGGGAAATTTAAAATACTTTTAAGTTTTAATACTAAAACACAAATACATAAAAATGAAACCAATTTTATCCCACTTAATAAACAATAGTATTGCTGATCGCTATTAGTATTTACATTTTCATAAATATATGTGACATATGATCTTGAAATATACAGTGTTGTCATAATTGAAACTTAATGCTACACGGTTTCTGGAACGGAAAACACCAGTGTTTAATAAGAACAATTACAAGCTTAATGTTCACAGTTGGATTTAAAAAATATTAATGTATATGGTGTTATGGCGCGGATTAGGCAATTTCTTGTACCGCCACTTTCATAGTTTTGTCGTCCGATTCACGGCAACTGGCGATCATCAGCCAGAGTGGCAACTCCCGGCGAAGAAACTGATTCACGCCTACGCAATTACAAGTACAATTAGAATTAAAATAGCACGTGCCTTATGACAGGAAATCTTGGAAAGGTTTTTCTGCTACATCCGCACGTTTCAGGCATATTTTTAGAAATTTTCATTGACACGCATCAGTTCATCTTCCGAAATTGAGTCAACTTAAACTTGCAAGCATTCATAATGACCGTTGTCCACGAATTGCAGTCTGATGATCCTGATATTCGGATAATTTTCTGTAATTGGATGTTGAGGAATGTTAATAATAGAGTAACTGAATCGCCATTAACATTTTTCCTGGTGAAACATGAGGCAATTTACCAGGACATTTTCAACGCAAAATAGCATGCAATGGGGTACACCAAACTAGATTTTACATACAAAATCCTCTTCCATGACCAAAAAATCGGCGAATGTGAATGAATACAGAGTAATAGCGTCTTTTACCGTAAACAAGAACATACAGGAATGACATACTTGCACAATTTGCTGAACAAATGACTGATACTGAACACTGATTTAAGTATGGCATTAAGACTCTGTCACCGTGCATACAGTTAGCATTGTTATTGAATTTTACTCATGAAAAATTTGAAGGCAGGTTAATTACTGTGGAATATAAACCATATGATCCCCTGAACTGGCAGTGTGTGACTTTTTATTAAGGGGAAGTACAAAAATAAAGTGTGTGGCTCACAATTCTACACATCAAGAGAGATGAAAGAAAATATCTTGCGAAAAGTTGACTCAGTTTCGAAAAATGGGCCGATGCTTGTGAATGACAATTTTCAAAAAGATGCCAGAAATGCGTGAATATAGGAGGACAAAATTTCCAACATGTCCTGTAATAAGTTACGTGTTTATTTTCATTGTAATTGCTCTTGAAATTGCCAGAACTTGAATAAGTTGTTGGGATATTATGTCCGCTTCGCCGGGAGTTGCTGTCCTCTTTACCGACGCGCCAGCGGGCAAGAAAACCATGAAAGTTCCAGAAAAAAATAAAATGCAAATACAATATAGATTACTAACCGCCAGTTAAAGTTTTAATAATTTTGTTATAGCACAAAAATGTAGGTGATTAGGCTTCATTCGTATGTTTAATATTATCCACATGACTTTAAATTAAATTTTGTCATTTGGTTTCATTTTCGTCCGTCTTGCCCCTGCCTCCAAGATGACGGAGATTTGTTACTTCTTTCTTCCACACAGATCACCAGTTCTCAAAAACAAGACATTTGAAACCTCAAATGTAGGACTTTCCCAAATTGTGCGACAACTTTGGATAAAAGACAATTATTGTTAATGAAATATATTGGTTCTGTTATTACGTTTAATCCAGTCTTTTCTAGGAGTAATCAATTACAATATCCAATTTGGGTTGTGTCAATGTCAATTTGTTGAAGCAGGAAATGTCCCCATAATTTCCTTTTTAAGTATAATTACTTCTGACAACTACTATAATAATAGTTGTATCTTATTTCAGGTGATCAAGGGCATTAATGTTGTAATTAAAAGGAGGATCCCAATATTATATGTATTAATGTATGTTCATACACATGTCTTTTGCTAGTAAGCAATATTCAAGTTATCTTCCTATATTACCAATGATTGACGATGCCTATGTGACTGTTATGTTTATAAAGGGAATGAAACTGCTGTTTGTCTGAAGCCATTAGCGTAGCTGAGAGGAAAAGGTCTTTCGGTTAAGCTTTACCCATTGTCAAAACCTCACAGAGACACCTGTTCGGCACCAGAGGTGATAACACTGCAAATAGCTAAGGTTCAATTGGAAACGGTACTTGCCCTTTTTCAAAAGGATTTACCGCCGGTAGAAACGCGCGTTATCATAGAAATCAAACTATCTATAGCTAAGGGAGGAAAAAGGTATTGCTTTAGAAATCAAGCATGTAAGGAAAGTGCCGAAATTTATGACAAGCCGTTCTTGGAAAACTTAAGCGTGTGGGAAGATTTCTTAGATCACAAGTGGGAAATAATTTTAGCCAATGGGCATCGAATAAAAACCAACGAATGAGCAGAACTTAGCGATACAATAAATATCTTAAGATAGCCAATGGCGAACAGATAACTAAGGAATAGAATAAGAATCAAGGGAATTTAATTTAGCGAGAGGCGTGGCGACGTTATAGAAAACTGGAATACAGGATCAGAGGTTGGTCATTTTTCAAAAGTCATTTCTAAAGCAGTCGAGGGCAGTCTAAGGAATTCTAAGTCATTCTAAAGCAGGAAGAGTCAGTCAGGCAGTGCAACGTAATAGCAATAATAATCACCATTGTGTTCAAGTGAATAAATACGCAAGTGAATACGCCGAAGAACAACATGTTCCATTTTTTTTTTTTTTTTTTAATAGTGTTTAACGCCCGTTTTTACTACTGAGGCACCACAGGCGGTGGACACTGATGATACATGAAATGAAATGATACATTGGGAAAGGATTTATTTTTTTTTTTTTTAAGGAAGGAAGCGTTCCAGGCCTAAGTTTAGGTACCTCCCCGGCATTTGCCAGTTATGAAGACTGAGGAAAACCTGGAAAAAACCCCAGTCAGGGAGGACGGTCCTGGCGGGATTCGAACCGCAGACCTCCCGCTCACGAGTCCATGCCTTAACGACCTCGGCCACCCGTGGCGGTCAACATGTTCCAGAACCTTCCAAGTTGTAAAATAAATTAAATGTTCAACCAGTCCCGGACTTCGTTATGACAGTGACAATCTCCGTACCCTCCCCCCAATGACATTACGTCATTAAAACAGTTCAAAATTCCCCTGAGATTCCATTCATTTCCATACCATTGTAACCACTATAATCTCGTTTCATTGTATAGAAGCAAAAAGATCTTCTATGTGAAAATTACATAGTTGAAACAGTCTTTGCGTTCAAATTGTTTGAAGCCAACAGCAAATCTTTCAATGTTTCAGGGTTGAAGGAAGTCCTTTCTAAAACCCGTTAATTGACATAAATGAAGTAAAATATGTTTTATTCATTTATGTATTCTCTAGAATGTGCGCAAGTTAATTTTAAAAAAAAATTGTAAATGTAGATTTGTCATTTATTGCGCACACTTGGATTAAGGGATAAAATGGAGATATGTGGAAAATGTCATCTTACCAAAAATACATATTACCGCAAACTACTTTGTGTGTAATGAGTATAAGCTATTATTTACAGTCGTCTTAAGAAGTCATAGAATATGTATATTACTAATACATACACTAAAATCCATAGTCTTGTATAAATTAGGCAAATATTCCTACAGGTTACCAAAGCTATGTACGCCAAGCATTAGGTTATTTGTCCATTTAAAGACTGAATTTTTACATGTGCTCTGAACTTTATAAACTTGCTGATATGGTTTTGTTGACGTGGTGGCCCCATTCTGCGTTTTGTGTTGGTTATCTCACGGGAGGAGAATTGGAGAGGAGTGGTCGCAAATTAATCAGCAGGATTCGTAGACGCCTTAATGGTTTTATTTGGTCGATGCTCTCTCTCATGATCCCCGATGACGCGCAGACTACGAAGGCAAAGATGATTGTTGAAAACTGATAAATTCACTGAAAATCATTGCCAAATGCTGAAGCGCCCGCGTGTTGAATCAACGCCTAAACTAAGCGAAGACTGAACTGAATGTCAAGTCAGGCGAATACTGAAGCCAGGAACTGTACTAAGAGTCTTAAGCAAGAATGTCGGCGGTACTAAGAAGAGCTGTATGTGGCCGCTTACGTGCAAACTGCACTGCCAATTGAATGGCCACTGTGAACGTGCGGCAAGAATCACAGTAAAACATAAGATGAGAATGACAAAAGGTGGAGGATGTCCCTTTCTATGTTAATTTTAAACAATGGTCTCTTGGCTTCCTTAGCTCTAAACCCAGGGTAGCTGAGTTCTCAAAATGCTCGTTTCTCATGGGAGAGTTTAAGCTCACTTTTCAGCGCTACTCTAAAACTTTCCAACATAAACTCGTGTTATCGGCTGCCGAATAATCGTACGTTTAGATGACCGGTAGGTTCATTGCCGTGTTAAGGGTACTTTTTGGAATGTTTAACGGACCAAAAGATCGTCGCGCGACTGGGGAATACAAAAGTTATTTGTCCTAAGACAAAGGATTTGCGCGCAAAAACGGCACCAAATAAAACAAAATATTTGAATAAATAAACTTATGTGATTTTCCACGCGAAATTCATGTTTTATTACATGTTTTAAACGTTTCCCGTTTATGATATTTGTATTTTTTGTCATTTATCTAATCACCACGCAATTATCTTGTTTTGTGTCAAAACTTTGCTTTAGTTTTTATTTTAGCAATAAAACTGTATTCGTAGTAGAAAATTATACTGATCAAAAATATTATGATGACACACGCAACTGTAAAACAAATTAAATGATACATAATGATTTAGAAACGCTTATTCTCCTTCAGGTAATATAAAACTAAGGAACTGAATTCAATTAAAACGTTATCAATCCACATTAATCAAAACTGAGCACTTTTAAAAAGTTTCTAAATAAAAATTATTTGTTAAAATAATGCACCATTTGGAAGGATATGATGAAAAGCGAGCGTAGTTTATGTATTTCAGCATTAAAGAAAAAATCCTTATGTTAAATTTCCCAAGCAGGACTCGATCCTGCTCACTCCGTATTTGCACCTTCTCATAACCAAAACTAAATAAAATGCACAACCTGATTTTGTTCTAAGGAGGTTCACGGGTCTTCTATTTGAGAAAAGTCTTACACTAACAGAAAAAAGTTTGAGCAAATCCGTTATGTTGGCAATACAGCTCACTAACTGCAAGCCGATTTGTTGCATTACAATACTATTCTGACAGCGCTTCTGGCATAGGATTAACATTGAAACCATGTTTCACTGATTGCTCTAAATGCAAAATGATATCCGTTTGGTTATATAGGGATAAACAGCGGATATTCAATTGCCTTGCTCAAAGCGACACATTTTGCTTGAGATGCAATGCATCATTTGGCCCTTAAGGGATTTCTCTTAAATATTCCTTATACTGAATTAATTATGCAATACTATGCAGGTCTAAAAATTAAGATTTACAAACGCTTTTGGAAAAGTTATAGTATTTTGAAACGCTGATTTCGAAACAGTTAATTTTTTCCTATCACATACCATACTGACCCTTTTCGTTATGTGAGTATATTGTTGCTCAATTATTATTTTATTAAATGTAATAAAATGGAATATGTTCAAAATATTTACAAAACTGTTAAGTTATCACAAATTCCAAGTAAACTTTAATAAAAGTCCTTGGAAAAACTTCCACCTACCAATGAAGCTCTGTTGTTGATTTATTTTAAATTTACGGACGCTCTTTAACATCTCAGGTCATCAGCATTCAATTCAATTCAGGGCGTTAAACGGCCAATAAATGTTGCTTAGATTCCTCTTCTTTCAGGCTTGAGATTTTTTTACAAGCCTTAAATGTACGACACGGGACCCACGGGTTTACTTCTCTTCCGAAGGAAGCCATACTTAGGATTTTTACACCCGAAAAAATACATCGATTCTGGCCGGGATTGAACCCGCGATATTGGACTTACGAGGCAAATACGATTACTAGTTCTGTATTTTGTTACTTCTCTTGAGTGAAGTTTCGAGATTTTTTCGTTTTCTTATCAAACAAAAGTCTGCAGTCATGTTAAGGTTACCTCGACTTGATATCTTGTTTCCATTCCCGTAATGTCCTGAAGGGAACAACCCCCTTGTTCTTCGGTCACTGTACCAAGTTCATTCGAGTAAAGTCCAATTTTGCACTTGGAAAGTGCAGTTTTAAGCTCATTACCTATCCCAACACTTGATTTCTCTATCATGTTCATATGGTCAAGGTCGTTATTTTGTTCTAGAAATTTGGTCACTGCACTTTAGAACAAAAACTAAGACTGGTCTTTTAACTTCAATCATTCTATGTTGTAAATGTTCATTAATTTTTCGTGCCTCAAACATGCATTCTTTTAATTTCGTCTGATAGTTGAGGTTGCAAAGATATATGAAGACGTTAACACATAGTTTAATAATGCCTAGTTTGACATGATGCGTTGACAAAAGTATTCTTTTTTGGGTAAACAAAATTTCGATGCAAAACGTTTTAATTCCCTGGTTTAAGAGACGTTCTTAGAAGTCGGTGCTTTCATTTCAGTTTTGACTTGTTGCTTTGTTGTCCCATTCACAGATGCAACATGGAAATCTAATATATTAGCCTGATGACCGTGCACCATGCCCATACTTATAGTATTATAAAATGTTAATTAATTCAGTGAAACATCTTTAAGAGATAGAATATTTTGAAGTCCATTTTTGTATTCAAGCGCACAGAAAATATGTAAAAAGAGATAAATTTGTAAATATAATCCACAGATTAAATATTTCGGATGCAGTAAATTTGTCAAAATAATAAACTAAATTATTCGAGGCTCTAATAAAGAAAAGTAGATTTTGATTTAGGAACAAAATCTGAATTTCGTTTGTATAGTTTAGTGACTAAACTGTTTTTTTTTTTTTTTTAATTCTCACAAAAAAATAAATGAATAACTCTGGAATAATGTGATGTGTTGAAGACGCTGCCCAAGGAAGATCCCTTCGAGAGATTGACTGATGGAATAGATTACGAAGCATTTGCACCAGGTGCCTCTAGGAGTTTTGAAATTAATGTGTAACCACCCTGGCATCATCATTAGCATAATTGCAATAATTAGAAGAATGCTTGTATAGTTCACAGGCACGCAGTATATTTCATCAGTTATTAATAGACAGCTCAGAACATGACGATTCTGAGCATGGTGATGCAAAACTACATTTACGATATATTTCTTAAGGAAATAACGTTTGGACAATCTGAATTTTTGTATAGATGTGCCACCGATGCCTGACTGTTGCCGATAGGAGTGAAGCGAAATGTGTTGGAAAGATGTCACCACAATCTGTAACAACTATAGTTTTGTGCGTAATACTCCAATTTAACACACACACACACACATTAATTGAATTAAATTCCATAATATAATCTTTTGTTATTTGTGTAAAAAATGTCAGTCGTCTCTTCTCTGGGCTACTTTAAATTATTCAGGGTGCTTTTATGGAAATTAATGACTACAAGAAAGCAAGTATTAAAATATCCAGACAAGAGATTTTCTTTTCATCATACCTATTTGGTTTATTCTTAGGGGAAATTATACAAATTTCGAAATGTGTTTAAAATGTGTTAAAGTGGTATTATTTTCAATAACATTCTAAACAACATTAAATATTTATAATTGAAAAATAGAGCCGAAGGAAAATTTTGCTATTTTAGTAACATTTATAATATTAACACGTTATTAGTACATATACGCTAAAGAATGAAAAATTATGTGTCAGTGTTAATTTGCTTCTAAATTCTTAATATTTCCTAAAAGTCACAATATTTTTAGGAGCCTAGAACCCGAACGAACAAAATGCAAAATGAACACGCGAAGATAAATAGTCACATAAACACAAGGAAAGTGTGCAAAATGTTTGAACATTTTGATGGTAGGGATCATTAATGAAAAAGTAATAATTCTGCGATTAATTACCCCTTACTAATGAAGTAAGGCTCCATTTTGACGAGAAAATTTATGTATAGTGCGTAGTAATACAGAGAAATTGAGTATTCCATAAATGCATAAATAGATTTATGGGGGAAGTTGAACACTAATATGTATAGAACAGACCCCACACTTTATAAAAGCTGAAAGAAAATATCAGGAGAGAAATGGACTCAATTTTGGAATATGAACTGATAAGTGTCAATGACAGTTTTGATGCCAGAAACGCGTGGATGTAGCAGGACATTTCCAACATCTCCTGACATAAGGCACTTTTTTAATCGTGTTTAACGCTCGTTTTTACTACTGAGGCACCACAGACGGCGAACACTGGTGATACATGAAATGAAATGAAATGATAAACTGGGAAATGATTTTTTTAAAGGAAGGAAGCGTTGCAGGCCTAAGTTTAGGGTACTTCCCCGGCATTTGCCAGCTATGAGGACTGAGGAAAACCTTGAAAAAACCTCTGTCAGGGAGGACGATTCTGGCGGGATTCAAACCCCAGACCTCCCGCTCGCGAGTCCACGCCTTAACGGACTCGGCCACCCGTGGCGGTATAAGGCACGTGCTTATTTATATTGTAATTGAGAACTTGAATCAATGAGCGGAAATTTTATCCGCTTTGCCTGGAGTTACCGCCCCGACTGCCGGTCCGCCATTTGCTGTGAAACGGGCGACAAAACCATGATAGACGCTGTAGTAATGTTCGAATATTATGCTCAACGTTTTATACGTATATATCAAACTACAAATTAAGAGCGAACGAAAGGTGGCAAAACATTTTAACGGCTGATATGTTCATCTTTTCATTTAGTGGTTTTATTAAGGCTTTTGTTTATATTAGAATAGTATTCTTTGTCTGTAATAGCTTAGTATATTTTCACCGCCAGATGTTGTAATGTTTGCACAAAAATATCAGCATTTGCTCTCTTTGAAACAAATATTGCGAGTGGAGGTAATGGTTGGGAATTGAGCGCTGTAACGCTGTACCACGAACGCTTCGGCAGTTTTCCGATAACCAGGGAGCACCACCCATCATGGTTCCGCTGGCAGCAATAATACCTACTTATTGAATATTATTAATTCACTAGGTAAACTCGCCCGTTCAAAGCACATGTTGAAAATGTTCGCCATTTGTTCACCAACGGGAGTTGCAGTGTGTAAACAAACTTGGACAAGCTGCAATGCCGCTTCGGGAATTTTGGAAATTTCGTCTGGAACACGTAGGCAAGAGGCAAGTTCAGAGAATGAAGTTTGACATCGCTCCTGCTCTAATTAGCCTGGATCCATATTACATAGGGCTCTACCCACCCAACTAGCGACCACACTCTGCGATGCTTAACCTTGATGTCCCCAAGAAGTACGGGAAATGTATTGCGGAATTGCCCATGTGTTGCAATCTTCTTCACAATCTTCTTCGCAATCTTCTAAATTTAAAGCAACTTGAATTCCATTTCACCTTTCCTCCCTTTTTTTTTTTTTTTTCCTCCCTATGTTATGGTTCGAAGAGTGGTTGCCAGATTATTGTAGGAAAAGAAGCAACGAAAAACAAGTTCTTGAATATCGTAAAATTACTGAAGGGATCTTCATTCAACGCAGAACTCCTTTGTTAACCTGTCCGGGTATTCAGGTACATGAGCCGGAAATGTTTCAATTTTCAATTAACTTTTTCGTTTCTTAAATAAATGTACATACATACGCATTAAATTTATGAAATAACTTTAATCTGGGGAGAAAATTTTGCACACTTCCATTAGTCCTGTTATTGAAAAATGAACAGTAAAGCAAGTGTTTCCATTCTAAATATTTTATTAGATAAATTTAGCATTTTGCTTAAAGAAAGTAACGAAACCCAAATGGGGAAGAAAACATCTTAGCCCTTAAAGATAATCTCATTAGGTAACGATAACATTATGAAAAATAACCTTAGCCTATGTTAATTTGAAGGAAATGGGATAAAGGAACGTAATGTTAAATAAAAATATTTGAGAAAAAGTTACTTAATATTTATGAGTTATACTATGCTTACTTACGGAAAAAGTAATCCAAAATAGTTTAAAGTAACTAGATGCTATCAAGAGGCCAACATTTCTGCCACTTTTGGAATGCTTAGAGCCTTCTGCGATTTACGTTGTATGTTGCAACGGCGATCGCGGTCTGTACCTACACAAACAACACCTAACAATGTCCTACGTACTTATGATGCTCGTCTTCTTGCACTTTTGAAACGCCCTACCACTCGAAACGGAGCACATTGACGTAAGCTTGCCGAAGCATGTTTCATGTCTCTGTGACCTGTTTCCCAGTTTAACGCACAATTTCACGTTAGCCCTTTGTTCAAGCTAGCGGTTCACGACGAAATTCCAGGCTAGTACCCTCACGCGATAACAAAAACAACATCTATTGTACTACTCCAAATGTAAATACAACACTTGGCTCGCTGCTAGTTCAAGGTTACAAATCCCAAGTGCTGCGCGCGCAACTCTGTAGTCATCTTTTGACGCGTAAGGGAGTTTATGTTAACACCTTGTACATTATTTCATTTATGTAATGCATGTCTAATCAGTTAGTTATTCCAACTGGGCAAATATAAATACTCTGGAAGATAATAAAAATACAAATTTTCTAGCGTTTCATAGTTTTCATTATATTAGCATGTCTTACGCACGTGTACATTTCAGTACCTAGTCTATACACAAAATGGAAAATAAAAACATATAATTTAAAATGACTTATAAGTTTGCATTAAAATCCTGAGTCACTTCAGTATATTCATTCATATTCATATATGTATTGTTTATTTCTTCTTGTCATGTGTGCTCCTGGTTCTGCTTAACTTACCCCAAGCTAAACTTCTTTAATTATTTCTGTTTTACATTTCCTATTTTGTTTGCATTGTATTTGTTTATTACAATGCTTCAATGAAGCCAACTTCAAATTCGTAAAACCTGGAACTGGTTTTACATTTAAAACACATTTTAATTCTATTCATTTAAAAGTATTTGTTCTTATACAAGCAATTAAAAATTAAATGGTGATAAAAATAAATTTTTTCTAAATAACAAAATGTATGCTGTAATTGAATAGAAGAAAATTTTGAGCGAGAACCTAGCAGGTTTATAATGTTGAAAATTATTTTAAGTTGAATATCGCAGAATACTGGAAAAAAACAAGAAGAAATATTGATGCATGATGTAACTTTTGATAAAACTAATATCGGGATGTCTAAGGAAAAATTGTTAAATTTTAAATAAGCCCGAAAGTTCAAACTCAATTTTTCCGAGCTTTATTTATTGTCCATTAATATTTTCTTTTTTTCAAATAGCGAATCTGTTATTTAAACTACAGTCATTATAAATAAATAGAATAAATCTTAATTCGGTTTTGATTGTTGGTTTACTTACGGTTTATTTGACATCTCAGGTCATTCAGGGGGTGAAATGGCTGATAAGTTTTGCTCAGAGATCTCTTCATTCAGGCTTGTTCTTTTGCATGCCATAAATCTACGAAATGGGACCCATGGCTTAGTTTTTTAGAATTATTACGCCCAAAAATCTCCATGGACCCTGACCGGAATTAAATTCGCGATCTTGGATCTATGAGGAAAGCAGTGTTACCATTAGACCACTAGGACCGACTCTAGTATGATCATCGACTGTTTTCTATAAGGGCATTTCTTAATAAAAATTTCGTGTTTGTGTTTTACCTTTTCCAATGTGTTGGTTCAATTATTTAAATATTTCTCATCTCTTAAGTAGAGTTATTCACAATAAAATGCCAATATATTTTACTTTATACATAAAAGGATTAAATATGTACAATAAAAATAATTGTCACAAATTTCATAGCATATAACTGGCATTCGTAACTGAGAACATGAAATTTATTATTTACGCTGCTTTTTTTTTTTTGAATAGTGTTTAACGCCCGTTTTTACTACTGAGGCACCACAGGCGGTGGACACTGATGATACATGAGATGAAGTGATATATTGGGAAAGGATTTTTTTTTTTTTTTTTTAAAGGAAGGAAGCGTTCCAGGCCTAAGTTTAGGTACCTCCCCGGCATTTGCCAGTTATGAAGACTGAGGAAAACCTGGAAAAAACCCCAGTCAGGGAGGACGGTCCTGGCGGGATTCGAACCGCAGACCTCCCGCTCACGAGTCCATGCCTTAACGACCTCGGCCACCCGTGGCGGTATTTACGCTGCTAAAATATACTTAAAATCCAATTATAAATGTATTAAAATCCAGAAAGACCAACAGTTTCTTGATTATATAGCACGTAAAATTAACGCTATCAGCTTTCAAACCCGCCTGTGGTGCCTCAGTAGTAAAAACGGGCGTTAAACACTACTCAAAAAAAAAAAAAAAAAAAAAAAAAAGCTTTCAAACCCGATTGAATTTCTTCACTCAAACCTCTCAAAAACGCATAGCGAAATATCCCCAATGTTAAAACACCAATAGCTAATTATTAATTCTGAAAAGACTGAAGTTACGCTTTATATAATTTCGGAGTTGAAATTAAACATCATGTTATATCATTGGAGTTATCTCTGCTAATGCATTGCCTGATATCCCAACTGCGTCATTACGGCGACTAGGTTCCGCATCCGGGTAGTTTTCAGCAATGACTCAAGAACAGATTTAATTTCCCACCAGCAACCTTGTCAGTCAAATGATTGAAGCTGTGGCAACCAATCATGAGTGTTTTAATTAAACATTAGTATGAATAGAATCAAGAGGGAGGGAAAGGTATATTCAAATATTTTACTCTTATTGGTATGATAATGAAAATGATGTGGAACGAGTAAATTACCGCCATGGGTGACCGAGGTCGTTAAGGCGCGGACTCGTGAGCGGGAGGTCTGGGGTTCAAACCTCACCAGGACCGTCCTCCCTGAATGAGATTTTCCCAGGTTTTCCTCAGTGCTCATAGACGGCAAATGCCGGGGATGTACCCTAAACTTAGGTTTGGAACGTTTTCTTCCTTAAAAATCCTTTCCCAAGGTATAATTTCATCTCATGTATCATCAGTGTCCACCACCTGTGGTGCCTCAGTAGTAAAAACGGGCATTAAAACACTATTAAAAACAAGTAGATTAAATTTAATGAAGGATTTTGTCAGGAACTCTATTAGCTAGAACCGGAAAAACATTTGTTATTTTTTCTTTTCCATAAGGTGTATTAATTTACTTAAATGTTCCATCATTTTATATAACATTGAAAAATATCGCGCAAACAATGATAATAACCTTAAAGTGTTTTAAAATCTAGCTCAAAACAAAGAATTATGAATTATCAATGCTCTTGAAAATTTCGATAACATATAATTTCAGAACGTTTGCAACATAACTTCACACAGAGAGAAAAAATGAACAGCAAATATCGGGAGTATAATTGTGAAGAAATATAAAGCACTTATGTTTAGAGATCAAGCATACATTTTAATTCTAATGTTAAAATATTAACTCATTATGTACTTAGTGCCCTTAAGCTTTTAGTGTGTTAGAGACGCCACCCAGGTTTGATAGTAGTGCATTCACTTCAGTATCTAAATATTTAAGCAGTGTCTGAAACTCAGTTTTAATTGTTGAACGCACACGCTACACTTTCTCCCTTCATTTTAAGTGTTTATCCGTAGGGCGTCCAATGATCATCTGCCTTTTGAAGGTCGTAGGAACTGGAAATAAGACGAGTGTTCTCACAGGGCACAAATAACTCGTGCAGGTTTCTTCATCGTAATGGGAACAAGATCCTCATAACGTCAGGCAGTTGGTAGGATTGATTGGGGTGGCGACTGGCAGCGCTGTAGAAGTCCACTTAATTGGTTCTACCCTTGGTAAGCATTTCCAGGGACTTTGCGTTCCCTCTGCTTTAAACCCGTCCCCAGCTAATATAATTTTTTCGCAGTGCATCGAGTAATGGTTTCCTATGCTTTACCGAAAACACAGTACATTAAAAATGTACCTTCTGCCGGAATCATTATAAATTAATGATCGTGCTGGTCCAGGGCATTGAAATGATACGGAACAGATAATCTCTGCTTCGATAATTAAGAGGCATGTAATGAATTTCAGGTTGGCAACCCATTGCAGAAGAGTTAGTTTAAATATCTAATTTTTCATGTTACACAGTGATTAGTATATATTTTTCGGTTAACAAAGAAAAACATATAGGACAAAAAGTCAGCCACTTTATTAAATTCCAGCGTTATTAAACTACTTTAATTTTGAATAATAATGGTGTACAACGTGTATTAATTTTTAATGTATGAATACGCACAAAAACTACAGCGAGAGCCATACAGGTATCGCCCTCACGCGCAGCATATGCTTTTACTATCGAAATAGGTTGCCAGTTATGAGTCAATAAGCAGCTAACTGTTCATTTATTGTAGTATAATGAATCCGTATATGATTTTTTTATTATACAAAGATTCCTCTGTGTTAAAATTCTAAACTATAGGATAAGATTTCAGAAATACACACTGGATTATCTGTTAGTTTTATCAATTTTATATTTTAGTGATTATGCTTCGTAAATATCAAAGAAACAATAGAATTTCCGCTGTATTATCGATGGAAACTAACTTCCGATAGCCACAGTGGAAAAATGCTGCGAAATTGGTCAATACTATGACTGTTCATTTATCTCGCTTTTCAAGATATCTCAGAATGCCTAAGGGTGGGGATTTTCCCCCAAAATACTGCTAGAATCACATTTATAGGCAGAACGACTGATTTTTACAAGTTTTTAATACTTTTATTGTAAAAAATTAATGGTTCATAATACTTTTTGAAACAAGGATTGTGGGTTTGGGACGTTTATATAAGTTGGCCCCAAGTCGTGAGCGCCAATTTGAAATAGGATTGTTGCTGTGGAATGGGAATTGGGCTGTATAGTAACTGCGTTAATTAATTTAAGCCCGCCGATCGCAGATTTCGCTATGGCTGCTGCAGACCACCAACTCTGCTTCCATGATACTCTCTCTCTCTAGGGCTTTCCGTTGATTTCTGGCAGCTGTAAGGTAGCCAGGGCTGGGTGAATGGGAACATGATATTGAATGCGCCGATAAATAACGCCTCGTGATTCAGTTGCTGAGGTTGTTTATTCTCCCAAACATGAATAATCAGATGAACTCACATCTCACACCGGACCACTGGCAAGATAAACTTGGTAAACAGGTAAATCTGGTTGTGTTCACCCAAATGGTGCCTAATATAAAGAAGGTGCAACTTCAATGGTATTTAATGCTATATGTAGTTCGCGCGTCGATTGTCCAGCCTCGTTGATGCCGGATCTTGTAACTCGGACTTACGTCATTCTTCCTCTAACAGCCAGGGAATACGCAGCAACACTGTCTTATCCCGGAGAATTTTGTGACTACCCCTTTTTGAGGTAAATTTATTTCTTATATACTCCAGAAAAACTTAAGCTTTCCCCTTAAAGCGACGCGAAATATTCCCGCCGTTTTCCTTTCACTATGCTCATAGGTCAATGCTGACATCATCGAAATCCAATCCTATTTACTAGATAAATTTTGGCAGAGCACACGTTATGTTATTCGCCAATCAGTTCACTTCAAACAAATTTTACACGTTATGTCAATGACCTGCGAATGCACACCTGTGGGTTCTCGAGCGAAAATCGCTGGCTTTCATGACTAAGGCATAGCCAATCCTTTGCTTGCCGCATTCTTGAAGAGATTAACTTGCATTGTCTGACTTTTGCCAAGTTCGGAGAAAGCCTTACTATGGTATAATATTACATGTTATCTCTCAAATATTACTAAAATTATACATTATAGATATTGTGCTCAGTCTCAAACACTACACCATCTTAATTATACATACGTGAATTTGGTCATCGTAGTTTCCTACATACAGAAAGCCCAACATACCTGTAAGAAATCACAGAATCGTTGATTTAAAATTACAAATATTTATTATTTCAATAACTCTGTAATGACTGGGGGCCAGGGACAGAATCAATTCTAACACGAATTTACTATCGGATGCCAGATTGAGTAACGCATGTGATATCAAGTGAAAGAAACGTTAGGAAAACCAAAATGTATTCTTCTTCTTCATTATTATTATTATTTTCTTTTCATTTGGCAATATTTCGTCATTAAACTAGAACGAACAGAAATATACAGAAATCTTATTGCTTTACTCTTCTAAAGACTTTGTTGTAACTTCATACTCTGCTCCTGCATACCTATTAAATTAATAAATAATGAAATACTTAATAGTAACTTTTCCTTTAGTCATTGCCACTTATAATCATTGCTTCTTGCTACATACTGATGAAATTTGCCTCCTGTATGTCTCGTTTAAAATGTAAGCTGCACACTTAAATGTAGTCAAAGATGATCAGTGCCAACTCTCATATATAACATAAAAACGGTATTTAGATGAATGATAGTCCATGATTGGTCAAATAAATGAAAGCCCAACATTTAAGTTATTTGTTCATTTCCCCATCTGTCAAATAATGCGCACAATAATTTGTGCATTAGCAAGGTACATAAAATTATGACTTGTACTGTATTTCTGTTTGGTTTACAATGGGACATCCAGTTTTGGTCCCGTACAATTAATTAAGATATGGATTAAATCCTGTTTAATTAATTCATTTACATTACTAATATCTCATGATACAATTATGTAAAAGGATGTACATTGTTCGAGAATCGGAAATCTTGGTTAGAAAGATGAAAACTTTCACGTAACAAAGTCGACTTTCTGGTGCCATAAGCATTTTCAATAGCTAGGGGACCTTTCCTTACATCTAAGTAAAAATGACCTTGAAACAGACTGGTGAATAGTTTTCATCTTGGGCAACCGTCTCTTAAAAAAGAGAACCTATGGCTCTCTTAAAAACATTTATAGCTAACACAATGAATCAAGACTGACCAATGAGTTTCGGATTTCAAAATGTCTTTTCCAGAAACTTCCAGCGGCAAGAGATTACGCCAATAGAAAGGAAATTTGGTGACGCGTCTTATGTTAGAAATTTGAATTTCCGTAGAAGACGCATAGTAAGGTCTAGTAAAAGCGTTTTGAAGGCTTTTTCGTACAGTTTGACTTGAGAGACGAGAATATACAGTTCCCTTCGGGAAGTGAGATAGGGCTGTTCAAACTAGATAATGAGAAATATAACTCGTGAAATGGAACGGTAAAACCCTATTTGTTTGCAAGATATTGATTATGTAATTTTGAATATTGAAGTACAGGGTCAGTAAATATTTAAAACTCTCCATACCCTTGCTAATGGTAAGAAAGTGTCGTCTCAGGAAAAGGAGAAATAAAGTAAACAGTTTAATCAATAGTGAAACTTTAATCCGCAACTTCCACAGTGTCTGCTCAGTGATCTTCCTGTCCGTTCCTCCCCTGGTAAAATTCCAGAAAAGCCTTACAGTAATTTCAGCATCCCTGAGACGATCGCGGCAGCAGGAGGGTTCAACGCCAACTTCTTTCTTAGTAGCGATATACTACGTCACCAGTAAACATCACCATCCTTCATCAATCAGCCCAAACTTGACACCTCAACGTGAAGTCAGATAATCACTCCCCCACCTGTTAATAAACCCCTTCAGTTATTCCCTGTAATGAGCAATGAGTTAGAGAAAGACCATGTGTTCCAATGATCTGAAGGTCACCAGATAAACCGTGTTTACAGGCCTACTATGTTTGTGCTTTCGACAATCGGGCGGCAAAAGTTCCTGCTTTAGAGGCTCAAAACTCTGAAATTATCAATATTGTAATAGCTATACAAGCTTCTAGAGCGTAATTTTTGGACGAGTATGAGATTAAAAAGCGAGGTGGAGCAAAGTGTTTTTTTTTTTTCTACGAAGGTACACAATATACATTAAATAAATATTTCAAGGTGCTTCAAAAGTGCTAAGATTACGATTTTATGCACGTCTAAACAAGCAAATACCAAGACGCTTTTAGTTTGTGATTCTTAAACTCAGAACTGATGGAATCACAGCCTGTTTTGTTCACCATCACATTTTATGGACGTCTAAGCCGACAGTCATCAACAAAGCGGTTACAAATATGTTAAATGTTACATCCATGGCGTAGATTTTGAAAACATTGTAAATAATTTGTCCGAGTGTCAGATATTGGAAATGGAAATTGAAACCATAATAGAGGCTGCGAAAATTGCTCAAGCAAACTTGATGCCACAAAAAGCAAAGGCAATATATAAATGGGGGGAAGGAGGGATGGGGTGAAGAAGACACTGGACGGTGACTGCAGTCTACCAAAATCTTCTGCTGCAGAACGTGGGTGCTTTAATCAGAGTGAATTAATTGACTTAGTAAGGGATCTTGCTCTCCCTAAAGAGTTAGCAGAATTGTTAGGTTCTAGATTCCAAAAATGAAATCTACTGCTCCCAGAAATTATTACCGACAACGCGAAATAGATTTTAAAACATCATTGCAGTTATGTGAAAGAACTTGGTTAAAACTTGGACTTCCTAACCATGACCCACATGAATGGAGACTGCGAAATTTAAAGCGTGTCCTCCTTCATGACGGAAACGTTTCCGGTTCAGGTCTCTTCAATGATCCTCAAAGAGTCGTATGGAAATTTGGAACTGAACTACAGGGAACACAAGTTTGTGGCATGGTGCTTTTAAAATTATTACTATGCTGCTGGGTCAACAATCTGTTTTATTAAATGCCCATGTTTTCTATGTATGTGGGATAGCAGGATACGAGTTGACCACTGAACTCAGAACGACAGGCCACCTGGGGAAATATGCAAGTCGAGTCTAAGAATGTTATGCGCCAAATCCTGGTGAATTCTTCTAAACTTCTACTGTTAAAGTTTGTAAAGGATTTAAATAAGGAAAGAGAAGTTTCAAGTTTCAAGTATATATGTGAAAAAATTCCGCTACTATCTGAAGCAAAATTAAAGGGAAGTATGTCTGATGAGCCTGATACAAGAAAACTGATGTCTGAATTTCTTGGTAACATGGAACCTAATTACCGAAACATTGCAGCTAACATGCTTGAAGCTTACATTTTGTAACACGAGTTTCAAACCTAGATTATTTCTCCGGAAATCTAGAAGTTTTGAGCAAAGAGCAAGGCGGAAGATTTCACAAGGATCTGCAGGAGCTCGAAGGGAGGTACCAGAGACGGTGGAGCTTGCTGACTATTGTTGGACTTTAAAGAGTGAAATACGTGAAGACAAACACAAAAGGAAGAGAAGCAGGAGGACTTTCTCAACTATGAAGCAACGACTGTAATTTTCATGTGATACATTATGCTAATTTATACATCCAATAGTGAAGTAAACAAGACGAGACAAAACAAAATCACTCTAGCGACATGTATAAACAACCATATACATAATTTTAACAATTATTTTTTTAAAATTAAACATTTAAATGAAAATGTTTGCGATGAGATCCATGTAAATGTACAATACATTGCAAAAATGCTGAAGTGATAGAAGTAAACGATTAAAAATTCAAATTTAGCTCATCGAGGTTATATAACATACCTTTATTTATGAGGGAACATCGGTTTTCACGGTCGGAGTCGCAGATTCTGGTGGTATGCGCTTTATTTATTTTAGGCAACAACCACAATGTAAATTCTCAGACTAGTGAATTTTCATCCAACGATAGAAAGAAGCAAGTCTGTTTTTATAGGATAATATTCCATTGAGGAATAAAAAGATAAATAATCCATCATGCTAAAACATTATTCCGTTATATGACTACACATTTAAGCAATATGACACTCTTTCATTCTTTATTATAAAAATGTATTAAATTTACTCATTTTCATTAAATTCGCTAACTCTTATACTATAGCGAAGTAAATTGTTTTGGTAAATACATGGAATGATGGAACATACTATAAACTTTTCGGAAATGTCTACAAGTCTACAAGAGTAAAATTTATGTACTTTAACTTGTTATGAAGAACAAATTTTGTACAAGAATTTCATGGAGGTAAATAAATCTTCATCTTCATTTTCATCTACAAATTCTTCTACAGCATGTGGAAAAAATATACAGAAAGAATTTATCATTAGAGAGGGGGCTTGGCACTAAGCATTTTTAGAGAGAGCACAAATGGTCTCAGACGCTTAAATATGTAACTATATGCATCGATATGAATCAACGTAATAGCTTTGTTGCGATGTGATGTGTGTTCACAATAATAAGGAGATTGTATCTGAATCTACACATGTCACGGAATGCTACTTAGTGTACAAGATGTCGTGGAAGTAGCAACTACAGTAGGTAAATTTCATATACGATCAGCGTACTTAAATTGCGGCATTTATTTGAAAGAACACATTATTTGTTTAACGTGAGCTATTGTGCGTTTAATCCTTTGGACTATCCAAAACGCATTTGGAGTTAACACTTGAAAGAAGGGACCGAGATCATTTGTTCTTATTCCAACTCTCTTTGTACTGGTAAATTTCTGTACATTTATTTTCCACGCCCTGTATAGACATTTGTCAGACAAAAGAGAGCCTATAACGTTGATATAGAAGACAGTTTGAAACGTTTCGCATAAGAGAACATGAGTATCTGTCATGAATTGTAGATAAAAATGTGAAATAGCGTGTTCACTCAATTTATTAAACGAAAATATTATGTGTATACTTTAAATGCTTTTTAGCAATCATATCTTCAAAGCTCAAGGAAAAGTTTCTATGTTGAGATGAAACTTTTACGAATGCCGGTAGGAAAATGGCGTTCATAACCACCAGCTCGGCAAGAAAGTCAGAGAGTGGGCGAAATTCGTCGGTGTGACATGTCGTTAGTAAAATAACACAAAGCCACTGGCAGTAAAAGATAAGACATGGATGGATTATATAAAACTCCATGGTATACAGACAAGAAAGTACCACCAGAGATGCAGAACGGAAGGGAAAGGAGAGCTAAGCTAGTAACATATAAAATATGTTATGTTTAGAAAGGTAGTGCAGAAATTAGTCCCCAGCTCTACCTGTATTGTATTTAATATTTGCATTCGACTATTTAAAAAACTAATAAGCTACAGTTAAAGAAAATTCTAGGATAATTATAATTAACAGACCTTTACAAACACCTTCGACAAATGACGCTATTCCACTGACAACAATTAGAATTACTGCACCGAGCTTGAAAGCAAAATCTAACAGGACGGAGAGAAATTATTACATATTGCACTCCGTCATTCCCAAAATAGTAATGTATGTGGCATATTTATACAGCAAATATATGACACAGTGAATCTAAATAAATAAAAAAGACACTATAAACTTCAATGAACAACAATTCAGATGTCTTGCCAGCTTTTCCCTCAGTTTTAGTGATTATAGAGGTGTCTGGTGTCATTTAACGCACATGGGTCTTCGTTGTTTCTATAAAAGAAACAAATATGTTGAAAAAATGAATTTTTTTCTAAAAATCTCATAAAAGTTCTAATTTTAATTTAAAAATGTATAGGCCATATGCAATGAAATAGTGAGGATATAAGGGGGGGGGGAACGTTTAACAATGAAAGAGGAAAGAAACTTAAGGCAGTACTAGCCGAGCTATAGGACCTGATACTAGTAATATTGAACAACTGAGGACAGTAAAGTGGGAAATTAATTGGCACAAATAATAATAATAATAATAATAATAATAATAATAATAATAATAAACATTGTCAGAATCTTACACAAGACTCTAATATTGTATTTTTGTACACTTACGTACTATTTTCTTAAAAATAAAAAAGTTAGAGAAACGGAAGTTTGTACACTTATGTAACATACTTTCAATCAATTTGTCCACCACATTTATAAATTAGATTATACATACGAAGGCACATAACAGAAAAACTTAACTATTATCTGCCAAAAACATAATCAAGTGTTTTCACTCAACCCATTAGCATAGCTAAGTGAATTATGTACACAAAAAAACTACCGCCATGGGTGACCGAAGTCGTTAAGGCGTGGAATCGTAAGCGGGAGGTGTGGGGTTGGAATTCCACCAAGACCGTCCTCCCTGACTGAGGTCTTTTTCCAGGTTTTCCTCAGTTCTCATAAATGACGAATGCCGGGGAGGTACCCTAAACTTAGAAGTGGAAGGTTTTCTTCCATTAAAAAAAAAATATTATTTACCATTTCAAACGATGTATCATCAGTGTCCACTGTCTGTGGTACCTCAGTAGTATAAAAGGGGCGTTAAACACTATTAAGACAATATAACTGCATAAAATGAGTTTCTATTGTGCAACTGGCTTATGATAAAAATGTATATGCATTTTGAACGAATATATTCTGCGCATGATAATTTATGGGACAATTCCTAAAGGGTTGACGCAAATCATATTAATTTTTTCAAAACTTCAAGAAACATGGCAAATAAAAAGTACTGTGATATAACAACGATATATTCAAAATACCCAGTTACTTTAATTCAAGAACAAAGGACATAAAATATTTTCGTATTAATAGAGCGTTTCAACTGTGATATAACAAGGATATATTCAAAATACCCAGTTACTTTAATTCAAGAACAGAGGACATTAAGTATTGTCGTATTAATGGAACGTTTCAACTGTGATATAACAAGGATATATTCAAAATACCCAGTTACTTCAATTCAAGAACAAAGGACATCTAGTATTTCGTAATAATAATGCGTTTCAGTTTATAAAACTTCAATTTTATGTATTGTAAATGTGATTAACATATCTTACCTCCTTTGCTCCTAGAGCCCTACAAATAAAAATAGCAGGTACTAATAGTTTTGCGCAACTTTTATTAAAAATAAATGTTATCTTTAATTAAAAACCGCCTGCTATCTTAAGGACATGAGCCCATATCGTCAACAGCGAGAAAATGCCTAATTAATGAACATTATCCGCTTTATTCTATAACATTAGCCATGTAGGTTGTGCAAGGGAGGTGAAAATCTCCAGAGTGCCATGTTTCATTCCTCTCCTTACCTAAAACACCGTTCTCGTGCTATGCAGACTTCCCACAGAAATATTACAACGCCTCGCTTTAAAGTGAGACAGTCAAGTGATACACACTTTCAAATGTTGGTTTTAAATGTTTCTGAAATAAACTATTACCTGAAAGAGAATTGAAAACTACATTTAAAGTTCTATTTTTTCCATTATTATTGCTGTAGAAAAGCCAGGAAACGTTCTAATTGTAATTAATGTACTACTTATAGTTTGAACAGAATTGTTACGAGTGAATGTATCAGAAATATATGCACCACTTTCAACAACTCCTCTAATACAGGTTCAATTTAATTATAAATTACAATATTGTGTGCATGATATTATTGATCAAATTTATGATAGTATAAGTACAGTGGACGACTGCTATGACCTTGGTTCAGCGCGGCTTGTGTTCGACTCCGGACGCAGGCAAAAAATAAGTCGCTGCATTTTTTGATCTTATAATTACAAAACAGTAGATTTTAATTATTGAACCTCGATATCCACTCTTTTGGCAACTTAAAATTACACTGGTTCGAAAAAGGTATTAAATTAGGTCAATCCTCAGTTTATAAACATGATGTAAATGAAAACTGAAACTAAAAAACGTGCAGACTGGTTCAAAAATGTATAACGCAGAGTTAGTAAGTTAACTGACAAACAAACTCTCAAAAGTTCTTGCGGCAGCTTTGGAAATCTCGCCTTTGATTCTTAAGCTAATTCTGAACTTTATATCGCCTAGGCTTTCGTATCTTAAAACACTTCTTTTTCCTCAACGTTCATCCTTCCTTACACTTTGCTAACAGGCGTGAACAGGGAGCTAAGACAATGCACTATCCTAATAGGATAGAAATGTAAATTGCGGGGAATATTTAATCACTTACCCAACAGCAATTCCTAACTATCACTTAGGACGTCAGTCTCGGATTTAAACACTCACCTGAAAAGAAGAAAATAGAAGGTTTCAAGACGCCTCTAACAAACATTCATTCAATGTAATTCAGAAAGTAATTCAGACATAGAATAATTTAAATATTTTAGCTCAATGATTGGTCCTATATGATAAAAAAATTACATCTAAATGGCTAAGAAATTCCCAGGAGAATGAAGAACTGCGTAATCCATTAATGAATGAGAATGTTTTTCTAAATTCCTCTACAACAGCAGTTTTGGATATGAAGAAGGCTAACAAAATTATAATTTAAGTACTAGAAAAAATAATGGGGAAAACAAAAAGGTTGAGACAGCAAAATAAAACAATTGAATTATTTCTTTCATCTTTCAATTACGGAGTGGGAGAGAGAAACACTAACATTCATCCTTTTCTACAAAATAATCGTCAAACCATCAAATATATTTTCAGTATTTGCGCACAAAACGTTTTACGTTATGTTTTGTATGAAAGTTATAAATTCAAAGGGTCGCGTATCTAGAAGTCTATGAATATGTCAATATTGTACGATAGAAAAACAGAATAATAAAGAAGACTGATAGAGTCTGCGGGAAATCAAAATTTTTGAAAAAACATCACTAACCGAAAATACATCATTATTTAAAATAAACAAAACATTTAAAATTATCCTCTTTTATTTTAGATAAAAGAGGGAAGTTTTAAGGGCTCTAGGGGCATTGCTTTGTGCTGCAAGACCTTACTAATGGACAGCTTAGCTCAGCAGTAGAAAAGCTGTAGAACGGGTAGGATTCAAGCCTTTTCCTTGAAATCTGATACATTGTAGATGTGCTTTAGATAAACAAATCTTATGTATTTTAAAATCTGTCATTTAATTTATACCTAGAGGAGTAAGTTTTATTTTAGTTTTAGTTGTGACTGATTTCACAGTCCCCTATTGAAATAACTTAACAATAATTAATAGATAATAGTTTTCATCACAGTAAGAAAGAACATATACAGAATGATTCAAAAGTCCTGCGCCACAATATAACCCGTTTTAGTACAGAGAGTGAACAGATTTAAATGGAAAATGACCCAAAAAACGAAAAGTACGTTACCTTTCAGAGAACCAGTGACACGGGGTAACCGTTCGGTAGATGATTCAGTGCTTGCTAAGGAAATGTCGCAGCACGGTAATAGTATACACGTTTCAAATTGTCAGCGTATGAATGTCTGCGTCAAATGTAATTTGTGAGTGTTTTCAAGCTCTTTAGATTAAAAAAACACATGTATCCTTTTTCACGTTTTGCTAAATGTATTAATACGATAGATTAAAAACGCACTCACCCTTTGTTCATCTTTCGCTAACTCTACTGATAACGAAGCTATATAATAGTACAATGCAGCTAAGCCCTATGCCCTATAGTGCCGGACTTTTGAATCGCACTATATATCATAAGAGTACTCATTGCATTTTATACTAGTTTTTAGTTTTTAGATTATTTGCTGTATTATTTATAACAACATGGAGAGGATGCTGCTATTTTTATGGGTCAGTTTCTACTCCTAAATATTTTGTGCATTTTTCCTTTTGTTTCAACAAGTGTAATAAACTGTACTATGAAACCAACGCATCCAATTACACATTAAAAAAGTCGTCCTGAACAAAACAACTTAATTCCTATAAAGGTGTGGTAGAAGGAACAACACATGGCTGTCGGTAGTTCATTTTCCTAACAATACTCGCGCTATGATTGTACATTAAAGGGAAGCGATTATTATAAACTGGAGGGCAATTAATAAAAAACCATTTTTACTTAATAACTTCTAGTGTGGATAGTATCTATAAATCCAGTCATATGTACGGAAGTTGTATGTTTCAATGCTAGAAAAAAATCCATGGAATTCGAAGACTTTGACTAAAAATGAGATCGTGGGAAGTTATTGTAACAATTTTGATGATGCAAAAGTATGCAACTAAAACTTGTATTGTTGTTGATATAGTAAAAATATAGCATTTTGCTACAAAAAAGACATTAAAATTTGATACATAAGAGATACCTGAGGAAAAGTGTTGATATTAACAATAGGAATAATAATGACAATAAATTAACTCTTCATAAGAGAAAGAAGGGTAAAGAAGGAAAGACAATGATAAAAATATAAAACAGTTCCTAGATCAATAAGTAAATAATGTCTGATTCTATTCCTTCATCTCGATGTCACTATTTTCATGACCATCATATATTTTGTATTCAAAACGTAACATGTTTTACGGGTATACACAGGTGAAATAAAACGTTTAATCACAGGCTGCTCTACCAGTATATTACACATGGAAAAATGTCCCTAATCTGTAATATTTTTAAAAAGAATTAAATTTTATGTGTTGAAGTGCTAAATGATCCACATGATACAGGATTTATAAATTTCACCAAATAAAAATATTAACATATTAATTTAATATTGAAAATATTGCAACATTGTTTTTTTTAAGTACTGTCCTGGCTCTTTCAGAAAAATCGTTAACTGTTTAATACTATATTTTAACATTATTTCATAATTTATCAAATTAATTATTACACATTTTGAGTAACATAAAAGTGTTTTCAAAATTACGATTTTTTGTTTGTCTTTTCTAATTAGATGTTGAAAATAAAGAACATTGGATAAAAACCGCATTGTATGAAAAAAATTGAATGAAATAATAAGAAACATTAAATTAAGAATATTTAAAAATTTTATTATAATGCTTTTATAGCAATCTAAGGTCAACGGGGATTTGAAACCCTCTCATGCGAAAAGCTTACATTTAACGGGTGAATCTTCTCATCCTGCGGATTGGTAAGTAGACAAACCTGCATTTTAAAGTCGATGGGAAATGCAGGTGCTCTCATGTGACCGCCGCATTCAGCAGACCGCCCTATAAGGGAGTTTATCTTTATCTACTGTGTACATACTGCTGCAGAACTACTAGTATTTTTTTTATGGGTAACAATATCTACAAAGTGTAAAATATAATTATGTTTGTCATTCCACATTAACGTAAAATTATTCGCAGTTTTATTACGTTTAATAAGGCAGATTCTTATACTAGTTAGTGATTTAATTGAAATTTACATAATTAGATTTTTACATTCATAAATATCACAATCATTATTGCTCTCCTGCGTGCCAGAAAATAAAAAGCAAAAAATTTACATTTTCATGGGCCAGTATTGGGACCTCGGATCTTCACCACTAAAGCCCAGTTCGCGCACAGTGCAACACGAGTCAGAACATGCCAAGAGGCACATAGCAGCAAATTCGGCCGAAGTCGATACGACGAAGGGGACAGTGTTTTTGTGATAGTATGTAGTTGTATAACTTCCCAATCCGCAGGATAAGAATCCTCACTCAGTATAACATGAAAATACGAGATTTCATATTTTTTAAGCTTTAAAACAAAAAACTGAATTTCTTGAATATGTTTTATCAAATTTTACCTTGGGTACCATTAAAAAGAGCCCATTGTAGAGGGTGGCAAAAAAAATGTATACATTGCTTCTACAATGGCATATCATTTCTTTGTGAGTTGCTTTTGTGCGACACAATTCCTATGAAAATATCGTTTCCATCAGCGGTTATATTTAATAAGGGGAATATTGGAAAGTGTGAAGTCATAGTGAAAAAAATGGTTATTTCACAACAAATGCACTGCTAAAAGCAAATAAAAAAGATCAGAGAGCTTCAGAAAGAATGGAAGCAAGGACAAAACAGTAGAAAACAGTAGCGAAAAGAGAACTAGAAGAATTGCTACCTCAGATTAAAAAAATATGTAAATCTAAAATTAGTTTAAATATTTATAACGCTGGTTTTAAAGTATTCCAACGTGCTGAACATATAACGAACTCCTTTATAGCTATGTTATTGCCAACATACTCTGAGAAAAATGCACCGAAATGCAATATGTATTAGGCTTTGATAATATAAAGCTGTTTATAAATTTAATTACAAAAATATCGAAAAATACGTCTATCAGGTAAGTAGTACATTTCTCACACGCATTTGTTTGATCTTACTCTCCGAGACAGACTTCCCGATATGATGTTGCACTTAATGTCGGCTGTAATTCCAGTGAAGTCCGTAGATGGCCTGTAGTGCTTATGATTCAGCATGTGCTGATTTGAGTTTTTTGATTTGGTTTATTTACGGACGCTCTTTAACATCTCAGGTCATCAGCGTCCCATTCTATTCAGGGCGTGAAACGGCCGACAAATTTTACTAAGACGCCTCTTCTTTCAGGTCTGAGGTTCTTTTTCGTGCCGTAAATGTACGACACGGGACCCACGGCTTAATTCCCTTCCGAAGGAAGCCATACCTAGGATTTTTACGTCCGAAAAACACCATCGATCCTGGCCGGGTTTGAAACCGCGATCTTGGGTTTAGAAGGCAAGTATGGTTACCACTACACCTCCAGGACCGACCGTCGTGATTTGGAAATACATTAAAGAACAAATATTTTTTGTTTTTTTGCAACTTTATAAAACAAATTAAACTGCTTAATGATGCAGAGAATTGAAAAAAGTTTTGCTAGGGTTGCAACGTTAAAGGTTTAAAACAGAATCATTCAAATAATCGTATTATAGCTTACAGCTTTAAGGCCTTAATTAAAATTTTTCAAACATAATCATTTGCGTTTCTTAAAATTAAAAGCTTCAGAATTTAAGAAAGAGCTGTTAATGTTCACCAAGTACCACCGAAATGCAAGTTATCTCTGATTTGATTAATAAGTTGGCAATCAGCAAGCATTCTTCCCCTAGACTTATCATCATCCATCTTTCGAGTTAATTCTCCGGGAGAGCGAGCGTGACAAACCAAACAGGAAATTGCTGGTGAAGGTCTCTGCAGGGAAAACCGTGGTGGTAAGTCAGGAATGTAGATATGCCTGTTTCGGTATCGATTCACACGTGAATCTCCAAAAACAGTAGCTTAGGGCACGGCAGGGAGGGAGAGGGGTGAGGAAGACGCTGCGAGAACAATGAGCTATTTTATTAACCTCTTGTGGGCATCAATAAATATCTAGCGAAGAGCATAGGGGCAAAGGAAAAAGCTGCAACGCTGTGCAAAACAGAATACCGGTAATGAACACAGCTGATGGATAAAGTGAATAGTCGCTATTAATGAAGCAGAATATAAGACAATAATACTCCTGATTTAGTGCCAGTGCTACCAACACTCACGAGTAGAACTAATGCACAGGAAAAACGAACAAATTGTGCATTTCCACGGAGAGGGCATGGGCACTAAGTATGTATGTAATCAATAAAGACAAAGCTATGTGTCGCTGTATGTTCAATTATACAAATGTGATATTATTTACACAGATTCTGAAACAAAAACAAAATTCTAACTAATCTTATGACATTGCCTTAACTGAAAAGTTATTTAGAGCAATATAAATTATTCTTAAAACCTTATATACATAACTAATTGAAAATAATCCTACAGATTTCAGGTTACTAGGAACAACAACAGATCCACTATTCTGCTATTAGCGAGTCAGGTCTTTCGCTACTTCAGAGGACCTTGACCCCCCCACTCCTGCCCGAGCTATAGTGGCGACATCCCCCTCTCGGAATCTTATTCAAAACATAACACACAATTATACTACAGTATAACGTAAACAGATTGCAAAATATCATATTTTATAATTGTGCATACCTACAATATCCCGTTAGTAATTGAGGTTTGTTTGATTTGTTTGTTTAAGGACGCTCTTTAACATCTCAGGTCATCAGCGTCCCATTCTATTCAGGGCGTGAAACGGCCGACAAATTTTGCTCAGAGGCCTCTTCTTTCAGACTTGATGTTCTTTTTCGTGCCGTAAATGTACGACACGGGACCCACGGCTTTACTTCCCTTCCGAAGGAGGCATTACTTAGGATTTTTACGCCCGAAAAAATCCATCGATCCTGGCCAGGATTGAACTCCCCTGTGTTTAGAAGGAAAGTATGGTTACCACTACAGCACCAGGACCGACAGTAATTGAGGTGCTCTAACATTCTAGTTACTAATGATATCAACAATAACTCCATTTCTTATCGATTATTACACTACGTCAGCTACACTAGTCTTATATCTTCCTAAACATCTCGGCATTTGTTTAATGTCCTTCTCTCTTTTATTTGCTATTCTTTTTATTATTATTTCTGGCGGTGAACTCTTCCAGTTCTTTATTATGTAACTTCCGTACATACAGTTAATTGCTATTTTCAAACACACATTATATATATAATGTACCAAATTAACAGTAGTTATAATTCACTTGTCTTCTTGCCATGGAAGAACTCTAGTAGTTCGAAATATAGTGATTACAGGTGTGATTTTCTCTTAGTATTTTATCCTTTTCTGCTTTTATAATTACTGTTAATTTTTTGCGTTGTTAATAGTGTTACATTCTTTTTCTTTTATGTTATACATATATATGTGTATATATGTATATGCGATATACGTCTATATCTTTTCTTAAACCTCTCAATTTCGCCATACCCCGTTCTTACCCATGCCAATGAATATGTTTCTATTTTATAAAAATACTAACATATTTTCTCTTTCCCACTTTATTTTAATTGTCTACAAGACCTTAGGAACTTATCTCCCTCAAATTACTAAAAATTATGTTTTGTGGTCTCTCAATTTGAAGAGCCGGTAGAACCTGTTAAGCACTTTTGCACTTCTTATTTCAGGAAAGTAAAAGAAACTTCCAACCTTGTAACATAATTCCAAAGCGGTTTGAAAATTAAAAATCATATTTATTTTACAAATAGTTTCAGCCTACATTTGTTCAGAAATAAAATGAACGAATTCAATATGACTACAAACAATTTACTTATCCATAAACATTTCATTTCCCATTAAAGCAGAGAATGAAACTATAAACTAATAATTGTTTTCGTGGCCGTGTGAAATCTTTTATCTAAACCTTTTTCTAGAAATATGTCAAAACGCTTCTTTGTGCATTTGTAATTAGATTTTCTGTAATTTTTTCTAGCTGGATTCAAGAAGATAAATCCGTGTGGTGTTTTCACTTTCCATTTACATGTAGCGATTGAAACCTATCCATACAAAGAGCCGTTTCTCTTTTCTTTCTTTTATAAATACACACAATGCATTAGAAAAGTTAATATCCTCTTCAAAAGCTCAGCTTATAACCAACTTAAGCTTAAAAGAAAGGTCTCCTTCTTGGGATGTCCCAATTCTTAATCCCTTCCACAGAAAGCACTTTGTAAATCCAAAACTTAGCCCAGCTGCGTCCCGCATGAGGGCCTTGCGGCTGCCAGAAGTCTTAGGTACGTTACTCCCACGTCTCGTCACCAGCAGTTTGAGTAATGTTGACCATAAAATTCAGCTGCACGTTGCACATATGCAAATGTTCCCTGCTTCGTATGTAATTGTTCAGATGGTCAAACGATGAACCTCCGTTGTAAAAGGGCGCACTTAGCGAATAGCATCCGCATTTTGGCTTGTTGACATCCCCCCCCCCCCGAACAATGCACTCAATTTTGAGCCAGTTAAACTTCACTTACATATCTGCAACTCCCGTCCCATTGTATTGTCGCCGAAAGTCTTCCATATTGTATCCGTTTGGGAAACTCCCAACTTCTGACTGAAGTTTATGCAATAACTCTGCTTCTTGTTCCGCACCCCAGGTGAAATGAAAATACAACGATAATGTATTACACCACCTCAAACATCAACTTATTCTGATTTATGCACAAAAGTCGAGCAAACGCATAAACTTCCTCTCCATCCATTTTAATAATTCGTGTTTACTCATATCTAATGTAGAAGTACAAAGTACATGACTTGATGCATTAGATGACACTAACATCTTAAAATAAAATATTTTTAACTAACTAAATTCTTCCCAAAGGTCCTTTATTTAACACTTTGATAAAATTTGTGGGTAATAAAATTGCATTATGATGCAACTGTATAAACTGTTACAAGAAGAAGTCGAAATTTTATTTTTCACAAGTAAGCATGGTTAGAATTTGCAAACTACTTAATAATAATAGTAATAATAATAATAATAATAATAATAATTTGTTATTGTTAACAGACGAGTGTATAGTTAATTGTGCAAAAACAATTTGGGTTGTGCATGGATCTCAAGAATGAACATGGTAGAATACTGTCAGTCATCCGAAATTACACCAAGCTTTTAACAGAGAAATCGGCGTGGCACTAATAAAAATGTGAGCTGCCCAACCGGCACCCCTCGTCCCTTATCTCCTAATCACTGCAGCAGCAATGTTCCATGCTCTTTTAACGTCGAGGTAGAAATAAATTTAGTTCCCTGTAGCTGATCACTGCTAAGGAACGATCGTGCAGCAAACTCGAGCGTAAATAATATATACATAATTTTTTATTAATTTTAAACATCTTGTGTACCGATATTCTTTTATATATATATATACTTTTTAGCACTACGAGTGCCCGAGGTCGTTAAAGCACACACTTGTGAGCGGGAAGTCTGGGGTTGGAATCCCACCAGAACCGTCCTCCCTGACTGAGGTTTTTTCTAGGTTTTTCTCAGTCCTCATAAATGGCAAATGACGGGAAGGTACCCTAAATTACGGCTGGAAGGTTTCCTTCCTTAAAAACCCTTTCCCAATATATCATTTCCTCTCGTATATAATCAGTGTTCATCACCTGCGATGCCTCAGTAGCTAAAACGGGCATTAAACACCATTAAAAAGCAATAATAATCATTTTCAGCGTTCTTTTGAGAAAATACTGGGCGGTTACAAAGTCATAGCATTTATTACTTAAAGTTTAAATTACTGCAATGTACTATATTTGATTTAAAGATTTAGAGCTGGTTTTCTAACACTGAAACGTATGCCAGATATTTATCAATTCAAACTTGAAATGTAAAAGGACAGGGTATTCATGACCTTGGCATTCGTGTTTCACATTGGACAGTACATTTTGAAATACATACATAACTATTGAATGAATTTCTTTCAGAGTTTTACCGAATATACAAAAATCTGTTAGCATTATTGTATTATATTGTTTCATACTATTATTATAAGAAGATAAATTTATAGTACAGCAATAAGTGAGCCGATTTCATGGGCATATTTTGTACATAAAATAGTAGGTACCATTTATTTTTGTATGAATATCTATTTTGCATAAGTTTTACATTACTTATTTTTCTTTTTTACAACATATTAAAATTTATCAATGATAATGGTTATTTCTTTGTGATATCTTAAAAATAAAATAATTATAAGTGTCGGGTATAGTTTCCAAAATATACCAAAACGTGCCTCTTTTCAGTGCATTATTTTAAAAATGTAGCTAAAATATTGCTTAAAATATTCTATATATCATAAATTAATTATCTCTAATGACCACATATTATTGTTCATATTGTAAAAATACGAAGATCCACCCAAGAGAGGACGTAGGCTGTCACGGCCGAAGTCATAAAAGTAATTGCAATTTTCTTTCGAGTTGTGCAGTGATACCTTCTCCGAGGAGACTTCGCCCACGACACCGAAGATGTCCGCCGTAGTTGTGGACGAAACGTCTGGAATTTTCATCCGCAGTAGACCACGGCACAACAGCCCGGAAGAAAGTTGTAGGTACATTCATTTAAGAGTTTTTGGAATATTTCAAAAGACAATACCTAGGAAACTTGACCCCTTAAGATGCAAGTAGTACTGTTATTAGCTTTTCAACATTGTGGTATAGCTGGTAAAAATCGAAAAGAATATTTAATTTGCTAATAAGAGAGACAGCACAAAACAGTATAATTTATAAACTTGATTACAAGTATTATGATAGTGCAACAGGCTTTGCTGACTGCTTGAATTCCTCACACAATCTTTCATTTCTCATTCTCGAATTTTTCCATAAAACGACTGTACAAAGATAAATATTCCAGCTTCCTGACAGACGGGAAAATTAATAGGCGAAATCCCTAAAAGTATTTATTCTTTTTACTTGAATAAACTTGTTGCTCTTGCATATCCACATGTACGTGTCCTGAAAAAATGCACAAGCACATGCAAACAAAACCACGAGTTTCTCTTGTACTCTACAGGTATTTTCTTCAAACCGTTCATGTTATACAGAATATACCGTGCTAAGAATTATTCTCATAGGCACCTGAATGTCCCATGTTTGGAAGAGTGGATAAACGAAAGATAGATTTGCGTCAGGCAGTGAACACTGGTGATTAATGAGGTGAAACGATAAATTTGAAAATATTTTTTAACAGAAAATAAGTTTAGGGTACCCGCAGTATTTGCCATTTATAAGGCCTGAAGAAAATCGGGAAAAAATCCTGTCAGGATGTTGGTGAAGAGAAACGTACCCCAGACCTAACACTCAAGATCCAGTGCCTTGACGACCTCCGCCACCCGTGGTAGTATTTGGAATCTAATTTGTGTAATTTCCGTGTAAGACTTGCTCGGAACTGCGATCTGAACGAAGCACTGGGGAGGTAGCTTGTAGGCTATAAGTAAATCGGTGTTAAAACGCGTCCTTTCACAAAATTAAGTAAAAAGTACAGAAAAATGAGCTGCAGCGGCATGTGCACGAATCACAAGCAGAGAGCTGCAGATAAGTATAGTGAAAGCTTAATATACAATTTGAACTAAAAATAAACGAGTAAGGTGCCTAAAAGTTGCTATTTAACTTCAGATTTGTATGTTGTGAAAACAATCACAAAGAATATACATACCTGATGCGCAAGTTCGACTCTTAACCCGTTATTTCTAGAATACTTTCCAGTGATTATTTTATATTAGCTAAACGATTAAAAGATTGTCAAAAGATCTTTCCATAAACCTAAAAATGTATGAGGACTAGATATTTACGTTTTTATTTCGCATGTGTTGGCAAAGACAGTGCTCGAGTTCTTTTCCTGTCATCGTTTCCTTTGCCCATCAGAGTCGAGAGTGTAGTTCCTGGTGGCAGAAGTGAAAAGCAAGCAGTAACAGATTACTTGCCCAAGCCTTCTATACAGTCCTGGCCTTCTCGTACCCATTTGTCTTCTGTCACGCCATTCATAAAAAGAGGGATACGTGCTCTTTGCTTTGACTCTTGGATGAAGCACGCAGAGTTTATAATCTTGCCACCTTGACCTTACTATTAACACGTCTTCGAGAAAAGCCTCCCTAGAAGAAACATTTTAAATTGAAAAAAAAAAACATATTTATAACCGTCCAGGTTGTTTCCATCACTATACTGGGGAACTTTCATAAGTGTTTTATTCAACAGTAACAATTTCTGATTCCTCTCATGAAGATAATCTTTTTATGAACGTAGAGCTTGATTCAGTCTTTGCAAATGTTTATGGGAACAGTAAAAACTACGTTTTTATCCTTTTCTCATTCCAAATCTCTTTTACTTTCGATAATTTTAATTGTATCACTTTTTAAGCAATTAAAACGCATCAGTTACACTTTGGTGTAAAATTAGAATTTGATACCAATGCAACGTATTTTTGGAACATTCCATGCAGATGGAAGATATTTTAGAAATGTTCTTCTCCGTCCCCAGCGCACGTGAAAAAACTCTTTAGCGGCATTCTATTATCTTTTTTGATTGCATCTGTTTTTGTGCTGCATACCTGCATCACTTGAGCGTGTTTTGATCTATTAGTGATCACAGGGTTTCTGTATATTTGCTAGCTTTATTTTAATCCATCACGAATATTGTATTAGACACAAAGGAAGCAACAAAAAGGTTGAATTTGCATTACAAAGGCCAAACTGATGCAGTCATAACAAATTGCATTAACTCGTGTAATTAACGGCAGTCTCCTTATTGGATGAACTGGTTTCATCTCATTTGACAATAAAAACAAAGAAGATGCTGTGCATACTGAAAACAAACTTGAACATTAAGAACTGCTCCAGCGCTATTCGACTCTTTGGCATCTTTTTGCACTTAAGTTCTTAATATGCGATAGTCGGATATTTCAATTACGCAATGCTATCTTATATCGAACAAGAAATAAGTATGAGCTTGAAACTTAAATAGTAGACCTAAGAAGATGTAATTCTTATTTTCAAACCAAAGGAAATTAGTTTCGATAACACATTGGGAAACGGAAAATTCCATTTTTAAATTGAAAAAATGTCCACATAAGCAAATTGCTACATACATTAAATTTCCTGAATTTCAATATAGCAAAGAATTTAACAACCACAAATTGCAAAAGCCTTGAAAGAAATAGAAATTGGTTCTAATTGTAAAATTGCTTTATTTGAATACTTTTCATAATGTACATTCCTCCCCATTTGGTTTTGGAAATTGAAGATGTCTTGTATGTCTCTTGATAGCTGGAAGATGGGTCTTGTTGCGCCGTAGGATTCTTTTATATTCACTTCGAGGGCACAAAATCTCATTGTATAGGCAGCTATTATTAAGCTACCATTTATAATGTACAGCCACATATTATTGGACAGGCTTAAGAACTTGTTCACAGAACGAGAGACAGCTGAATGCTTTAATTTCATTCGCAATGATTAGGGGTAGTGATTTTTAGTATTTTAAAAGACGAAATTTAATATTTTGATTTGTACGCTTATCATTTTGTAGCGTTTAAACTTTCGCTATTTAGCCTTATATAGCATTTTGAAGAACAATATAATTTGAGTTAATTCTGACAGACTAGCATATTTTGAAATAACATTAATGTGTAATAAAACTGTCAATAATTAAAAATTTTAATATTGAGCACTTAATGCGGGTTTGCGTTATTTTACACACCTAAATTTAATTACCTTTTATAGTTTTCGTCTTATTTATTTAATGTCGTTGCTAAAGTATACAACGTTAAAATAAGGTACTGACTTTGACAAGTACTCCCGAAAAGCTGGATGGTGCACTTTACGAAGAGGGATATTATTCTGTAAAAACATCTTCACATGTCTTGAACAAAACACTTTTTCTAGATTTTTCACTTTATCATACATCATTTGGATTTGCCTTGTGGCTTTACTCCACGTTGTTCCTCTTCTGATTTATTGTTAAAACTATCTTTTGCACTGACATGTCCTCCACATTTGACATCCTTCTTTGCCAATCCAGGCGCTGATTGCATTAAAATTTCACCCTCAAATATAAAAACTTTCCTGCTTATAATTTTATGCCGGCTATTTGACATTTTAGACCTCAGCATCTTAGCACTTGTTGACTTGACTTATGCGAAGGGAAAGAAAGATACAAAACTCGGTAAAATGTTTGATGGTCGAACAATCAATTTTGAAATGGTTTACACTTCGTAGAAGGGGCTACTTTCCGCATTCCAGAATGGTGGGGCCAAGTACATCATAAACATTACAAGGGCGTATAAAATGCTCACTGAAGTTTCCAGAAGAAAGTCAAAGAAAAAACTTCATTTGGGAAAAAAATCGATTTCGCATTTATATCGCATTTTAGCATAGCCAATTGTTTATATCGCATTTGCGAAAAATCAGCACCCTTAGCTCAAAGGAAATGAAATCACAGCAAACTCAAAATCATCATCTTCCAATCAAGGCCTGCGTACACATTTTCCCTTCAATTAACTAACGATGGAAACCTGGCTCACACCGGTTTAAACTCGGATCATTCATAGTTTGGAAGCTGCAACAATTTATAAGTTTAGATCCGTACACTCTTTCTGGGTATTCCTATACATCGTGTTCCAAGAAGAATGTACTGTAGTGTCAATTGTGGTAGACGATCTTCTGCCATTCAGTTGATGTCTTCTCCATTTAGATCTATTATCCTTTATGTGGCATAGTATGTTAAAAACACGCCAAGCTGTGCTGTTGTATAATCATTTTGCACGCAGTCTCGTGTTGTGACTCGGAAAAAATCCTATTTGTGCCGTTTCCAGTGTTCTTTCTTAACTTTTTGTTAAAATCGAGCGTTTGCTTCCTTCCTTGAAATGCCATCGATTCGGTATTGCTTGTTGAAATCTTAATATTATACCTCTCAGCCGAGTCGATGGGTGATATTAATTTCTGATTGTCAGCTTATAATAGCGTACTTTGTTATTTTCTAGAAGCTATTTGGATACGTCGATTTTCATGAACTGGTCACTATATGCATAAAAAGTAACGGGCCAGTCAACAGTCCAGCCGAAACCCTAAATTTACTGTAATTTTGTCTGTTAATTTGTCTCCTAATTTGATGGCTACATACATTTCTTCATTTGAAGATTTGATAGCATTTATTAAACCTTGGTCATTGTAATACAGAGAATAACTTGCCTCTATTAACTCCACCATACACTTTCAGATGTCAGTAAATTGTATTCTTTACTATTTGAAATAAGTTGTTTTAAAACGAAGATGACATCAGTGGCAAAGCAAGTCTTTGCGGAATACACACATTTTTCTTTCAAATTTTGGCCCGTAATTTTATTCAATTTTTGTTTTTAAATGTTTGCACATAATTTTGAAGCTGCACATAAAATTACCATCCCTCTATAACCGTCATAATTATTTTTGAAACAATTTTTATAAAAGTTCATTATTACTTCAGCTTTCCAGTTTTACGGAACAGAACCAGTTTACCGTATACTATAAAAATACGTCGTACTTTTATAATTATCATGGATACCCGTTCTTTTATTTTATCAATTCTTCTTCCATTGTGATGCTATTGTGTGATTGATTCTTTTTGGCTCAACTATATCAGTCATTGTCTTATTTAACAATTAATGTTTATACTCTTCAAAGTAGGGTTCCTCAGGAGTTGCACGCTATCCCTTTGAACCTCTCTTACGATCTTAAATAATTGGGTAACGAAACTTTTGCGATCCTATTGTATATCTTTCTATTTGTTTAACACATATATCCGAACTTTCTCTTTACCTTTGGGGAGTCATTCTTCTGATTATATATATATTTCCTTTTTAAACTATTTTATCAACCATTCTGGTTGCCAGTTATCGTCTATATGATTCCTTTTTTGAATGAAATGCTTTCTTTAATTTTGTCGTTCTAACTTTGAAGGTTTTGCTTACTTGTTTTGAACTGTTTGTCTCATACCACATTAGACATTGTATGTTGAATTCAATGGAGAGCTATATAGCAATCTAATACTTTCCATTTCCAAAAGTTCAATTTTAAACATTAGATGTCTTTGGCTCTTACTAAACGATTTGGGTTTTAAATATCTAGGAGGTAACTTTATTTTGCTTTTTACCAAAAAGGGATGGCTGTTCATTTCTGGGAATCTCAATACTTAGGTGCCCAAGATATGTACGTTATGTTATGAGCAAAAGTATTTTGAGAATTTTTCCATTGGCGTTAATAATGGTCTCTCCGTTTGTCTCAAATGTAATTTTTATGGGAATTTTGCCAAATCGGGTATTTAGATTGCCAAATATGATAATGTAATTGTTTTTATTAATTTTGTCTATAGTGCCAGGTCTCCTTATTTAGGATAATATACATAAATAAATGCGCAAAATGATCTTACCAGTTTTAAACCGGAATGTAATGCAAGTACATCCTGTTTTTCTTCCTGTAAGCTGTTTATGGACTAGGGAACTTGTGAGATTCCTCTTCTAGCTCTTGAATCTTAAATGTAATTCCGTGGATATTGCAAGTTCCTATATTCCATTTATCCAAAATCGTCGCCCTGAAAGTGTTGCTATACTTTTGCTAATGTTTTTCTATGATAGTTTGTCCGACTATTTACTGTTAGTTGATAACTGTCGAGTTTTTACTTCTCATAAAACCCCCCAATATGGAGGACCAGCATTTTCTGCCCTGTGTTTGAATTCGAATTGCTTTCCCCTTGCCTTTAGAGTTCCAGCTCCAAAACTTGTAAGCCAACAAGTCTGCTCTTCAAATCTCTTCAGTCATTTGCCCTCTTTGACCGGGTTTTATTTTAGGATGACCTTCCCTTAGATGATTGCCATCACTCTCTGGTTTAAGAGCCCCACCCACCCCCCACATAACTCAGTGGACAAGACCCTTGACAAGTACTCCCCCCGGGTCAAGAAGGCTTATAGTTCGTGAGGGCAGCGGCGCTGCTCCCTAACCTTACAGGGTTTCCACCCACAAAAAAAAAAAAAAAAACAATTTATAAGCAAACTTCACAACAGGAGAAGACTCAAATTAATGAACTATTAATAACATTTTTGTCAAAATTTACTGAATGATATCGGCTAAATCAACGGCCGATAGCCTATGGGTACATGTGAACTAATTAAAAGACTGGCTTGCCACTGAATATATACTACGATATATGAGACACTAAAATAGATCATTCGTTGCTGAAATTTTAATATCATACTTGTAACTCAACTGTCTTCCTTTCCAATAAGGACATACTACAAGGTAATACTTAAAATATTCATTTGCAGTGAGAAGAATTTATGTGATTTTTGCCCACCCTTTTCGTCTCTCAGGTTCTTGACGTCCAGTTCATAGTTGTTTACACCAACGTCTGTTAGCCTGTTTGAACATTTATTGTTCGTGCTTGAAAATGTTGATTCACAGAGGTAAGTAGAACAATAAGTCGCCTTCATTTTTAGAGCAACATTGTTCAATACTGAATACTTGTCGCTACCCAGTATTGTCCAACACACTTCAATCAAGTCATTTTGTGGAGTTCAGCTGTAGCTGCATCTTCATTAAACTTGTTTTCACTGGTGGGGCACATGTCTTTAGGTTAAAGATGGATATCTACACGACATTAGCTGAGTCAATGACTGAATCTCACTGAAGTCGGGGAAACAATTAATCTCTAAAATGTGTTAACATTTCTATCTCCTGTTCAAGGTGGAACTTTCTTCTCTTTCAATATGTTTCAAACAAGGGAGAATGTTTGAGTTCGCCTTCCTCAAATTATTCCCTCACAGTTAAATTTTGCAAAAAATGACTTTATCTTGAAATCATTTACAGAATGTCCTTGTCCATGCCTTGTTAGGTTTCTTAGCCAAAGAGAATCTTCTGAAATAAAGTTATCGTCCCCACGTTCTTTAGGAAAAGAGACCACAGCTGTGGAAGGAGTTCATAGAAGTGATGAACAAATTTCTAACGCAATTTTATATGAAGTAGTTTTCTGTACACCTGAATTGTCTTCAATGTAATGTATGCATGCGCTCATATTTACAAGTTTTAGACAACCTTCTTAATACTGTTTACAAATGGTTTGTTGGTGAATGAAGCAATGCTGGGTGATGTACGTATTTTGGAAACATTTCACACTTATGAGCAAATGCAATGAAACCGTTAAGTTGCTCGGTAGGAACCCCAACAGTTATTATAGCATTAATGAGTTATCTTGCTTCAAGTAAAGTAGTATATCAGAGTAAATGATATATTCTCCCCTCCTGTACGGCCTTTTGAAAGAAAGATTTTTAAGAACTTTTCTTCACTGTGATGTTGAAAACTATTTGAATGAGCAAGGCTAATTTTGCTGTGCCAATGATATCAGTACATTCCTCTAACTGCATTGATCACAAAGTTCCAAAACTCTCTTCGAAATACAAGTGACATTTCCTAACATTGTTTTCAACACTTAGAGTTAAAAGCTGAAGTAAATTTATTCAAATTTACTTTTAAAATTATAAAATAAAACTTCTGTAGCTTGTAACAGGCTTTATAAAACACTCCCCATCTTACAAAGGTTTATTTTTCTTTTTGCAGTAACCTGTGAAATGTTTGAAGAAAAAGTGGCAACCTTATCTCTGTCAGTATTTATTTTCAAATTAGTTATGTTGTCTTCTTTCCAACGGCGAAGCTGGAATTGCACAATAAACACATACACATAGTGAGGAATTACTTCAGTAAATAAAAAACAATATTTACACTGTGAACATCAGTCCTAATGATGAAATAACGAAGTCGCACAGAAAAAGCCACAAACACAGCACAGCAACATCAGAATGAGACACCTGAATACGCTAGTCCAGCACTGTGCGCGAGGATGCACTCGGCCACTGGCGAAGGAGGGCAGCCTTCCATTATGTGCTGCTTTCTTGTGGTAATAACCACGACCACTTGGAGTACCCAAAGACGACCTTGCTATACACGCATTACATTAGCCAAAGACGAACAAATGCTTGACAGTAACGACAAAATAATCTTCGATTTTGTGTAACGGAGTTTGCTGCTGCCAGTTGTCTGATTGGTCGCTCACATTTACTTTACACCAAAGCAAATACGTGAACACTAACCTCATTTATTACACGTTGCTTTCTAGTAACCTTTGTTGCGTGCTACATGGCTGTTTACACCTCAGAAGCAAAGATGAATTACTGACATAAAATATCTCTTGTCAACGTTATAGTTGAGGTCTTTTTAGTTCATCATGTAGAATTATGAAAAAACATGACTTAAGCACTAGATGTTAGTTTATTCCAATAATTTGAATTATAGCTTAACTAATTCTATTCTTGCCAAAGAGTTTATATTGTTAGTGCCCATACAGTTATGCTCTAACGGAAAAAATCAAAACTTATGAAATATGTTACATTCCTTATAGAGAGTGCTACTATAACAAAAGAAAAAATATGAAATACAACATGGAGGTTAAATTTGTAATTTGTGAAACATTGACATGTAGGAAATAAATCACTTAGCAAACTAATACCTTTCACAATCATTTTTATTTTTTAATATTACTTGTATTCTGTTCATTGAAATTGTGAACGATAAATGTGTCTTCTCTTCTTGTTATGGAGATCAACAGAGAACTATAATGTTCTAAGAATAAAATTGAAATGGTGGTTTCGTGTTCGCAAATTTAAACTGGATGGATTGGATTATATGGGGCGGAAAGGGATACTTTCGATACTTGAGCCTTGCTCACGGCAGGCCGTTTGTGCCTACTTCCCCAATGGGAGCACCTCAGGAAGGCCAGGGTGAGCTCAGGAAGATACGAGAATAGATGGAATCCTTAACAAGGTGGCCAGATGCTGGTGGAGTCTTCTCACAAGGAATTCGAGCTCTTCAGAAGAGCTGAGACAGATAAGTTTCCAAAGCGCAAGCCACCGTCACTCCGCATCAGCCCACCTTGCACTGGCACTTTATACTCTGTAACAGGATCAATGGAATTTAATTATATGAAATGGGAGAGCGAAAATTCATGGAAAGTAAAGATGCATCTCAGCACAAGTGGCAAGTCTGAAGGATGGCTCAAATTGTGTACTGAAGCTGGTGAATAGAAAAAATGGCGCAAATTAACCGCGACAGTATCCCATGTTATAAATATACTATTGGAAGCTTTTCCCCAATGATAAATTATTATTATTATCATTATTATTATTATTATTATTATTATTATTATTATTATTATTATTATTATTATTATTATTATTATTATTATTATTATTATTATTATTATTATTTATGTGGAATGCATTTTGATTCTACTTTTCTCCTCTTCAGATGCTTCTGCAGTCTTCAAAGAATCAACAACACAAAAGAAAATATGATAAGCAAAGTTACTATGGTAAAGTTTTAGTGGCAAGCCGCACTGTCGAAGAAAATAAGGCAAGATCCGTGCTGCACTTTGTCGCCTTATTTTAGTTTCACAAAAATGGTGTATTTGATCCAGCTATGTAAGTTCTTCAATGCTGAGAAAGCATATCTACTAGAAGACAAAACACTTCAGGAAAATTGCATGTGCCAAAATGGCCTTCATTCTGGATATGTTCTTCTCTGGCTGTTTGGCACACGCAAAAGCTAATCTATAATTGGACGCATTTAGCCTACACAAACAAATATAAACATGAAAACAGAAAGTGCATTTCCCACAATACCCACCTCTCAAAATTAAATGTTATCAAATAAAATACAAACATAAACGCCCGTCTGAAATATGGGATGAATGACTTTGATAAAAGTTAAGTTTTATTAAAAACAAAAATCAAATTCAACTTTTCTGAAAAGCGAAACTGGTAAACATATTTTAATGTCGTTTGCTTTTATCTGGCATTTGGGAGTATTACATTTTACTGGCAATTCCGAGCTTTTATGTAACTACATTTAAACATAATAGGTTTGTCTTATTAATATGTATAATTCAAAATAAGTTCAATTATTAATATTATTTGTTCAACTATTTTCTCAGAAACGATTCTAATGTTTTGCTTTTAACTCAGGTTTTGTTTTCTAATTCTTAATTTTATCTCCTTTCACCATTCCTTCGTGTACAATTTCATATATACCTAATGTGTATGATATTAGATATTCCTCTCACAAGACAGAGAAATTAGAACAAAGGCTTTCATATATTGCCACTATGAAAATAACATAAATTATTTTAATTAATTTAATAAATCATTTTACTTCGACCTTTAAAAAAATTATCAAGTTTTATACAGAGTGCTCCAAGATTAGACCGAAAAACTTGAAGCACTTTTGGCCGAGGAACTCAAGGGATGCGACTTTTCGTTTCAGTATAATGAGGTTACTCATTATTTGGATGATTTTACAGAAAGAGTTTGGGGTAATCAGTTGTGAAAATGAATAAACAGTGTCAATAATCGTTAATACAGTCTTCATTTGACCTAAGAATACATAACAAAATTGTAATTGCAATTGATAAAACACTAGCTGAAGTGTAAAATTAACACAATGAAACAAAAAGACACATCATTCTCATCTCAAAGCAGATGTTGGAACACACGACCACACAAAGCGCGCATCGACACGTCTAACTCTCTTAAAGATGCCAGACATCTTTCTAAATTCATCAGCTGTGCTAGCTATGCATGCTACAAGATCTACGGAATAGTTAGTAATTTCGTAAACAAGAGGCCTCACGTGTCCCCACAAATAGAAATTAGGAGGATTAAGATCAGGCGAGTGGGCCGGCCAAGCAATGGGTTCACTCGAACCTATCCATTGATTGTCGTATGTAGCTGTCAGATGACGTACTCATTGCCAGATTGAGGTGGTGCCCCGTCATGTTGAAACCACAATTTACTTTTGATATTGAAAGGAACAATTTTCTGTAACCCGAGAGAACCTCTCTCAAAGACACTAGAAATTGTTGACGAGGCAAAATGTATGGTCCCATCAAAAACTAATTTACAGCCCTTGCTCACTCATTGACACCAAATCTTAACAGATGTGGTCGCACAAATGTGGTATGGAGTTTCTCAAAGGTTCAAACATTTTGTGAGAATTAAACAATCCTTCATGCTTCATATGTGAACGTCATGTGTTGTCGATGCTCAGTTTGGTGTAAATATTGGCGTCGCAGTGGGTAGTATAACAGTATGCACGTAACAGCTATCCCTGCAGAATTGTACAGACCGCGGAGCGACATAGGTTTAATTGTCGTGAACAAACCGAGTTTCTACCCAAAGGTAGACCAATACTGACAACAAACATGTCACTAAACTGCCTGCAAGTACGTATGACGAGTTGCCAACTCCAAAAATGAGAAAGAGTAAAATTCGTGCCCAAAACCACCAGAAAATCACACCAAAAGACACAAGAAATTCCTATTCGCACAAATGCTTAGAAAATATCCACTGTAGGGCTCTTGTTCACTACAGCTCAAAAAAAAAAAAAAATTATTTAACTGATTCTTGCACACTAAAGGTATTAAGATTTATCTCATTTTAAATCCCATGGTCTGCATTAATAAATACAAAGATTAAGCACATAAGTATTAAGATGAATAGTGATCATAAATGTTTGTATATTCCTGAGTTTGTGTTTCCCGTAACCAGATGCGCTTCGTATTGCAATAAGAACTGAGGTGTCGATCACTGTACATATGCCAAATCAGTTTTCCGGAGAACTTTGTTGTACACTTCATGTACAATCATAAACTAGAACTAGGTTCTTACCAAACTCTGCAGGGCGGAAAATATAAGATGAGAGCGCATGGAGAGGAGCATTAGCAGCTATTATGGTATTTCTAAAGAGGGACTTCAGGCTTTTCCGTTACCACTAATTATATTGTTGTACCCAGTGGATATTGTAGCCTTTCATGTAGGCAAACTTTTGTTTTCCCCCACCGAAAGCTCCAAATTACAAGCCAAATTTACTGCAAAAGTACCAGAGTTTTGCTATAGCACTATTTATTAATATTTGGCACTAGACGACTTTCAAAAATACCAGATCTAATTCCAAAAGCACCACTTTGGCAGCTATGCGTGTGACACTGAGCTTATACCGAGTTCAAGTAAACAAACTGAATGCGTACTCAAATTGGGGGAAAACGTGATACTGAGCTGAAGAAATAAACAAACTACGAGGAAGCAAGAATGATATAATACCTTGTTGCACGGAAACGAAACATCGCAGCCCATAGGTTCCTTAACAAAACGTGCTTTAATTAGCGTTACCTAATTTATCTTAAAATTTGTCCGGACACCCTGTATAATGCTATATTTTAAAATCGTGTACGGATACATACTGCGATTAGTAATTTTTCTTCAGTGTTCACTAATTTTTATAAATTATATAATACAGCCATAAACAATATATATATATATATATATATATATATATATATATATATATATTTCTCTGCAACTATTACAACAACATTTAACATTTTGCGGCTCATTCCTATGCATATTAAAACTAGCTATTTTTTTACAAACTGAATATTATATAGATTGGAAAGGAACTTGCCTTAAATAAAACCGGTAATAGAGCTCTAAAACAACAATGTTAAGCTCAGTGAAACCCAAATGATTCATATTTAACTTATCAAATCAATTTATGCCAAAACGCTTTAAATTGTGGGGGGGGGGGAAGCAAAGGACAGTATTTCTCTTTTTCTGTTCGTCCATCCATTATTAACGCAGATTTTCTTTTTTTTTAAACCAAACAACATATCAACTACCAAAATGATATTAGAAAATGTTGTTCAATTTGTAACATGGAATCACATCATAAAATTATGGCACTAGGTCTCCTTTCATTCTGTATAATGTTATTATAAACTGAAAACGGAGAAATATTAAACTTTACATAATTATTATTAACATCTAACATGAAGTATTGATTGGTTTATTTTTATGGACGCTCTTTAACATCTCAGGTCATCAGCGTCCCATTCAACTCGGGGCGTGAAACGGCCGACAAATTTTGCTCAGAGGCCTCTTCTTTCAGCTTGAGGTTCTTTTTCGTGCCGCAAATGTACGACACGGGACCCACAGCTTTACTTCCCTTCCGAAGGAGGCCATACTTAGGATTTTTACGCCCGAAAAAATCCATCGATCCTGGCCGTGATCTTGGGTTTAGGAGGCAAGTACAGTAACCACTACACCACCAGAACCGACAACATGAAGTATAGCGTATGTGACTCAGTATATTATTCTGAATATATTTTTCCTATCTCCAAAATATATTCAGAATAATATACTGAGGAAACATTTGTGAATCTTAAAATATAAAATGGCCTATAACAATGTGTTGATTTATGTAATAATGGTAACATAAAAATCCGATTTTTAAGTCAATTCAAGCGAAAGAAAAATAAGTAACATATTAATGTACCTCTAAATCCGCTATAGTCAGAAAAATTATATTCGGCACTTCTGCCATAATATTTCCTTTGTAGAAAACCTGAGGTATGCCGTTCTAATTTGGGCTACGTTGCGTCATATCTACTCGAAAGCGCAAACCACAAATGGCTGTAACGGAAATCGAATTTGGTATCGGCCTATCGCAGTCGACCACTAACAGATAACCAAGATCGGACTCTAACTCCAGAGAGAGAGAGAGAGAGTTTGAGTGACATTCTGGAATGTGAATATGGAATGGCACACATAGAAGCGATGCGGTGATTGAAGGAATGAACACCTACCTAATAAGATGGCTTATGTTTGGTAGTAGAGGCTTTGACCTAATTGTATCGTCAAGGTATGTTAGATTTAATGAAAACGCTTTGTACATTTTATCTAAAATTTGGATAATATAAGTACGTAGAAATTTAGTTCCAATACTATAAATCATATAGCATTTTATACTATAATATGGCATTCAATAACTTTTTTGGAAAGTGATTGAGATATATATATGTATATATATACTCATAAAAAACAATCAGAGTGCAATATAAAAAGGTTCACATAAAAATTTCACACTAAAAACCGAAATATAGTGTGATTTCAGTGTTCAATTTTACGGTTTTTAGTGTGAAATTTTTATGTGAACCATTTTATATTGCACTCTGAGTGTTTTTATGAGTTTTTATGCTTTTTAGAAGTTTTTATTACTCTATTAATAGTATATATATACATGAAAAATAATGTAACACTATTACTATAACCTAACTGGGAAAGCAGAAAAGGATAAAACACTAAGAAAAAGTCACAGATTAGTAATTGCTATATTTCGAACTGCTATGGCAAGAGGAACTCAAGTAGTTCGAAATATAGCAATTACTAATCTGTGACTTTTTCTTAGTGTTTTAACCTTTTCTGCTTTTCTAGTTATTGTTATATATACATATTTATCTTTCCATTTTTAATATATTGTTTTAAGTTAGCGCGTGGTTAATCAAACATGGTAAGATGTAATATTGAAGAAATAACCGAAAAGATAACTTTAAAACTCATTATGAGCTGTTTAGTGATTAGCAATGGTTTTATGGCAATTAAACATAATCTGAAGTATGGCCCATCACATGCAGAATTTTCCTACATTGTGAGCTAAGCAAGTGTTGACCGCCAGGCCGTCTTATTCTAAAATGATAAATTATGCTTTACGGCTATCTGTTGGTGTCATTATGTCATCAAAAATAAACTGCTTCCTCATCAATTTATTAAATAAATTTTTAAAACATTACTTTCCATTTTAAGAAATAGTTTGATGGAACTGTCCATGCGACACACTTTTGGCATCTCGTGTATAAAAAGATATCCATTACTATCTGAGATTTGCTTTACCTAATAGATAAAGTTCTGTTCGAACTGTCACCACTTACGGATCACAGATACTCTTTATGCTATCAAAACAAATGCTGGGTCATAACACGCTTCGCAATTCAGTTAATGAAATTTTCGTCACAGCATCAGCTTCAGCATCAGCATTACACGTGCTAAACACTCCGCAAAGCATGGAAACAAATGCCGTAAGAGTGGTCGATACTAATAAACAACGAGGTGGCTGGCGTATTTTAATACCGTATATGGTGAAAACGTCGTGCAGCAGTGGCAGGAACCGTGGCTGTCTCTTAGTGAACTGAACCTCAACCGATGTAATCGGCATTCGACTTTATTAGGTTACTTTTGGCAGTAATTTTCTGTGGGGTAGAGTTTTGCCACTATTCTGAGTTCTTTACATATCTGATAGAGAAAATAGGAGGTGTAGCAGCTTTAAAATACACACAAGTATGTTCAACTGTCACATGTGCTTTACGGTCTTGTAATAATCGAAATATACATGAATACAAATATACACACACATATCGATACACTTACATCTCATGTTTTCTAAGAGTAATTTTATATACATAATATATACCCTTACTCTTAAGCCTCCTTTTCATTTACTCACATCTCCTCTTCAACTTCGCCCTCTTCACTAAAGCCTTCTTTGTCTGGTCTTCTGTAGAAATATTCCCAAATTGTGTATCTCGCATGCACCAATACTCCCCGGCAAATATTCAAATTTCTATTGGAATTCAGAAATTGCGGTTATAAATGCTTATTTCTTAAATATCTCAGTTTCCCAACATTCTGCCAAAACATGCCCCCAGGTATCGCTTTCTCTGTACAATGGGCAAATTTTTTCCCCTAGAGCATTCAATGTTTTGTTTTGTTTCCTTTCCAAGAACTATGCGAGACCACTTCTTTCTACTCTAACACACACATCCAGATAATCCCCTCTCTCCCACACCTGATCTAATTTCAGCTCAATTCATAAACTTCTCTTCGGTAGTACCGGAAGTAACAAACATCCTGTTAATCGTATTTAGTAGATTATTTCATGGAGAGAGATATCCGGAAGCATGGTCAATGGCGATGATACAGCCGATATTCAAAGGCAAGGTAACCCATGCGCGCCAGAGAACTACAGGAGTATATCCCTATTATCTGTGTTAAGTAAAGTATACTGCTAGATCATGTATGACCGAATAAGGGAGATGGGATAACGAATACAATAAAATATCTACGTATCAAGTAGGTTGCAGGAAAGGGCGTTCTACGGTGTATAATATATTCGTTTTAAAGACGCAAATATATATATAAACTTTAAAAGAAAGCAGAGTAAATACCACAGCGTATATGTTGATTTTAAAATAGCCTTTGACAGTGTTCAGAGAGATGCTTTGTGGGTAAAACTGTGTCGTAAAGGTGTCTTCAACAAAATGATAAAAGTTTGATGCAGATATACAGAAATATAAAATTCGGTGTTAAGATAGACCAGAACGTATATCGGAATGTAAATCAGCTAGTAGAGGAGTTCGTCAGGGACGTATTCTATCTCCGTTATTGTTTAATATATTTGATATTACGCATGTTCTGTTAGCGGAGGAAATGAATGCCCATTTTTGGATTCGATTTGTTTATTTACGGACGTGAAATACTGACTTAGACTAATGCAGGGAGACCAGACACACTTCGTGCTAAATGCTATAGACACCAGATGCAAAATACAACACCAACGTTTTGGGCTGCAGGGGTGTGAAGAAGACTCAGAGGAATTGGCCTGGATCCAATATGATAACGAGGCAATGCAACTAATGAAAACGTATGGAATAAGGTTGAAACAAGGCTAGAGGATATCATCAGGCAGGAAATGGAGGCAGAATGTAACACAAAAAATCTCCTTGAGCATATCGAATGAAATAAAATTAACCTGACGTAGAGAGGTAAATTTGTTCTTCTAAGGAGAAAGCCGAGATCAGGAATGGCCTGGTTTAGACTGGGAAGTTGGAAGGTTGAAAAAATAACTGATAGTTCTAGTAGGAGAGTCTCCTCGTTTTGTGGAGGGGATGAGGAATTGGTAGATATTCTGGCAGAATATACCTTCTGGAAACACCCGAGAAAAACGCTGTTCCCAATTTTTTTTTTTTTTTTTTTTAAGGATAATTAGAGAACGATTGCATTACTGGAACCTGTTTGCGAACAACACTAAGAATATGGGCATTTTCCTGGCTAAAGGAAACGAAGATAGAAGCAATTTATTTTCTGGTCAGAACGCAATAACTCGTGTAATTATAAATAATATATAACATGTTTCCATCTATATATCTCTAATTATTGTTCTTCCAATTTTAATGTTTATTTGTTAATTACTATTATTATTTTATTTGTATTGTTATTTGTTCCATTTTCAAATTGTGTATCATATTTAAGACGTGCGGTTAACGACTGATCCATAAAATATATTTGGAATGTGTATATAGAATTTTATAACAATGAAGACACTACCACCACCATCACTACTTGTATGGCTTATAAAATACTTGTATTCTTTCCTTTTTGCTTTCTTTTACTTCACGTTTTATACATTTGTAACAGACACAACCGTTATAATAAAATGAATATTTAATAAATACCCAAATTATTTTTCATCACCTTACATATACGACATCAATTGAGAATAAAGCACACATACAAATCCGTCTATCACAGTTAGTACCCATTAAATTCTATAATATTATCTGTCCATAAAATTCAAAACCAAATTTATCAAATCCCAAGCATACAAATAATTATTATAATTTACTATAATAGCACGTTGAGGTTATTTGAGTTACGGGCCACCTACGAGCCGTTGCTTATTGGGGAAGTACCACCGCCGCAACCGGAAAAAGGCGGACAATATGGCATTGCGTCAAATTAGTGTTTGTATTGTATTTTATATATATATATATATATATATATATATATATATATATATATATTTGTGCTAAAAGCATAAAATGATACTGTAATTTAAGCTTTCTATATTAAACACTAACCTGTATTATTACATGTTGAAAAGGAAGCCTCTCAGAGACATCTATGTAAGAAATACCTGTGTTTCATTCAGTTTTTAGTTCCGCAAGAACACGGCAATTCGGAACACGATTCCTGTTTCTGGAATACACTGCCAGAACATTTTCTTGTGAAATGCCTTACATCGTTTCTGCAAGAATTCTTTTTCACATATTATCGTACATAAAATCAGTTTTTCAAGATTATATTTATGTTGTAGTTTAACTAACGAAGAACAATAGTAACACACGAGCCCACAACCATTCGCAAGGAGATCCTTCATCAAATAACTACATTCACATGCACCTGTACATGCATTATACGGCTTTGATGGGTTTCTCCTAGTACGCAGCCGCGCCCTGTAAGCCCATACCTCAAAAATCCTCTCTGTACATAAACATTAAGTATTCTTAATGCCACAATAAGCATATTTATCAGAGATATTATTTACTTATCGAAGAAATAACAACCATAAACGTATAATATACTAGTAATCAACGCAATATTTTAATGTTGTATTATAATAGGATATGCTTGTAAATCAAATTTGTCATAAATTAAAACAAAAAAGTATTTATTAACACTTATTTAAAAAGGTTTAACCTTTTGTTCATGAGTGTACAAGGGTTCTGTTCATTAATCATGTTGCAAATTGAACCTTTACAAACATATTCCCGTAAATCTACCTCTGAACAGTTTTAGACACTTCAGTTTCACGTTCGTGGTCTGAAAACAGGGCACATTTCAAGAACTGGCTCTTAAGACACGTTGTGTAGGTGGTGTACATAAGGTGTGGCACATAAGCATCAAATTCTTTTAATTATCAAGAAAAAACACACAAAATTCAAACATGAGTTGCTATTCTAGACAATTTTCAAAACAAAGAATTGTTTGTTTGCGCACAACAATTTTAAATAAATATTCAACAACAAAATTACAATTAAAATGCGAAAGAAAATTAATTAAAACGGTATAGTGCGTCCTATGTATAACATAATGAAGGGAATCGTTTCTATAGAATGATGGTGGAAAGCTCCTAATGGAACACTGCATTGCTTTTAGCAATTTATATTGTAATGATAGGGGTAGAAAAACAAATGGTTATTATTGTATATATAATCGCATTTGCTTAAGCGTAAGTACTGGGCACATTAACGAGCGAATTCCGTTCTGAATGTATAGAGAGGTACTGTTTTCTGTGACAGCAAGGTTTCGATATATAAAAAAGGAACACTACACTTATTGAGCATTGTCACATTCTAAGATTCAAAGGAAAAATTCCTCAGCGTTCCTTCAAACCATGCAGCCGTTTTAGAAATGATTTCGTCTACACACAAATGATTTCGCTTCATTCCTATTTTTTATTCCCCTTTCTTGTATAAAAAATGAAGTGGGTTATCACATTTTAACATGGAACAAGTTATACAGGGTGGTAAAATGTTTCACATATAACATGCATATAATAATCTGTTGAAACAAATTTTAAGATATTGTAATAACAAAATTGTCATTTAAAAAGGGAATGGGAGTTTTAACTTAGCAATTTTAATAGGTTATGTTCATTTTCAAGAGATCAGATTTACACTTCATTACATTGATTTTCAGGTGTTTCGCTATTCAAAAGCTCCACGCTTAACAAAGATACGACTTATCCGGCAGTTTCTTCTGCCCGTTATCTAATTTAACATCTGTATTTTATGTTTTGTAGTTTTCTATAATTATAAATATGTTTTCTTTAGTTTGTCTGCAGTTTAGTTTACTTATTAAACGTTTTCAGAAGAAATACTACAAAAAAGAATGCATGTTATGCATATTACACAGTATAGCTAATATAGTCGAAACTATAAATATTTAGCTAATTAAATTTCACCACAAATTTAACACACCTTTGACATATACCTTTGTATATTTTACATTTCCATCCCTCATTTCTGTAAGAGCTATTAAACTAAATGTTTCTGTGCTTAATCTTTATATCCCAGTATTTAATATAAAACACAACAACCCGTATTGCCTCTACGTTAAGAAATGTTTAAATAATTAATTCTCAAACATCCTTTATTAGATATCCGTGTTTTTTTTTTTTTTTTTTTTTTTTGGTTTGATTTATTTATGGACGCTCTTTAACATCTCAGGTCATCAGCGTCCCATTCAACTCGGGGCGTGAAACGGCCGACAAATTTTGCTCAGAGCCCTCTTCTTTCAGGCTTGAGGTTCTTTTTCGTGCCGTAAATGTACGACACGAGACCCACGGCTTTACTTCCCTTCCGAAGGAAGGATTCATTGGATTTTTACGCCCGAAAAAATCCATCGGTCCTGGCCGGGTTCGAACCCGCGTTTTGGATTTAGGAGGCAAGTATGGTTACCATTACACCACCAGGACCGACAGATATCCATGAAGGAAGTTATTTACAAAATGTTGAATTTTTTTAAATATTTTCTATTATAAAGGTAACATCAATATCTACAAACTGAACTTCAGTATTTAACACCAATGAAGGAATATTTTTACCACAAATTTGAAATCTAAACACATTTTTTTTTTAAAAAAATAGAACTCACGTTTTTGATTCCCATTTTAATATACGTTAAAGAATGCGTTTCCAATGTTTGGTCTCAATAAGAACATTGTCTATGCAAAGTTTTGTGAATTATTTTGATATTTATCGTTATGATGTAAACATATTTGAGATAATAAGCGATAACCCTACAGGCTGATGTAATGCTACTTGCAGTTTTAAAGCACTTTTATTGTACTGATTATCTTTAAATTCGGGTTTTCTCTTGCAATAATACAACTTTTCATTTATCCATGTTCGGCTACATTTCATTAAAAAAAAAAAATCTTTCTACCAGATGTTTTCACTTTTATCCTCAACAACAACCAGCAAAACAGAGATTTCCCGATTTACAGCCTGCGATTAATATCTCTGTGGTGAATTAAAAATGTTTTGTACAAGAGCAACACATACAAAAACGCAAATATAATATTCATCAGGAAATTGCCAGGACTTCTCAAAATAAACTACAGCGAATGAGGAATAATTTCCTAAAGAGATGCCAAAAATGAATGGAGAATGAAGGCAGGCAGTTTCAATCTGATTTGATAATATGCTAAGTAATGAGCCTTTTAAATTGGTTAGTGTGTTGTTGTATGGTTGGTTTATTTTATTATTTTACCCTCCCGCTAACCAACCAAGACCCGATTGACCGGCTAACCAGCTAAAGAGCGGCCCGCTAGCCCATAAACAATGAGGGGAAAACAAAACTGACCTCACTGTATATTGTAGACAAATAAATAAGGCTTTAAAATTGCGTTGATAGTATGAATTTCTGATACATTTTTCCTATAAATACTACTTCCATATATGTAATATAGCAATATGGAGGCCGAGGTTTTAAGACATACTCTTGTGAACCTTAAATGTGAAGTTTTATTTCCTGCAGGATCATCCTCTCTGACTGAGATTTTCCCGATTTTTCCTCGATCCTTACAAATGACAAGTACTGGAAAGGTTTAAAACACTGGTTTATTATGTCTTACAGAATATAGGTTATTAGAACCAATAACATCTAAAAATATGTTCAACGCACACACATGCTATTATGGTTTGTTATTAGTTTTAATGCGCTCTGTCATCATGTAACTAAACAGTAAATATATATGAACCTCATTAAAATATAATCATTAGAAATATGTTTCACCGCGATACTCAGGGATACAGTCTATTTCAGATTCTGGTAGGGGAATTAAAGTTTTTGGGAATTGAAAAGGGGAAGGCTGTTCCCCTAGCTTTGTTAAAGCAATCAGGAGGGGGCATGGGTTTAATTTGCTTTTTTGTTCTTTTTAATTTACACTATAGCTAAACAATTGTGGAAACACATTTTTAAATATTAACGATTTTGCATTACGGGTGCTAATTACTGGACGTTGACTGCACACTAGAAGAGAATTGATTTTGCATGTGTCAGGGGGTGAAATTAAGGGATGGGTGGTTTGTGCGAAATTAAAATTTCACCTGGTTTACACATTATAGGGACATCTTTGATTCAATCCAACAAAATATTTGTCATGTATGAATTTTAATAAAAATACTCACTTGTGCATAGAAAATTTCTCATTTCCAGAAATTTAAGCAAAGCTTTTTGTAATACTAATAACATTAGCCTACGAATATCAACTTTAAGATTATATTCTGAAGCAAATAAAATGAATTAATATGAAAATGGCGTGCTAAATATTTTACTGCTATGACGAAAGTGGTTTAGCAAAATTACATAAACAATATAATTCAATTTCATGTTATTTTATTTAAAAAGACAAATAATTCAGCACATTATTTATAATAAAATTCTCCAAAATCAACAACAATTCAATATAACAGGTACAAAGAGTTGGGGAAAATGGCTATATAAATGCATGGAGTTTACAAATATCAATTATAATTTTGTTTTATATGTAATCGTTCTTATAAATATGTATTTCACCGTTTACACGATTTATCCTGTTAATAGTATTACATTTTATGTTGTGCCATCAGTAGCACTGAATTACACAATACAGTTTTTACTTCAATTCTTTTAAAAGTACTTCATTGCAATGTCGATTTTTCGTTGTGAAATTTTTCTGCTGTCTTTCCATTTATGCAAGTTTTCTGTATTTTTTTGCTTAAACATGTAACAAAAGCTAGCAAGCATACTAATGTACCATCGTTCCCAATATTCTATTCTAAAACCCCTTTAAATATTTGTAGTATCTCTCACCTTAAGAGAATCCAGGTTTTGGGAAAGTATTTAAGGTCTGAACGTAACAGGAGAATTTTCACACATTTTGCAGCAAATTCCTTGAATGCCTCTAGCATTATATCCACAATATGTTTATATTCTGGAGACTTCTTACTGTCAAGAAATTTTGTTATGATTTATGTATAGGCTTTCCACGCTGTATTCTTTTTGTATCCACCGTAGATTCAAATGTACCTTTCTAACATAGGGACCATTAAACAGGTCTTCCTTCAATTTGCCTTCTGAGAGAGCTGGTAATTTGTCACAAACGTACTAAAAAGCACCGTCTTTGATTAGGATCTTATTAAACTGTCTCATTAACCCAGGTTTGAATGTAGAGGTGGTCGAATCAGTTGTGAAAGGCTGATGAGGCATTCTCATACAACGTTCTTGGAGACAGAAGCCAAGTGCTCTCGAGATGGCCATCTTTACGAGTGTCTTGCCCTGCTGTCCCACACACAAATAACACACGGGTATTAGTGTAGCCAGATTGTTGGTGTGGGCAATAACATGAATGCTGACATAAAGGATGTAATTAGGACTGCATAGCAGGGATCGAGGTGGGACTAGATAACATCCTCACACCTCCCCTTTTCCTGGTTTCTCTTTTATCAATATGATCTGCAGTCTTCTAGAAGCATAAAGCACAATTCCAAACAACCAGTTTCAGCCCATAGAAGAAATAAAGCAAAATGTATGTGTGTTTATTATAAATAAAATTCTCTAAAAATTATAACCACAAACATACAAAGTCAACTTCTCAACAACCAGTACGTGCAGAAACTGGCCATTGTTTTGGATTCGAAAAATATATAACAATAATTTCATTGCTGACCAATGGAATTTTAGGTTTAACATGCCGGCTTTGAGAGCAGAAAGTACAAATTAAATTTCATTCATGGTTGATGAGTATGCTTGAATTATTAAAAATACAGTTAGCAGGAAATTGCATTTAATAATAACGAACAACAGCTGTTCAATGATTCGCCAATGTATGAGGGAATTCTGTCCAGAATATATATATATAAAAAAAAAAAGGTACTGTTTATCTGTCGACAGTTGATTCATTTGTGTTTAATAGTACTTAAAGTATTTTACTCACTAACCAGCTCTCGCGTGTTGCAGGATTAACGATAGGACAGCATGAAGATTATGCTTTGCTTCTTGAATGTGTTGCTGTAGCGTATTAAGTTAACACCCAATCTTTATTAGCATAACTAAAACAGTACGCCAAGTACCTCAGCTGCTACAGCAAGCCCGGACGTTCAATGAAACAAATGAGAACGCTGCTTATTATTTACATCACCGGAAATGACTCCCGTGGGTTCAAAGGTCATTTGCATAACCCGGTGCTCGTCGAAAAAGAAACAAATAGGAAATGAACAAAGAGTGTCCCTCATCTTGCACTTTGTGACGTTTTCGGCTAACCTTAGCACACATATTTTATATACAAGATGACAGAGTGATTGACATATTTCTAACATCTCACATCGAGCTCAAGGATGTGTGTGCTACATTTAACTTTTAATTTAATTGAATCCCTTTATCACACATGGAAAGCATTATAATTCAGACTGTAGCTTTCTTTTATTATTCGTTAGTCCTGGTAGCGTAGTGGTAACCATACTTGCCTTCTAAACCCAAGGTCGCGGGTTTGAACCCGGCCAGGATCGATGGATTTTTCGGGTGTAAAATCCTAAGTAATGACTTCCTTCGGAGGAGAAGTAGAGCCGTGGGTCCCGTGTCGTACATTTACGGCACGAAAAAGAACCTCAAGCCTGAAAGAAGAGGGCTCTGAGCAAAATTTGTCGGCCGTTTCATGCCCTGAATTGAATGGGACGCTGATGACATGTTCCAGAGCGTCTTTAAATAAAACGAATAAAAAAAAATATTATCCTAAAAACACACACAGACACAGGTATCTAAGTTTTAAAATTGTAGTAGGTACGAGAACTGCTTGAAAAATATTTTTTAAATTAAGAATCAAACAACTTTACAGACTCTACATTCCCCCCCCCTTTTTCAAATTATCTACCTTCACATACTATAATTTTACATAGTTTTACAGCTAAAACTGAGAGTTTTAAGATAAGATGCAATGTAGAAGTATGTCTGATATATAGAGGTGAAGACAGTGAGATACATTGTATATTAAGATGTACAGAAATTATGTATTGGAGAAAATCTCGGATAATTTAGCGCCAGAAATAATAATAATAATAATAATAATAATAATAATAATAATAATAATAATAATAATAACATTAATAATAATAATAATAATAATAATAATAATAACATTAATAATAATAATAATAATAATAATAATAATAATAAAACGTAGGGAAATATATATTTTACTAATAAACAATAAATGGTGTTACTGTTAATAATCTTCAAGCATCAATAACTGAGTTGTTAAAAATAAACGCAGGTTAAGAAATGCTGACTGACTACATTGCTTTATTAGCGTTTCAAACACATTAAATAAACTGCTTAGCACAGTGGATGTATTACGTTCCCCTTCAGCTGAAGAGAACCTCTTTCCACGCAGTTGCCCAAAAATCACATGGTGCTAAGTCTGTACTGTTTAGAGGTCGTTCCAGTACTACCCCACCAACTGCAGTTAGTGCATGTAATATCACGCCAGTAACACGCCGAGGCTCTTCCTCATAGCTCCATAGAAATGAGTTTTCAGAATGTTAGCATATAGTCACCGTTCACTGACTGCCCAAGCAAACTCCAGTTCTGTGGGTATCAAAGAACACTTTACCCGCCGAAGGTGACGAATGCAAACTTTTTGGGATCAGCTGAATTGGAGTGTTTTCACGCACTAGACCATTGTTTTGATAGTGGGTCATAATGACGAACATACGCTTTGTCACAATGAAGTTGAAGAAATGCGAAATCGTCTCAAATATGTGAGCAGTGTTCGCGCAATTCTCACCTCATCGCAGCATTTGCTCAGTGAGATTTCTGGCTACTCACCTTCTTGCAATGTTGAAGAGCCTCCAGAACTAAAATACTGCACCACCATTATTTCAAGTGGTTTGTTGACCCTCTCTCAAAGTTTAACACACAGTTGACGTGTGTTTTTCAGCCACCATAACAAACCGCGAGATTGTACTTTCATTAACTTTCATTAGCTGTCAAACTGCAGGCTCAGACACCTTTACAAAACTCAGTACAGCGTTGACACCCATAATATCGGCATAGAAAGAAAAAGCAGTCTTGAAAGTTTTCAATCAGCTCTCGTACAAGATATAACTGACAGCTGATCTCTGCAACAGTGGTGCACCTTTGGCAATTTAAAGGCGAATTGGGGAAGAGCTTGGTGATGACACTTTTCATCTCTATAAAATTCAGATTGATTGGAAGATGTTTTCCCGAGACAAGGCAATGCATTCATCAACGATGACCTATGATGTGTAGAACTATACTTTTATAGGTAAGGAACGAGTTGTGTGTAAATAAATGGAACATTTGCTTTTAGAATATTGCAATACAAGTTTGTGGCAGTTAAGTGTGAAGGGCAACACTTAATCTTCCTTTTTACATTTGTAAGCGCAAACGATTTCATCAGCTAATCTCTCGATTAGGAGACATTCCTTGGTCAACAAAGTCACCAGATCAGCATTTAAAATCTATTCAAATGGTCTTGTGGAAGTCCCTACTTCAATTATATTTTAATTTAGCAGTAAAATGTGAGACTAAATTATACTATTTAAATATTATTAAATTTTGTAGTATATGAAGGCGCAGTTACGGAAATATATTTTCTAATATCTAACATTTCGGAGACATTTCATTTATGCAAGCTCAAACTAAGCTTTCGCCTGAATTATGAATGTTTCTGTAACACATCTAAGATGTCACTCTCCATTATTCTTTCTGTTTAGCATCGGAAAGCGGTTCCACAACTTAAGATAAAACTGCATTAAAGTATAAATCTCACTTTTTTCTTCTAAATTATTGGGGGGGGAGGAAACGTTTTACATTATCTATTCTGTACAATTTTCAGCTTATAATATGCCATCCTGTTTACGTTTAGTTAGCTCTATTTGAGAAAAATTCTGATCATATGCAATGTACGAATTCTCTTTCGTTAGGTACACATGACAACCATGGTTAAATCCACCATTTCAAATAACTGAACCACTCTACAATGGTGTATTTCTGTTTAAACCGTTTTGCAATACAACAAAGGGTTAAGGAATCGTGTGCTTATGAAACTGAACAAAAATTGTGCCAAATGAGAGAACTCAGTTTATCTTTTAAATTGCCAAAAACTGGACTTGTGATTTAATTTTCATAAAAACGGTCTTAGATAAATTTATTTATTTAGATCAATATATTACAAATAACGACTCTCGTGTTTGGAATATAATTTCTCCATGTTTTAAAATGTTTCTGAGCACATAAATTCTTCTCATGCTACTTAAGAAGTTATTGTCATTAAGAGTGCCAAGAATATCTGGGTCACCAGGTATATTTGAATAATTAATTTTGTTCTGAGTTTATCATTCAGGAATACTTCCTGAGTGTTTTTCCATTGACGCTAGCGAGCAAATTTCAATCCTGCATTATAAGACTAAGCATTTCTAGTCGCAAGCACCTTTTATTTACAGTTAGTGATCAAATTTAACGCATGCACTTTTTCACAACAATAATGCACATTTGTAATCGCGGTAATTTCTCTTAATGTCCGCTAATTCTCTATGACAAAGTTATTTCATAAGAATGGCCTGTGCGATAGTTCATATTTCATTACCGTGAGTGCAGAATTCATTGAAGATCATTCACAACATATGAGGTTTTGAGAAACAAATAGAAACTCTCTCAATTATCTGCTACTAGCGCAGCAATTGCAAAGTTTTCTTTTCAATATACAGCAAAGTGAGGCTAGCCAATGAAGCGAACACAGGTTTATGAGAATTATGAAAGTTGCAATTTGCAGCACGAAGTTTATGAAAATTATGAGAAATGCAATTTGCAACACGAAGATTCGTCTGTACTTTTAACGGAATAATGTCGTAGTAAAACTTTCCCCCGGAAAAAATGTAAAATCTCGACATTCGCCGTATGATGGCAGTGCAAATAGTTACATCCTTCAAATAATGCTTAAAATATGTGAAAGATGAGCGATAAAGAAGTTGTAAATAAGCATTTTAAAACTCCACACGCAAAGACACATTTGACATCTTGGTATTTTGCGTTAAGTTAGACGTTTTAAATTATATCCATACCCGTAAAGGTAATTATGTAAAGAAGCAGAGTGATATTCTTTACAATAACGGAACTTTATATGGAAACCGCCGTGCTAATAAACTCTGTTCAAAGTCAGGTCACTAGCTTTCAGTCTTGGTGCGTTGAGATGTAGTCTGTAATGCTCGTAGACTTTTCTCAGAGCCAGATTACAAGCTCTCTGTGCGCAATCTAATTATTTGAACCAACCTTTTTCACACGGAAAGCAAAGTATCATATCATTGAGATGAAACTTACAGTAATTTGGACGTGTTTAACGAATAGGAAAGCCACAAGTAAATTAAAAAAAAAGTAAGTACTTGTTCATTCAATGCAAAGCACTGCACCCTCTTCGTAGGTGCATTTCAGTTCTTTGAAGCTCTCGATCACTCTTTAGTGGTGTTAGTAGAAAATCCGCGCATTTTCTTTTTGATGGTTGGGAACAAGAAGTTACACGGTGTTAGATTAGCGCTGTATGGTGCAGAAGTCGATTTTGCACCTGAAGTGGGCAAAACGTGTACTATTTGGGACGATGCATTGCCTTGGTGAATGACAATATTTCCTGCAGGTCTTTCTACACAACCTAAGACTGCCCGTAAACAAATGGCGATCTACCACTCAACACTAACACTATGATGATTCTTCAGTGCCGACTTTGGCCTGTTGACTTTTGTTTACTGCCATATGGCCGGTCCATCAATCAATAAGTGTTTTTTTTTTCAGCTTTTGTTCCTTACAGCAAGATGATTATGCAGAATTCTCAAATATGCCAAAATCTCGGCGTATGTAAGTTTCGATTGTCTTTTAATAATTTGGCGTAGAGTGTGCCACGTCTGAATTCCGCAATTCAGTCATACGGAACTTGTGTTGAAAAAAAGTCGCTGGGTGTATTATTTTGGCGTCAATGACGATTTAAAAGTTTTGTAAACTTATGTACATTAATTTGATGGGCTGTTAGTTTAAAAATATCTATCAGTTAAACTGTTAGGAAATATATTTTGGATGTATAAATACCAGTTGTTTTCGAAACTAATCTATATTTATTACCGAACAAAAGAAAACCTAGTTTATAGCTATACATATGAGTGGCCTATATATCATCGTAATACTGTTGGTGGAGCGTTTCCATTATAAGGCCATTGTCATTCTGAATTTATGTGCTTTAATATTTAGCAAATCTGGGGAAATTTTAAGCTCCTAATTTACAACCTCCTTATCATCGTTTACTTATTTTTCATGTACTGAGCAGGGCAAAGTTTCAATGGCAATATCCAGATAAGTATTTGTGCTAAAAGCACGCGGAAAACGCAAAGAACATTCTATTTTTATGTACTGTAAAATTTGCTTGTTATAAATAAAATATTGTCTTGTGCTAAAACAACATTTTCTGGGCTCTCAAAAATACTTTCTGCTCTCCCTGTAACGAAAACCCCTCTTCAATAGCAGCAATTGTTAAAGATATTAGGGGTTGTAATGTTAAATTTGTTACATGATATATAATTTAACCATATAACATACATACACTTAACAGCTAAAAACTTTCAGAAACCTAAACTTTTCTCTTTGTGTATTTGTTAAAAATAGTTCATCTCCGAAGGTCTTGCTACCTTGCGTGTCACACATACATAGTACTGGGTTTGTCGCCCATTTCAATACAGCGGGCGGCACTGCAATCAGAACGGCAATACCCAGGGAAGAGCGCAACTGCAATACAAGTACCTACACTTACATGAAAATAAGCACGTACATTATGATAGGTGATGTTGGAAGTATTGCTTTGTTACATCCACACATTTATGACATCTTTATAGAAAATTGTCACTCATACGCATTAGTTCTTCCGAAATTGAGTGAATTTTCCGCATCATATGTTTATTTTCCGTTCTACTAATTACTCTATATTGAAATATTTGTAAAATGAAATTTAATGACACATTAATTGTATGTGCGGTGGGAGAGCATCCCTGTATCTTTGTGCATTTATTCTGTATATGCATTTACGCCATACTATGCACAGGTTTTCTCTTCATGCAAGGGGAAGAGGAAGTTTCTTGAATAAAATTGGATTTTTATGTTCAAAAACTGTTATTTCAGCGAGAAAAAAAAACATGACAACCTAAATGGAGTCATCTTTCATCAGAAAAGAATATTAAGCGAAGATGATTTATAATATAATTATTCTATGATACGTTTTATAACATCTAATTACAGAAATTTATCCGAATATTAGGATCATGTGCCCGCAATACGTGTACAATGTGACCTTGTGTGCTTACAAGTTTAAATTGACTCAATTTCGGAAAATGAACTGATGCGTGTGAATGACAGTGTTCAAAGTCAGCCGACCCGCCAGCTCTGCGAAACCGGCGACAAAACCAGGAAAGACCCGGTATAAACTGTACCCACATAAAGGTTCATTATTGCAATTTCTTGCAAGCAAAAATATTATTATATGTATTAGAAGGATTAGACAAAGTATGCATTTCAGTACATGTTTTCATTATTTATTTAATTATTATTCATTACCATGCTTTAATATTGGCAATATACCACGTGAAAATACACATCATGATCCATAAATGTTCCTCAGTCTTATTTTTGATAAGAGTATTCATAGGCAAAGCGTCCCACACTTAACACCACGTTCTCCCATTTCTGGCAAGATGCTGGGCTTGAATAAACTGAGACCTGGTCAGTTCTGGTGACAGCTGTATGTGAACAAGTGGAATACTGTGGCAAGATCCCATCCACTTCAGTTGAAGAGGCTGTCTGCACAGTTCTAAGCAGTCACTTGACCTTGATCTTTTGAGGAACGAAAACTCCCAAAACCAGCAGACCAAATTCAGAATAATTACAGGATAATGAAATCTAAAAATGCCCCCTTGTTGAGAGAAACATTTACACTGCTCCTACCAAAAATGCTATTATTTTGGCAGTTGAATTTACCTCTTCTGTAAATAGTTAACGGAAAAAATACGCTAGTCCAGTAAAATAAATCGCTTTAATATTTGCATTCTGATCCCTTACTGCTTTGCAACAGGCATATATCTCTCTCAAAAATTTAAGATTGACGGCTGTCTTATGTCATGCATCTGGATGACACTATAAACAATAGATATTGCATCACGTTATTGCACTTAATACGATGAATAAACAAATACATAATTATAAAGAATATTTCACAAAATCATTACGTTAGTTTGGGAATGAAAATGAACTTGGGAATAACTGTACAACCAATATTATAAGTTATTATCTTTGGGAAGAATAAAAACCTAAATATTTTATAACGTAGGTAAATTAAAACACACTTCTATGTGCATATCTTGAAAATCTTACAAAAAAAAAGGAACTTGTCGCAATATTTATACAAAATATACAATTCAATATATTTTATTGAGACTCGTGTTTTCTCCATCATTTCTTTGAACCTGTGCTTATACCTGCTCTTTTGTGATGCTGAATATATTCATGAAAAAAACCGATATATAGCACGGCGTTCAACAAACAAGCAAATGTGCAGTGGAAATAAATAATTTGGAAACGATATTGAACAGATCTAGATTTTTGTTTCGCGTTCTGGTTTACGTTACTTCATTATCAATGCCATTTTATCATCCTTTTTTTAAAAAAATCAGAAATTTATGAGCCCCTAACAAAGGGAGCGAGCTTTTCACATTTTGCCACGAGTTGTATGTGGATATGAACTCCTGGGTATGGCTTCTATTCATCTGTGCTGACTGATCAATATTCAGTTCAGAAAACCGTATACGACCAGGTCGTATAGTTTATTGTAGCATACTAATAAAACACACCTCATTAAGAAAATTTAAAATATAAATTGGAGACATTACCAACTTAATATGACAGAACAATATTTATTAATGAGCCAACAGATCAGAATTTCTGAAAAAAGTGTAATGTGTTGTAGAGCCAAAGCATATTGGACCGCAATGTATTATAAATTCATTATCTGTAAAATCTGGTTCTGGAAAAGTTTATTAATATCTTTAAACATTGAGTAATAAAACCATATAATTAACTGGTATTATAAACAGAAAAGATAATGAAATTATCTTTAATTATAATTAAAGATATTTTAATTATAATAATATACAACTTCTCCCAACAAATCATATAATTTTAATTTATAAAATTACTCTATTCATATTTGCATAGTCGGAACTACTATAACTTTACGTACTGTAAATAGATAGTTATGTCCAGAGCATGTTGGTTTTTACACAGTTCATGTCTTTAGGACTATATTTGTGCAGCTGTTCCGTTCGATGAGTAGGTTCCTATTTCATTTCCAATTTCATCTCTTCATCACTTGATTCCGTAGAAATGCAATTTTCATATTCACTCATCTCTTCCACGTTATCATCTTTTCCTGAACCATTCATTATTCAGTTATATATCATCTGATTTGCAAAAATCCAATCTTTGATATAAGCTTGCGTTTTCTCTTCAAATGACGCACTACTTGCTCGAAAACTCATCATGCACACCTTTTTCATTGAACTCTAAACTTGTGTTGATGCATCAGTAGACATTTTACATTGCATACAGATATTGAAGAATGCAAGAAAAAGCGAGAAAATGTAGAGAGATAAAAAGAAGCATTGGTGAATATGGGTCAACGAGAACCTTAGAAAATACGATGTTTAGCTGATTAGAAATTAATCCAAAAGCAAGATTCAATAAAAGCAAATATATGAACCCATGCGATTTAGATTAGAAATATTTTAATTTTATGGTACAGTCCACACGGACCTTGCATGCATTCCAGGGTTAAATACATATATCTTAAATGATCTAAACAATGTATTCCTAAACTTTTAACTATACATGGCATTAGAAGATAAACTAAAATAATATGATGTTTTATTAATTACCTTGGCATTTTTCATAGAACAGATAAATTTAAATCTGCCTAAATTAAAATCTCTTTAAAAACGAATTACATCCTGTTTGTTGTTACTGGTTAGCGAGGCGTTCTAATAAAATGAGTTCAAAATAAATGCATTTTAAATATAAGCATTCGTTTTTTCTACAATTTTAATATTTACATCATCTTTATGTATTTTATTGAGAATGTCACAAAGAGTGCGGAAAAATGTATATGCATTTTTTTCATTTATTCATTTATTTATTGTGGCAGAACTAACGTCATTAGGCCTTCTCTTCCGCTCTAATAATCGATTAATAATTACTGTAGTGTTTCAGTTACCATTCCTTCATTATACCACTAGCAGTAACAAGAACAATATGCACACATACCTACGTAAAAATGCATATAAATGTGCTAGTAAACATGAATAATGAAAATTAGCAGAATAAGAATAAAAGTAGGTACACGCAGTAACAATCACAACTCATAAATCATGAATGAGGGTGGAAATAAATGATGTAATAAATAGAGTGAAAAACACAACCGTTATAATAAAGCTAACAGGGAGATTAATGATAATAACAAGAATAAAATGATAAATTCAACAACAAATAAAATATTTGTATTGCAACATAAGGAACATATGTCATGATTTCTAATCACATTAAACCTTATGAAATTCTCCAAAAGCTCAGAAGTGTTTGCTGTCCTGTGACAATGCATTCCAGAGGTGGGCAGCGGTTATTGTGAAAGACGCTGTTCGGTGCAATGTAATGACAGAGCGTGCGTAAGCTTATGAGAGGAAGACAGATTTTGGAAACGAAAAAATAGATGCACAAGATGTATGGATAATTTTCAAAGACAAGGATGTTTCACCGGTCTTTCAGGCGAAACCGAAAGAGAATGCTATAAAGATCAAACAAATGCACATAGAGTAGAACGCAGCATGAAAAAATAGACATCTGCACATCCTGAACAAATGATCTCGAGCGCTTCGTTGTAAATGCCAAAGTTAAAAATATGTGTATGAATTAGCAGGAGTACTGGAAACATAACAACTCACCTTATAGAAATCTTTAAGCATTACTTCCGTAGGTCACACGCAGTTTTAGGTGAATGTTCAAAATTGCATTACCGTACGCCAGCTCATCATGCATTAACGATGAGCCATTTCATTCCTTTTAACTACAACGGCACAGCCCACACAGCTAATGCTAACATGTAATTTAATTAATTAAATCTAAAGTGCATTAATTGTTTATATAACATCTGTACTGTAGTTCTCAAAATGATTTGCAACTTCCATGAAGACCTACATACTAAGTGACCGTGCGTGACGTGAGCTACAACCTGCTTATGACAGTAGTTTACATTTGACCACACGTCACATCGTGACGTAGCTACGACATTGATTCATACTGGTGCCTGTAGCCCTTTATTAAAGCTCTACAACATCCGTTCTCACTCTCAAAATACTTAGAACCAAGCCCATTTCTACTCGCAGATTCTCCACACAGCTATTTCCGCATCCTGTATAATTCTTTCTGAAGTCTTGATGCGGAAACAAGTTTTAAAATGGGAAGGAAATTCTCTCGCTTTACACAACACTGAAAATGAAAATATATTATAGCGATCCTTAAGTTAATTATAGATGTTTGACATATAGTATTCAATTTAGTACAAATTACATGATCAGTTTTGTTAATTGACTACTCATATGTATACGTCGGTCCTGGTGGTGTCGCGGGTTCGAACCCGGCCAGGATCGATGGATTTTTTCGGGAGTAAAAATTGTAAGTATGGCTTCCTTCGGAAGGGAACTAAAGCCGTGGGCCCCGTGTCGTACATTTACGACATGATAAAGAACCTCAAGCCTGAAAGAAGAGGCCTCTGAGCAAAATTTGTCGGCGTTGCACGCCCTGAATAGAATGAGACCCTGATGACCTGAGATGTTAAAGAGCGTCCTTAAATAAAAAAATTACACACACACACACACACACACACACACACACACACACACACATATATATATATATATACTATTAATGGAGTAATAAAAACTTCTAAAAAGCATAAAAACTCATAAAAAAAACACTCAGAGTGCAATATAAAAAGGTTCACATAAAATTTCACACTAAAAACCGTAAAATTGAACACTAAAATCACACTATATTTCGAGCTTGGCTCTTGGTCACGTGATGAAAATGAACTGAGCTCTGGCAGGCAGCGTCTGTCGTTGTGAGGCATAGAGATGTGACGTGGCAGCAAAACTGCCAACTCTAGCTGAACAAAGTAGTTTGGCAAACCTGGCAGTATTACAGGGAGATGTTGAGGCCTGGAGGTATACGGGCTTTATGTAAAACTATTGCTGCCATCTCTACGTCTCTAAGTAAGGTGTGTTTAGATGGAGGAGCGGCATCTATGAGAATAAGAGAAAAACAGTTAACAAACGTGGCCTGATGAAAATTGGCATGTTGTGATACCGGTAATGGGGAACAAGTTTTAACTGAATGCCTCTGATTGTTCATTCTAATAGATACCTTAGTGGACGTTAGTCCAATGTAAAAAGCGGGACAAAATTGGCATTTAAGTAAATACACCACATTTGCGGAGGTACAGTTGAAAAAAGAGTGAATTTTAAATTCTGATTTCAGATTTGGACTAACATAAGATGAGCATGGGGATATCAAGGCATAGGTTTTACATTTAGGGCGGTTGCACGGATATGAGCCAAGTGTCGAGAAGGAGGGCTGAGGATAATCAATGTTTTTGCGAAAAATGCTTCTGAGGTTGCGAGCCGACCGGAAACATAGCCTTGGTAATGTTTGAAAAAATGATGCAGTTAGTTGGTTTTGCGTGAGGATATTGAAGCTGTCTTTTAGGACAGGTTTGAGTCTTTCAATGCCTGGAAAGTATGTCACTGTGAAATTCAATGGATCAATATCTGCTGTTTTACGAGTCTTAGGAGTATGCTTCTGATGAGAGGCCTGGACTTTTGATTTTACTAGGGAAGTAACTATATTAAAGACTCTTTTCATTTTCTAGAAATTCTGAAGTCTGTGGATTTAAATATTTATGATGACGTATTATTAGTTACTCTAGATGTGTCTTCGCTTTACACCAATATCCCCCACAATAAGGGTTTAGAAGCTTTAGCCTACTTTTTAGATAAATCAAACTTAGCTCAGACTCCTTCCAATGATTTTATTTGCCAATTAGCATTTTTTGTCCTCACTCATAATGTGTTTGTATTTGTAGGTCAATATTTTCTTCAAGTCAAGGGGACAGCCATGGGGACCAGAATGGCTCCATCTTACGCCAACCTGTTTATGGCCAAACTTGAAGAAGAATTCCTACATTCAGAACCCTTAGCACCGTTGGTGTGGCGCAGATTTATTGACGATATTTTCATCATTTGGACCCATGGTATTACGGCATTTGATAGTTTCTTCAATAGGTTGAACACCAACTATCCAGTTAAGTTCACATCCACAGTTTCCCGTACTCAAGCTGTCTTCCTGGATGTGGAAATTCAGTTAATCAATAAGCAATTTCTGACATCAATTCATGTTAAACCTACCAACCTACAGCAGTACTTACATTTCGAAAGTTGCCATCCATCACATATAAAAAAGGCCATACCCTTTTCTTTGTCACTACGGGGACACCGAATCTGCAATAATGACTCAGCTCTTGATAGATACATCACCCAATTAACTGACAAATTAGTCAACAGGGGTTACCCCCCTTCCCTAGTAAAATCAAAAGTCCAGGCCTCTCATCAGAAGCATACTCCTAAGACTCGTAAAACAGCAGATATTGATCCATTGAATTTCACAGTGACATACTTTCCAGGCATTGAAAGACTCAAACCTGTCCTAAAAGACAGCTTCAATATCCTCACGCAAAACCAACTAACTGCATCATTTTTTCAAACATTACCAAGGCTATGTTTCCGGTCGGCTCGCAACCTCAGAAGCATTTTTCGCAAAAATATTGATTATCCTCAGCCCTCCTTCTCGACACTTGGCTCATATCCGTGCAACCGCCCTAAATGTAAAACCTGTGCCTTGATATCCCCATGCTCATCTTATGTTAGTCCAAATCTGAAATCAGAATTTAAAATTCACTCTTTTTTCAACTGTACCTCCACAAATGTGGTGTATTTACTTAAATGCCAATTTTATCCCGCTTTTTACATTGGACTAACGTCCACTAAGGTATCTATTAGAATGAACAATCAGAGGCATTCAGTTAAAACTTGTTCCCCATTACCGGTATCACAACATGCCAATTTTCATCAGGCCACGTTCGTTAACTGTTTTTCTCTTATTCTCATAGATGCCGCTCCTCCATCTAAACACACCTTACTTAGAGACGTAGAGATGGCAGCAATAGTTTTACATAAAGCCCGTATACCTCCAGGCCTCAACATCTCCCTGTAATACTGCCAGGATTGCCAAACTACTTTGTTCAGCTAGAGTTGGCAGTTTTGCTGCCACGTCACATCTCTATGCCTCACAACGACAGACGCTGCCTGCCAGAGCTCAGTTCATTTTCATCACGTGACCAAGAGCCAAGCTCGAAATATAGTGTGATTTTAGTGTTCAATTTTACGGTTTTTAGTGTGAAATTTTATGTGAACCTTTTTATATTGCACTCTGAGTGTTTTTTACGAGTTTATATATATATATTCACTCTGGTGACATTGGCTTCCTACCCGAAGAGAGTTAAGTTCTAAAGATTGTGTACCTTTGTTTGTATGCTAACTCTCGTTTTATTGCTGAAATGCTCTAATTCTTTTGTATATTAGATAAAAATTAATATAAAGTAACTCTTGGAGGAAGAATATAACTAAAGTAACAAGAACTAGAGACGCAGAAATAGGTCATACACTTAAATACTCACACAATTTTCGCAATATTTCGAACAACTCGCACTGTTCTTCGTGTACTTCAGTTCTTGTTGGGCGAGCCTTATTCTGTGGCTTGGTAACTAGCTGCATTTTACAGTCGATGGGAACTGCAGGTGCTCTCATGTGACCCTCCGCATTCAGCAGACCGTCCTATAAGGCAGTTTACCTTTTTCTACTGTGTAACTATTGCTGCTGAACTACTCTTATTTTTTTGTCTATCTTTAGTGTGTGGCAATATCTACGAGTATAATATATTTCAGTGCCTTATGTGTGTCATTTACATTAATGTAAAGTTATTTGTATTTACACATTATGTTAAAGGAAACAGATTCTTGTAATAATTTATGATTTAATATAAGTTTAATAAGTTTAGGGTTTATATAATTAAATAACACAAAATAAGCAATATTTCTCTCTTTTGTGAAACAAAAGACCTATTCTCATGAGCACGTGTTTGAACCCCGGCTCTTCACCATAAAGCCCAGTGCACGCATCGTGCAGCACAAGTCGGAGCACGCCAAGAGGCACACATCGTCAATTCAGCGAAAATCGATACAATGAAGGGGGCAGTGTTTACGGAATAGTCTGTAAAACGCCGGGACTGTATAACTTCCCAATCCGCAGGATGAGAACACTCGATATATGTATGTGTGTGAACCTGTTTATTTCCACGAAAGATTTGTGATCAATGAGCTAACAAAAGAGATGAGTTTTTTTGCAGCGGCATGGGATTGTATTGTTTAAGATTGTTTATAGTGGACGAGGTACGCCATGGGATTGGATTGTTTAACAATGTTTATAGTGGAGGAGGTACGACATGGGATTAGATTGTTTATAGCGGAGGAGTACGGCGTCGGTTTGTATTGTTTAGGATTGTTTATAGCGGAGGAGGTACGGCGTGGGATTCGATTGTTTAAGATTGTTTATAGCGGATGAGGTATGGCGTGGGATTAGATTGTTTAAGATTGTTTATAGCGGAGGAGGTATGGGGTGGGATTGGATTGTTTAAGATTGTTTATAGCGGAGGAGGTATGGCGTGGGATTGGATTGTTTAAGATTGTTTATACCGGAGGAGGTATGGCGTGGGATTAGATTGTTTAAGATTGTTTATAGCGGAGGAGGTACGGCGTGGGATTGGATTGTTTAAGATTGTTTATAGCGGAGGAGGTATGGCGTGGGATTAGATTGTTTAAGATTGTTTATAGCGGAGGAGGTACGGCGTGGGATTGGATTGTTTAAGATTGTTTATAGCGGAGGAGGTATGGCGTGGGATTAGATTGTTTAAGATTGTTTATAGCGGAGGAGGTACGGCGTGGGATTGGATTGTTTAAGATTGTTTATAGCGGAGGAGGTATGGCGTGGGATTAGATTGTTTAAGATTGTTTATAGCGGAGGAGGTACGGCGTGGGATTGGATTAAGATTGTTTATAGCGGAGGAGGTATGGCGTGGGATTAGATTGTTTAAGATTGTTTATAGCGGAGGAGATACGGCGTGGGATTGTATTGTTTAAGATTGTTTATAGCGGAGGAGGTACGCCATGGGATTGGATTGTTTAAGATTGTTTATAGCGGAGGAGATACGGCGTGGGATTGTATTGTTTAAGATTGTTTATAGCGGAGGAGGTACGCCATGGGATTGTATTGTTTAAGATTGTTTAAAGCGGAGGAGGTACGGCGTGGGATTGGATTGTTTAAGATTGTTTATAGCGGAGGAGGTATGGCGTGGGATTGGATTGTTTAAGATTGTTTAAAGCGGAGGAGGTACGGCGTGGGATTGGATTGTTTAAGATTGTTTATAGCGGAGGAGGTACGCCATGGGATTGTATTGTTTAAGATTGTTTAAAGCGGAGGAGGTACGGCGTGGGATTGGATTGTTTAAGATTGTTTATAGCGGAGGAGGTACGGCGTGGGATTGGATTGTTTAAGATTGTTTAAAGCGGAGGAGGTACGGCGTGGGATTGTATTGTTTAAGATTGTTTATAGCGGAGGAGGTACGCCATGGGATTGGATTGTTTAAGATTGTTTATACCGGAGGAGGTACGGCGTGGGATTGGGTTGTTTTAGATTGTTAGTGGAGGAGGTATAGCATGGGATTGTATTGTTAAAGATTGTTTAAGATTGTTTTAAGATTTGTGTATAGTAAGTACCCATCCACCCTAGTATTAAACTAAATCCAAGGTTCAGGATGTCCAACCCAAGGGTTTTGAACCCGGGCACTCTCAAATTCAAGTCTCAAGGATATATCTAAATATCTGCAAGCTCGGTATAAGGGCCAGTACTTTTTCGGTTGATGATATGCAATACTTACGCACTCTGCTCGCTTCATCGCCTAATCACTTTATTCATCATTGCAATTCATTTCCCAACAGCAAAAATATAGTAACAGAAATCAATGTACTAGTTCCTTTAATCGAATTACACTTTCCTCGTAATATCATTTACCTGAGTTTTCCAACGAGTTCAAGAATAGAACACTTTTTCTCAGAGCACAAAAAAGCGATAGGATTCCAAAATCTCAACTTGCAATAAGGACTAAGGCTCACCAATATTAAAACAAGTCTTGACATACTTGCGTGACTGATGCCATTACAGCAGCCTATGACGATTTTGTTCTAGTACATATTTCGTTCGACATATTAGCAGAAAATTTCCTACATTACTGATGATGTGGTCAAAAGTTCAAACGTTGTAGAAAGGACTTCTTAAAATCATAAGAAGTGGAGGAAATGGTATCAACACACTTTTGTTTTCCATCGACTTTACGCTCGTTTATCTCGATCTTTAACCCTGAGTTTCTGTGCAAATTGCATTATGCTCTTCTACATTTTAGATGCAATATTATGTGTCATTTGCGCCAATAACTAAAGCGTTCTTAGTCATTCAGTATTGAGGAAAAGATGGATTTGAACATACACCTTGATGTTAGTAAATTGTTGAGACCTGAGTATCTGTTTGGATTCAAGACATGCCTCTGCTTTCTCAAGTGGACTCTATAACTCCTAATTGTAGAGAGCTAATGCACTCTAGTGGATAATGCCGTATGACCGTGTGAATATTAAGAGTAATTGGATAATGATATCAACCTACACTTGTCAGCCGGAAACCCCTGTAAGGCGGTAACCACTCATTCAAGATAATGGGATTATATCTCTGACTTGGCGTGCTCCATATCAACAAGGCTACATTAAATCTCGGCTAATCTCCAGAATGAAAAGCAAAACGGCACAGAGAGAACAAAATTCATATTCTGCTTCTTACTCCCATAAAATGCAAACTATCTTGTAAATCAGGACGCATACTCGCTGGGTAGCAAATTTCTTCAGTTGCAGGCGGTTTTATCCCTCCAATATTATGCTATTTATACTTAAAACACTTAATTTTTCGCGTTCTTCAAATATTCATTTAAAAATTTAACCATTCATTAAAAATTATTGCTATGATGGTGCTGCAGTTTCGAGGATACAGCTGCTCAGCAATCTCATCAGATATCAAGCAATTTTTGATTGATTTATTTATGGACGCTTTTTAACATCTCAGGTCATCAGCGTCCCATTCAACTCAGGGCGTGAAACGGCCGACAAATTTTGCTCAGAGGCCTCTCTTTCAGGCTTGAGGTTCTTTTTCGTGCCGTGAATGTACGACACGGGACCCACGGCTTTACTTCCATTCTGAAGGAAGTCATATTTAGGATTTTTACGCCCAAAAATTCCATCGGTCTTGGCCGGGTTCGAGATATCAAGCAAGATCCACTCCGAAATGTCAAGGCAGTTGGCGATGAGAGTGCAGTGCCTGCTTATTTTCTACACTTAGGGTATTTTCAGGTACTAAATAAAAGGTTGTATATTGCAAAATATACAGGATCTCTGAGACAAATCCGGAGGAAAGAGGACGTTTGACATCTGAAGTTCTCTATTTGTGTCTATTTATACAGGGTCCGAAAGTAACCACGGATGCACGGATTTATTTGGGAATAAATGTTTTAATGCACACTTTATCCCTGCATTGCTGAATGCTATTAAATTTCGGATGCTATTTTGTCCAAATTGCACAAAATGAAGCAGGTAGAGAGGCAGTAGATAACAGATATACTTTAAAAACAGAAATAAATATTTGATAAACGTTAACTACAGACGGATATAGTATTTGATTTGTACGTCTTTCTTAAACCCTACATTTCAGCTGCTCAACATCAGCCTGGAGTGGAAAATAACCACGGGAAAAAATGTACATATTGCTTAAAATAGTTTTCTATTGCTTTGGAAAAAGTTTATAGTTTATATGTACTGGATACATAGATGTTCCTTTAAGTTGGACATGAAGAGATAAAATGCATTCCACTAAAACATAGTATGAGTGACTTATGTCATTTCTCTGTTAAATGTTTTGTTCAAGTATGCGGCGCTTATCAGTGAAGAAAGTAGTAAGGTTGGTACTGGCAGTTCTCTGCGTAAGTGCATATATTATACCCGATATTTACATCGTCTTTCAACAGTAACACAGCTTCCGTGAAAACGTGGGATGAATGATCAAAACTTAATAAATTTTGCATCATAAGAGTAGGTTAATTGTTCAGATCACAAATCCATTGAAAGCACAATCCACTAGAAATGTGTGCTCTGAATTTTGCCAAAGTTTTAACGAAAATAATATAAACTTTCATTCCTTGTTCTCTTAGATTACTATTTCTATAAATGAAATGAAATTATTTAAAGCAAATTATGAGTAAGAATCATGAATAATTTCCAAATGAATAGCGTAAAATGGGGAATATTTTATAATTTTTAATTTAATATATATTAAATTAAAAATGGAAATTAAAGTACAGAAATTAGAAAAGAAAAATGTACTATCCAACAGCTATTTTTTTTTTCTGAAAACTTGAGATCGTAAATAATTTATGTTCACAAAATAGGCAGTAAATTTTCCTATGAATGTTTTTTTTTTTTTTTTTTTTTTTTTTTTTTGCTGGAAGTTCTGAAGATGCTGACATTTAAATCCACAATAGTGGATTGTAATACTAGTAGTTTCAGTATTTTCAAGTGATGACTACCGAATCATGTAATAAAATCTATTTATAAACTTTTTCTAAGAAAACGTCTCCTTGCATCTATTCACAAATATGCTCAGAGCCTAGCAGTAGGTCACAAGACCCTTTTATTAAGCTGTGAATGAAAATGAAATTTCATATTGGCCTATCACGTAACCTTTGATCTCTCAGATAGCGCAAAATAATGTACCTCTATTTTAAATGTTATTTCTGAAAGATGCAGAGTTTATGAGAAGTTACTGGTATATTCGCTTAAAAGGTATTAGAGCTGAATGGACGCCAGAAGATAGGAAAGAGTCCAGCTAATTTCCTGAAGTGTATATTCGCAGCATAATGGGTTTTAACTTTAGTTTTCCTAAATTCGTTGAGCCGAAAGTGATATTTTCCTCGGGAAGTGGCAGCATGTGATAAAAGCTGTTTTGCTCCATGCTAACACTGCTCCAGTCTTCGTCTTTCTCTGTCGCACAATTACGATGAAGAAGCACCAATTAATAAAAACTGCCTGGTCTCTATAGGGAATCAATAAGCTATTGGGGAACTAATATTCATTTTAGATCTTGAAAATGTAACAAAAATACTTTTGTACTATTTATGGCTGTATAATTCAAATGTAGAATGATTATTATAAAGATATAATAGAAAACACCTGGTTCTCTTCACTTTCTTCATTTTTAAATCATTTTTGTTACCTTTAAATCATTTTAATCGGAGTTACATGTTGCGACAGCAAGGTCGGAAGAGATTGAAACACGTGCAAACACTACAAATCGGTTTCGTATAAGGAGGGGAACGGGCTGCAGATACCTGCACGTTTTAAACTGCAGTTTGACTCTCAGCGATTACTCGTTCCGTTACAACTTGCATCTTTGAACATGGTGTACAATCATGACAACAGTTTAATTTTTTTAATTTAATTTATTTGTATTGTATTCCTTTAAATTATTAAATATAATAGTTCTCTTTAATTTGTTTCATTGCATGGCTAGACAAGAACATTAATGTAGTATTTTATTTCACTGATATTTTAACTAAAGTACATTCTAACTATAAATGTTTAAGTGCAAAACATTTATATTCTTTAATTCAGAGCTTAAAGGACTGTGTATGTCAATTATAGGTATTTTCATTAAAAGTGAAACTTTCCCTGCAAATACACGAAATAAGTGTCTCAGGAAGAAAATAGCAATATCAAACATTCTCACAAAGCAATTGATGCAGCGTGCTTGGGGCCTCTTTCTGATATTCAGTGCAATACAGGCAGTGTCACATGTCCCATCCTTAACACTCGCCTGCACATTTCAGTAGCTACAAGAAGAATGCGCCTCTTTTTTCCTAACACGTGTTTCCACAAATGTATGACAGATCGAAGAAAAGTGTTCATAAGCTCTATAATTGTTCTCGTCGAGCTCTCCTTTTGGTTCAGGCCATCCGGAATAGTTTCCCTGCCATTCCATTGTCACCAGAAAGAGATTTGAGCTTAAACATTCGCCAAGCCCTTCTTTGTCTGTCACTGAAATTGCCGTAATAGGAGCAACACACTATAAAAGTCGTTAATTACTAAATGTTAATTGAGAACTTGATTACCGAGTGATTGTTTAACTAATTTAAACATATTTAATATACTATTATACTTACAATATAATAGTATAACGTATATTACAAAATATATGGTTGATAAATGCAGTCTGAATGTAAAATGAAACGAAAATGCATATATTTTATTTATTTTAACTCTCCGAGGTTCTATAATTGCTTTCCAGCAATGTGCCTTTATGTAAATATTACAAAATAATGATCATAAATCCAAATGCTTTTACATATACACAAAACTTCAAACAATAATTACATAACACTGAGCAACTTGTAACACGATCATGGGCAGAATTTGAAGTATTTGGTAAGAGGCCCTCCTTAATTTTAACCCCTACTATAACTCTAATTGCCCTTTATTTAAGTTTGAATATTCCCCTTCTGACTAGAATTTCACTTAAATTTTATTACAGGATATAACTTGTTTCATTATTTGTTTGTTAAGATGAAAGCAGTGGGCATGCCTTTTAAATATGCCGATGCTGAAATGTCCATGGAAACTATGCTTATAGCCCCCATTCCTGAAGATGTACAGTGTTTTTATTTTTATTTTTCTTATCTGTAAGCTAATATTTATAACAAACTAATAGCACTTGACATTTTGACATGCGGTCTATAGGTTTAGTAAGGTTTTGTTTGGTTAGAGGCCTAGGAAACATACATTTTATAGACATGTTAGAAAATTAAAGTTAATTTAAGTTAAGTAGACAAAGTTAATCACATTTTACACATTATAGTAAGAGACAAGCTTCAATAAAGATCAATCTGAGGAGTGTAATTTCTTCAACAATGAAACTTTAACAAATTGAAACTTTAAATCATTTAACAGACTGAGATTTCCAGTGCGTATCGCTATTTAAATCAGGTTATACAATGCGATCATTTTATCTTGCGCCTCATTTGTCTTGAGCACACTGACAATGCCAATAATCACATCTGCAACAAGGCGGGGCAACGTGCCATACATCCAGAAACACCATGAAATTTTTAGAAGAAATTTTTGATGATCGCTCGCTCTCAAAAGATCTGTGGCCCCCTCGTTCCACTGACTTATCGTCTCTAGACTTCTTTCAGACATTTTTTTAAACACGTGCATATCGAGCAAACTCAATTAAGACCTGGAGCGAGCCATTAAGTAAGAGACGAATTTCATTAGCCCTGATGTCCTAGGAAGGGTTCAAACCTGCCTTCAGACATTTTCAACACATGCTGTAAAACGTTACCATTTGTGCATAACTATATTTCATGTGTGAATATCTTTGTATTGCTGCCCATAGTGGAAATATCAGATGTGCACGATAAAATGACCGCACTGCATATATTGAACAGTATTTGTATAGCAGCATACAAAGGGTTGGAGAGAATTTCCCTAAGTTGGCTATGTGACTGAAAAAGCGTAATTTGTATATATTTTATACTAAGAGTGCAGCAAATGCGAGAAAGTAGATACAATTTAACAGAGAACATGCACATATCAATATGATGGACAGAATTTAACTTTGGATAGCAAAGTCCCCCCCCCCAAAAAAAAATGGCCAGTACTGCGTCTCAAGTATGGCAACGTGTGCCGGATATCAAAAGCATACACTTCTGCCAGTTATCGTGTCTTCAGAAACAAATATTCAGTTGTATATGTCATCTTATGTGTTCTAATCTCATTATTAAATATTATTACACAATTGTAAAAAATAATGTTAATTGCTGTATTAATGGTATTAACAACGCAGATCATAAAGAGTTATTATTAAAGTGAAAAAATATACTTTATTTATATGGGCACAAGCTTCGAGTTGTTTTTCATTTATTTACAATTATCTTTCATTAATAAAGAAATCCCCTTTATTATGGATTGTTTTTATAATAACAATTTGTTTTAGAAAATTGTGCTTCGTTGTATTTTTTTAAAGGGTTGTAGTAACATTTAATAATAGGACTCACAAAACCTTCACTACTGAAATGTGATGCCAATGCCCGGTTTATTATATTGAATACGCGCAAGCAGAAATCGAACGATGAAGATGCAGTAATGGCAGGGGAAAACGAAGCCCCACACGCCTCTTCGTCATATATCCTACTTACGGCTCTGGGACTGAACCCGGGTCGCCTCGGTGAGAGGCAAGCAGTCTAACCACGCCGCCGAATGCTGAAATGTATGAAATTAAACAGAAGCAATGGTGAAAGAACAATGCACTGGTACAAGTCTTAAATACATTTTAATGCCCCACATCTGTGTCAGTTTTAGAGAACTTTTACATTTTAAAACCCACTTTACAAAATCTTATCTCAGCTGAGGCAGATAATCGTCAATGTTATTATTGCAACTTCCGTAGTGTGGACCATTTGCTTGATGGATGAGGCAGGAGATGATAAAAATTCTTCAAATATTGTTGTGCGTGAAATTTCTTTCATAGGGACAGATATAGATATGTTTTAGATATTAGATTTAAATGTGTAAGAGTTTGTTGCAACATATCATTGATTACATGTAACATTAGGGCTTTATACCACTCAAGGTACAGATGATAAAAGCAGTCTAACGTATAAAGTTTTCAGCTGCAGTTTTGACTTTACGCTGCTAAACTGATGAGTCAGGACTAAAGAATGTGTTCATTCCTTGCATTCGTTGCTTTATCCAAGAGCATAAAACGGACCATGATTGTTTTTTATTTATTTACGGACGCTCTTTAGCATTTCAGCCGATAAATTTTTCTCAGAGGCCTCTTCTTTCAGGATTGAGGTTCTTTAGGTGTCGTAAATCTGCGGCATGGGACCCATGGCTTTTCTTTCCTTTCAAAGGAAGCTATATTCAGGATTTTTATGCCCGAAAAAATCAATCGACCATGGCCGGGATTGAACCCGCAATCTTGGGTCTACGAGGCTTGTCATTACCACTAGACCCTATCTCAGAGATTCCTAACACTTAGGGTGCCGCGAGATATTTTGGGAATAAACAAAATTATGGTAGGGACTATTTAAAACATTTATTAAATTACAATACATCAATTACTGGTATTAGTAATGATGAAGAAGATGAAGACGAATCATCAGTTGGATTAAGTTTCATCTCAGGTGTACAACCCATGGATTAATAAGAAGAGACGTCCTCATAAATTTAATAGTTTTATTTAATGTATGTTTCGGGAAATTTTTCTTGTTGGGAAAATAGTAATATCTACATGAGGATCAAGATCAGAACAATAATACAGAGAATATCTATGTTTCAATACGTTGAAAATATCGCAACGATGAAATTATTTATACCACACGAACTCACAACAAAGACAACCAAATTCAAAGCAAGAAATAGACTGCTTAGCCTTGAGGACGATATGCGTGTTTCGTTGTCAACTGCTAGGCTTGGTATCCACAATTTGTGTTCTCAGCATCAAACACATATTTCACATTAATAAGACATTAATGCTTTGTAATTACATTTTACTCCTCTACTTTTGAAATTATATATGTTTAATTCAAAAATTCATACTTAGAGTGAATATTTTGTCCAATGGCAGATCATAAATTGTACGTTAAGTTGTTATTAAACACGAACTATATTCTTATGTTTGTTATGAAATGTTTATTTTAACATAATTTAACACAATGTTACTACGGTGAAAGTTAAAAATTTAAAACAATTTAACATGATTTTAAAAAAAATTAACATGGATGCCCCGAATTTTTAATCTCATTCCCAAGGCTGCCACGAACGTAAAAAGATAGGGAATCGCTGGTTCTGTGCACTTCTGTTCGACCAAATGAAAAAATCCAGCAGATATCTGTTTTTATACGTGGTCGTTGTAAAAACAAAAGAACTTCTAATGCTGCTTTTTCAATCCTACGATGCATCACAAACGTCACAGAAAACTCGTGTAAATAGCTGTAGTCATACAGCAACAAATTCAATTTAAACAGAGTGTAATGGAAGTGTAAAAGCTAGTTGCAAATTCTGCAGGATTCCGTATACCGTCAAATCTATATACACAGTCTAGCCACGGTCCCAGTTCATTTTGAGACTAAGCTGTATAGTTTAACTTTCTCGGTTAATCATGTTGAAATAATTATATGTTATAAATTCATTCCTCCCAAGGGATGAAATAATGTCGATTTCGACAGAAGTAGGGGAGCCAAACACAGATGCAATAAATTACAGGCTTCAGAACATTCACAGTTGAGTGAGATTATTGAGACTTCATATTGAGTTTGTATATTGCTTGCACATCTAAATTTATTTCAGTTTCATCTCTAAGTTCCAAGCAGATGACAGGAAATTGCTCATCAGTAACACAGTTATTCAATGCCCAATATTAACCTTAATAATATCAATATAAATTACTTAATTGTAAAGATAATAAAAAGTTAACTTTTCAAAGGAAACAACTGAATCTGTTGTAAAATTGTTTTGAAATATTACATTCCGGTTTTTTAATATGTAAATAAAGGTATTATTATATTTAATCACACCTAAATTATAAAATTCACAATAAAATGCCTGAAACGAATGACATTTAACATTTGTGTACATATTTCAGTTCTAAGTTATCAAGTGGTCTATGTAATTAAAAGATAAATGTCTTAGGAAATGCTTGCATCCAGTATCAAAATGGCGTCCCTACAAGTGACATTAACAGCCCTTGTTGTGTGAAACTGCTGTTACATTTAGTGGAAAAGAACAGAAAATACAATGGGGTTTCTCGAGTTAAGAGCTGCCTGAACGTGGTTGTTTAAAAGGGAAGTGCAGCCGCAGCAACCAGAAAAAGGAGATATGTCAAGTCAGTATTAAAATGAAATTGTATTTAAAACTGAAAATAATAAGCACTAACCTACGTAGAAACACATTGCTGAGTCCGCGTATCAAATTCTAACTTGACTTCCTTACGGTTGAGAATGTTGACCATTGAGAGATTCTGTCTCTCGTAATTTTATAACAAATTCTCAACCTGAACACGACTTCCAAGACATTTACTTACGAATCGACCTACCAGTTCTCTGACAGAACCCGTTTATTTATGTAGTGACATAATTAACGAAAAACAATTTACACACAATGAAAGCATCGTGTAGTACATGCCGACAAAGCCTCCCTTAAACTAGCTGCAAGCTACTACCTGAACATGCACTGACGATTGGATTTCAGTATACAGCCGCCCAGTGTCAACTTTAATTTAAATAACTCCAGTGCATAATTACTAATGGACAGCATATAAATGTCCATAACTTTAGAGATTACTGTTTACTGAGTACATGTCCAGAAGTAGTCTATAATAAGAGAAAAAGACATTGTTAAGAGCAATTATACTTTCAAAGTTCCCAATAGATCACAGTCTAGACAACATAAATCATCAGCAGTTGTAATTGAACGCCAAATAGATACATCTTTTAAACCGAACGAGAACATTCTGATAGTTACTGTAAGAAACTTGCCACACATATTTATAGATTTGTGTATTCACTTATTGCAGTTTTCACCGTTGAGACGTTGCAATTGAATTCAAGAAGATTCCGTGTGAAAAGTATTGAAAAGTACCTTTCTGGGTTGAAGCATAACACAAATCTTTCTCCTTTCTAAGACGTGTCTGCTACTGCATTTACTGCGTGGTACTGACATTTCGTTGATGTAGCATGATTATCTCTTTATATATGAAATATGTATAGCAATTAGAGAGAATGAAATGACCAGTAAGCGCCTTATCTCTAACAAATTCATATGTTACTATACTTTTCAGTTTCGTCAAACAGAAATATTGATAGACCATATACCAAATCATCTTTACAGCTGTATCTGAAACTCCATTATTATCATTAACTGAAGCAAGAGTCTTTCTCATAGGCTTCAAAATGCCAGACACACCTTTGTAGTCATATCTGAAGTTTTGTTGTTGTTGTTGTTATTATTATTATTATTATTATTATTATTATTATTATTATTATTATTATTAGCTGACGCAAGAGCCTTTTTCATCGGTTCAAAGCTCATCTTTTGCATCAAGCCTTCCGTTCTAAAAAGCCTATACAGTGAATTAAAAGCAGCAGAAAAGGAGCTTTTAAAGGAAGTAAAACTAATGGAGCATAAATAATGGTACCATTCTCTAAACCTCAAATAAGGATCCGCAATTTCAAAATTACTACATAAATTCTGTGTAATGATAAGAATTTAAGTTTTAATACTCCATTGGATCATCCAATTATCTAATGACCGATCAGGAGGCGTGGGACTGCATCGGCCGATAAACTATCACTCAAGGCCAGGACTACACGAGTCGGGGCGGGGGGTGGGTAATGTTTACCGAAGTGCTACGTCGGCTTGAGTTTCACGCCACTCATCAGTGTCGTTTGAGCAGTTAAAGTAACAAAGTGTCCAAGTAAAGTTGCTAAAGTACAGAGTCTTCATTTGGAAGCATGGCCGGCTTAACGGGGATTTGCCTGTCCTGCACTGCACTGTTTTTATCCGGTTCTGTTTCCCCCTCCACTTTCTCTCCTTTCCTAATGCCAGCTATCAGTTGACGCGAAGTCTTTGTGCTGTACAGAATTTGAAATGTTATGAGACCAGGTGTTTCAGTGTTACTGTTAATGTTGTTACAATATCAAAAAGTGCCTATTATTTAGCAAACATAATCTTCATGTATGATTCCTATGTGACAAAAAACTCTTGTACAGAAGTGAGACGGCGATGTATAGACAGATTCCTTGCTGTTCGTGCGCCTCACAGAGAAATGGTTCGTAATCTTGTGAATAGATTTACGAAAACGGGATCTGTTCTTGATAAGAAACCGAAAGTAAAACGCTGTATTCTTACAGAGGTAAAACTCGATCATATCGGAGAAAAGTTAGAAGTCTAAAGAAATCTCTGAGAAAGCTTGCACAGGAATCAGGAATTTCACGAACCTCGGCTTGGAATGCCACTAAACTTTTGAAATTACAAAAAAAAAAAAAAAAAAAAAAAAAAAAAACTATAAGATTTGCAACCACACGATGACATGAATAGAGTTAATATCTGCAATGGGATGTTTGATAATGTTAATGACCGCTCTATTTCCCCCCCCCCAGATGAAGCTACTTTTATTTACATAAACAATAGATACTGGAGTGCAGAGAACACCGATATTGAATACGAATGTCAGTGTATAATCAAAAAATTGGTATTTGGTGTGCTGTTAATGCTCACAGAATTACAAGGTTTATAAGAAGAGGAACTGCTACAACTTCAGAAGAATTAATAAATGTTATTGCAAATTTTCTTAAAAGTTGTGAGAGATGTGTGACAACACAAGGACAACATTTTCAACATATTCTATGATGAAGGTAGGTTATTGTAGTTATAATTGGAATGAGAAATTTATGCGCTTGAATATAAGGGGTTATGTTTATCCGACTCTGCCGGCAAACAACGTGCTTCCCCGTGCCAAGCAAATCCCCGTTAAGCCGGCCAGGCGTCCAAAAAGGGCTCTGTATTAAATGAAAAATATTTCTATTCCACGAGTATTTATTTCTGATTCGCTCATCCTGCCATGACATTTTTTGAACAAAAATTTCCCGGGACTAGTTCCAAGTCGATTTGTGATTATAAAATTAGTAGATTTCACTGAGTTTAAAAGAATTAAGGGATAATATCCGTCAAAAATAACAATTTCTGAAATAAAAGTAAGAGGGGTATTGGGTAATTATATAAGCAGATGCCAGAAATGTGTGGAAAATGAAGACATGGCTTCGGTAAGTATATAATGTTTAAGTGCATTAGAATTTATTACGTTCTCATTCTAATGTTTCTACGGCCAACTATTCCGCTACGTGCCCGCCAGCTCTCCCCGGTTCTAGTATGGCCCAAGCTGGATCGGTCGATGCAATTATCTTCAGTCATCAGATAATTGGTTGACTCGACATATTACTCTGAATGAGAACAATGTTAATTAGTTAATATTTTGTATTTCAAGATAAATAAATTGCGTAAAAACTGCTAAAATAAAAGATTATAAATAAAAACACAAGCCTAAAAACCAGTGAGAACATAAATCAGTCTTTCTTAACATCAGGACAACACAGCTTTACAAGTGCAATGATAACAAAACTAATTTTCTTTTGTTTCCTTTCAATTTTACACATTTCTTATAATACAAATGAGCTGAAATTTAAAATAAAATTGCTTTGATCAGCCAAGATATCCACGGAAGATATGTAGGGTTTGAAAGTTTCATTTGTACTAAAAGAAATAACTCAAGAGCTGTGCAACATGTGAATATAGAAGTTGCCAAACAAAACGAGATATGAAATTGGATATTCCGAGATACAGAAAAGCAGACACGAGATCAATTTAGCTGATGCATGGCTTGCAATTACTTCCGATGGACAGAATAAGTTACTTTGCTTAAGTGGCGTTGGCCTCTTGCACTATCTGTTGCTAATAGAGGCATTTAGTGATTTTGCTTTAAAGTTGGTGAGCACCGCATTTCTTAAAAGCAATTCAGAGTAGTTTCTTCATTAGCATCCACTGCAGGCAGCACTAAATGTTTTGTTAGTTTCTACTTACAGATATAGATTGTATTTATGAAAACAGCACTGAACAAAACAAACATGAGAACATCTGCTACAAGTTTTAATTAAATTAGATAATAATTGCTACGTGCTGCAGCAGTCCGCTTGTGAGTGTAGTTAAAACAAAATCGTGGCTGAAAATGAAATCAGATATAATAGAAACTTCAAGACACAAAAAAACTGATGTGTGCGAAGACATGTCTGAATCTAATGCTTTTTTCTGAGAATCAAATTCCCTTAAAGGGTAACCCTAGCCCAAAATGCATTTTATCTGTTGTCCCTATGACATTGAAAATTATTTTCTTGCCTTTTATCGTGTATATAATTAAAGGGAATAAAAGCAGCACAAAGAGGACATTTTAAAATACGAACAAAACATTTGTAACTGTGTACTTCCAATCTGGATATTCTTTCCAAGAAATAATACCACTGCACATGTTACCACCATTGTACAGAGCATATAACGCTCCCGTATGATTAGTCATTTAGCTCGGCACATGATTTTCTATTAAAACTTTTAATTTAGTGAAATATACCTTGGTGTATCTTAAAGATGGAAGTGTCAGTGATATTTTTAAAGGCCGATTGCGAGTTGGTTATCCTCGGCAGTAAAGTTGCTGTTACGGGATTCTCAATAACCATCATGCCTTTGAGTAGAAAGTGCGGGACAAACCTTAATAACCCCCTCATTCCACCAAGTTCTGAGTGTAGTGTTATCGCTTTTGTCTAAACAGTAACACGCTGCCATGAGATACCTGGTAATTTTTCAGCGTTATCATTGCTACGTTTGTACCAAAGATCGAGCAGAAAAGTTGAATATTTTTTCTTGTATTATTAAGAATATCTGAGGGTGTCTTAATAAATAAATAATTAATTAACAAATGATTTATTCTCACTTCCACACCCGGTCTCTGTTAGCACTAAACTTTTTCTATAGCTAGATAACATAACTAAGCACTTAAATAAAAGTTAACTTCAGTTCCAGGGAAAAACTTGTCCCTTAATATATGAATAATACAGTACGTACAGTACCGTATGAATCTATATATAGTGAAACAGCTCTTTATTGTTTGACTCTGGTACTCGTTCAAGTATTGAAACATTCGACGGACAGTTAACTATCCAAGTAGTTCCGGGATATTATACGTGTTCTCCTACAAGTTATGGGAGAACCACGTGAGTGATTTAATTCTCATACTATTCGAATGTGGACTAGTGTATGTGCGGTGTGCACTCTAATGGAGGCACATTACTAATCCTATCTTCTTCTATACAACGGTGGATACTGCTGTTTTGTAGTTTCTCAATCAGTTGGACAACGAGGAACACAGTACGATTATTTTCGACATTAGACCAAATGTTCTCCTTTTTGAAGTTCGTGTCATTTATAAAGGATGTCTGACCTAACCAAGCCAAATTTCTTCCTACGCAAGAAGCCACGGATTCACGTGAGTTTACATGAAAACTTCCAGCGGGAAGTTGGTATTACTGCTGATGTGATGGCAAATACCATCTGTAACTTTGAGCAGCTATGCCTTGAGGCTAATGCCAACAATTTTCAATCCTTAACAATGAAATCACTGTCCTCATAAAGCAGGGTATATCCATGTCAAAAATTACTTGGGTTACGTTCACTAGTTTGAAAATTATAAGGGACAATCAGATGTCGAGAATTAGTAAAACATCCAGTAAATGGAGGTATATAATTTAGGCACTGCTTTACAACTACATCCAAAGTACATAATGCCCAAATCATTGCTATCGAAAGCAAGAACTTTCCGTTTCAAATCTTCTGCGGGAAGGTTAAAAGTTATTTTCAGACACCTTTGTTCTATAAAGAGTAGAAGGAAAGTACTAGATAGTGAAATTGACAACATTAGTAACTCCAGATAATGTACTTATCCAGACACACCACAAAAGATTTTCCTTCTTAAATCAAGAAAGTTTGTCTAATCAAGAAGTTGGCAATTTCTACTCTAAGAAAAAAGTCTGTTGCTGAAACATGATAAAGGTTATAAGTGCCAAGGTGCATGGGATACAGGTATAATGAATAATGTGTGTTCAGTAATTTTGACTCAGCTGTACATTTAAAAAAAAAATGTAAAATGATTAAATTTTCATATTTGAGTACGCATATAATATCTAAAGACAAATTCTGATAAAACGCTATTAATATGTTATGCATTAACTTTTTTCAAAAAGTAATATGTTCCTAAACCTTAAAATAAAACAAATATTATGCTTTTAATTATTCTTCTTCAGCTGAACTATTTTGATAGTTTCGCCCTCAGCTACCAAAAATATTATAATAGAATAATAATCATCAGCGACGAGCAGGTTTATATTTTTAAGTAGCTTTTCTATTGTTCACAAACATGTTCTGACAGCACCACGTCACACGTCTACATAAATAATAATAATAATAATGCTTATCTATGATATAAACTTAACGTTATAAGAATAGGTATTTCCAAAACACATACTTCTTTCGTTAGTTTTCACTTTCATAGCCTACGTAAGATGTAGGCATACATTTCCCAATAAAAACTAGAATACTTTGTCACCAGTGATTAAAAGTTGAGATAAAAGTCCATACATTATTGAGTATTTTAGTAAATTTATTGCAATAATGCAATTTTACAATATACGGAGTCGCATCTCCTATGAGTGTAAATCGGTTTTGGTGGTCTAATGGTAACAACACCTGCCTCCTAAGCCCAAGATCGCGGGTTCAATCCTGGCCAGGGTCAATGGGTTTTCTGGGTAATAAAAATCCTTCATAAGGGAAGTTAAGTCGTAGGTCCCGTCTCATAGATTTACGACACAGAAAAAAACCTCAAGTCTGAAAGAAGAGGCCTCTGAGCAAAATTTGTCGGCCGTTTCACGCCCTGAATTGGATGGGACGTTCATGACCTGAGCTGATAAAGAGCGTCCGTAAATAAATCAAATAACTAAATAGGAGTGTAACACATGTCTTTAAAAATTAATAAAAAATTAGTAAATTAAATACTATTTTAAATTTTGTATTTTTTAATAATGTTTTACGCCCGTTTTTACCACTGAGGCGGTGGATACTGAAGATACACGAGACGAAATGATCTATTGGGAAAGGATATATTTTTAGGAAAAAAACGTAAATAAATATATTAATTAAAAATAATACTAGGGAGCAAAAAGTCATTTTGTCATACCTCCAGAGTAAAAGTAGCTGCTTCATGTGGAAACAATGTGCTGATTCTGGAAACCACTTTGGATTTTTCCTATCCTACTCAGTTCAAAAGGTATTCAAACAATATATCATTTTTCCACGTTTAATTGGAAATTTAAATGTCAATTGAAATTTGCCATTTTTAGGACAATGAAAGGTATTTGTTAGCCAAAATGGTAATAAAGTGAATTTATATAAACCGATTAAAACATTAACAATAGAAAAAAATCGCCACACGTGGCCGAGGTCATTAAGGTTCAGACTCGTGAGCGGGAGGTCTGGGGTTCGAATCCCACTAGGACCATCCTTCCTGATTGAGGTTTTTTTTTTTCAGTCCTCATAAATGGCAAATGCCGGTAAGTACCCAAAAATTAGGCCTTCCTTCCTTAAAAAAAACAAAAAACTGTTACCTCAGTAGTAAAAAGGGGCGTTAAACACTATTTACAAAAATAACAAAAAACATACCTTCATAGCGTCTAAACAGTCTTTCTCTTGTAATCAGAATTACTGTTTCTCTTCAGAAACCAGCAACAGTTCCCCAAAGAACTTGATAACGTTTTTCCATTGTGATTATGTCCTGATAAAACATTCTGTTCGTCACTTACAGCATTCAAATTTGCAGGAAAAACTCTGTGAATGCAGGAAATGTACTTTTAGTGATATCTTAACGAGCTATTACTTTATAACATTTTAGTAATTTGTCTTGTATAGATTCATATTGTTCGTTCTTTCAACTGCCAAAAAGAACTCCTCTTCCACTGCTTTGAAAGCACGCCAGGCCGCCAGTTCCATATTTGTTAGCTTATTTTAAAAAAACATCCTTATCTGTGGGCCCACGAAAATATCCTCTTTAACTTTGCATAATATATCATACTGGGAAATAAATCATGCCCTTTCCTACAGATTGTAATTCTATTGATTTCAGCAAGCACAGTCTGCTGTTGCAACCTCGAGCTAATATCCCTGTTTATACTTTTACCCAAATTTAAATACAGCACTAAATCATAGAAACCTGGTTGATCGAACAACTGCACTACGTTTGTAGGTACAACAGCTTCAACTTAAAGACTTATTTGAATCATAATCACTGCTCTTGCTATCAATTTCTTCAATTGACTTTCGGGAAATGGTCCTGGTGAAGTTTCGCTATGAAGGAACGGTCTAATTGCTAACGACACATTTGGGTAAATAACACTGAATTTTGTTTTCTTACTAAAACCTGATACTTTTACTAAACATATATATTTTTAATAGTGTTTAACGTCCGTTTTAACTGCTGAGGCACCACAAGTGGTGAACACTGATGATACACCAGATGAAATGATAAACTGGGAAAGGATTTTTTTTCTTTTCTTTTTCTTTCTTTCTTTTTTTTTAAGGAAAGAAGAGTTCCAGACGTAAATTTTCAGAGTACCTCCCCGGCATTTGCCATTTATGAGGATTGAGGAAAACCTGGAAAAACCTCAGTCAGGGAGGACGGTCTGGTGGGAATCGAACCCCAAATCTCCCGCTCACGAGTCCGTGCCTTAACGATCTCGGCAGCCCGTGGCTGTACCATACAGAAATAAAAGTCATTCACGTGATTTTGTTGTTTCCGACAAATCATAGATAAGGGGAATGGTAAGGGCTTTAATTTCCCACATAACAAATTTCTCAAATTAGTTGTAAAAGTACCAGTAATGTAACAATGTTTTTGGGGCCTACTTGATCACAAATTTTGCAACCAAATATTGAATGTAAGCTGTTTTTGTAATCTTATTCTTTGTGGATTTGGTGAGTAATTTCCAAAAACGTTAGAAAAATTCCATGGTGAACACAGAAATTAAGTTACTACAGCGACCAGCAATACGTTTGCTTCAGAAAGCTAAATCATCCCACCAAAACTCCAAACAAAAGTTTCACTCAGAACAATTTTAAAAAAAAATCAATAACAGTTCATCAATATATTTAAGATTTACACTTCTTTTCTATGAATTATGCTTCCCATCCCAGCAAGGGACTTCTGGTAATGAAGTGGAACGGATATACGCAATAACTAGGAACGCCGGAGCTAGTTGTTTACTTAAAACGGTCGATGCGGTCAACTTGACCTCAGCTGTTAACACACACAGATTATCGAGAAAATAACCAACACAATGGTACTAAAATGAATAACTATATTTAGTGATAAATGTCAGGTATTCAAGGTAATATGCATGAGTCTTTACTATAAAGAAACTTAACACACTGAGTTTGTTTCTTCAATTCATTTCTTCGCTGCTTGGGGATATCTAAAACACAAATTTTCACTCCACAATGTTTAATGTACTTATTAATACGTCAGTTAACATGCGTTTATAATAATAATTATAATAATAATAATAATAATAATAATAATAATATAGTAATTAAATGATAAAAATTAAAGCAATATAAGATAGTTACCAAATTTTGTTTGAATTATTATTATAAAACCACACAAGCATATATGAAGAATGCTAAGTTTGACTTTATCTCTCTCTCTCTCTCTCTCTCTCTCTCTCTGTGTAGACACTATGTATTATCTCAAGTGTAATCAGAATGATAAGCTTATTTGTTTTGGCTGTAGATAACTAGCTACAAACTGAACAAATTGCTTTCTTTTTTTTTTAAATTTCTTAATTGTTTCTTTTTATCTCATTTTATTTATTTATTTATTTATTTATTTATTTATTTATTTTACGATCCAAAAACACTGCTACACGTTACAGTGGTCTTGTTTCTTCATTCGGCACTGCTTTCTCAGTTGCTTCTTCTCGTTTGATTTCTAGATTAAATTTATTCTGCATGTTTTAGAATGAAATTTCTTTGGTCTATCTGCCGTTCAGTCACAGGCTTGAATATAATCCATGAGTGGATGACAGCTAGATTAAGGAAAAACATGCATGGAGCAACGACGTGTACCAATATATTCTCCAGGTTCAGCATTTGTATAAAAAAAATATGTCAAATAGAACGTCTTAACTTATAAAATTTCATTGTCATAACCCAAATCATATTTCTATTAATGATAGTTATATTGGTAAATATAATAATAATAATAATAATAATATTGACGAAGACAACAATAGTAATAACAATCATATTAAAATGAATTATAATAAGAATAGTAGCAGTAATAAATAAGGTAGGACTATAAAAATGAAATTACCTTCTGTCTCTTCATTTCCGTGTGGAATTGCATGTAAGTCATTATTGCTTTCTGAAGGGCTACTTTCAGGAACATCGTTTGCTTGGTAATCTTCATCTGATGCAACAGATGCTCAAATTCTAACTGATCCTCTGAAATTTCATTCACTTCTTCTGTGAGAGGCCCTTGCCTATATCACTGCGGTCACTTCGACACATTTACTGCTCAGAATCACTTCTCAAATGAATTGCCAACTCTATACAAACACATTATTGCAAATTCAAACGATTGTACGCATTGTTCAGCATTCAGTTGCCAATATAGTACCAGTAAAATATCATGGAGGTATATTTGAGAGCAAGACAGTTCTAAGTATAAATACCGATAAGGATGAAAGTAATTTAGAATAAAGAAATACTGTAATGTATACATGATCTAGGTGGACTTAAGAAATGTCATAAGCTCACAACGACATACAGTAAAAACGTTTATGGCAATAATGCATTTAAATTTTAAAAGTGGGGTGAAAATGACCGCATTGTCACTTCTAGCGTTAGGAATTAGGGAGCCCGCCAAGTACAAACATTAGCAAACATAATAATTATGTTTTAAACCGCATTATCCATTCAACAGAATGAAAATAACATGCCCTTAGTATGTACCCTACACGATATTACTTTTGCCATAGTCGGGAATAAAATATAAATAAAAACCGAGACCTGATTTAGCAATTTAAAGAACGTATTCGGTTTCTGCATATAAAAATTGACAATAAACAAATATCATTGTCCCGGAGGTAAAAAGGGCGTTCCCTAGTGTAATGGATAAACTATTTAAATTCAATTGCATAACTTAGAACAATTTTTTTTGGTGATTAATAACTCTAATAACTAATAACTCTAATTAAAATCTACTTAAAACATTCTGAAATATACATAAACAGCTTTTGGTAATGAAAATAGATCTATTCCGACATAATGATCATATTATAAAGGGGATAAGAGTAGACTAGTTCTAAATGGAATATATGTTGCTATAAACTTCGGCGAAATAAATAGGGGATTAGATATACAGAAAGAGAAGGTAGTTAAGGCCGTAGGAATATGTCAGAAACATCGCAAACCTATAAAATAAACACAAAAAAGAGCTGTCTAGATGTTACTGCTAACAGCCGTTTACACAGTCTGTATGGACTGCTGCGAACATAAATCTTCATGTCCACAAAGGGATACAGTGTGCCTTAATCCTCTCACTATATGTGACCTGTTTTTATTAAATGCAAATGTTTGCTGCCCAGCGCTTGTTAATTGAAAGGCAGTTTTTAATATTTGTGAAGACAGGGCTGTGTATTAAGTCCCTCCCTAATTGAACACGGGACGAGGTCCACGTGTATCCTATCCTTATCAAAGTGCCCATTTCCACCATTGGCTTTTTCTTTTAGAGATGAACGCTAGCTTGAAGCATTTACTTACACAAGGAAGCAATTTTCTGATAATGTTGGCGAAAATATGTTCTTATTAAGTTCTTGCAAACCTATAAAATATCATGACCCATTAACACTTTTTAAAATGCAAATTTTGTAACAAACAAAAGTATGGTGACTTTTTACTTATCGAGTGGAAGAAAAACCCGCCACGTTCTATTTCATATGTGCAACTTGCGTGACGCGACAAATATCCAGGCAAGAGTCTATCTCTGAGCATGCGCTTTGCAGCATATCACGGTTGATGCCTGCAACTAAATTGGTAAAGAAATATTACCTTCAGGAATCCCAAAGAAAATAAGACACCAGGAGTAAGGTGAAGTGACCACGGAATCAAGACCTGATCACCAGCGGTGGTACGCCCTATCCAACGTTGCAGGAAACGGAATAGTAGCTGTCTTCACGCAGTTACGCCTGCCTGCTGATGACGCTACGTGAAGGCTTTGAGTCCCCCATAGCGGACAATATGGGTGTTTACCTTGCAGCGTAAGTGAAACGATGATTTGCTACTAAGTGTCACTTAATCGCAATAAAACCGCCAATGCTCAGCTTCAAGGCTACAATTTCCGCGTTGCGTTGTCCCAACACTAAGCTCTTGCACTAACTGCAGCTTGTAGAGCGTCGCCGCATCAAACTGTTGGTCAGTAACTGTCTTTGTTTTACGAGGAGTGTGCAGGAACTGCTTTATACCAGCTCTCTGTTCACGACTAAATCTTTGCTGTACCTTCACCATTGACGCAACTCAAAGCACCTTTTCAAGCTGCATGACTGTCAATTTTGCTGCGACCTGGTGGCAGCCGAACGGTCGACGGTCTGCTTAGTAAGTTAACTTCCATTTGATGTTGCAAAATCACCTATCCTTCAATTCGTTAGCGCGTATTCTAAATGTGTCAAGAAGCATGCAAACATGAAATAAACAAATATATAACATAACTTCACTCAAAGCGTGCATTTTTAGTTAAACCTTAATTTCGTACAGTTTTGTAACTTGGATTGCGTTGTTAGGGACGGAGTGGCATATTGCGGAGCTCCAGCCTTGCTCAAAGGCTAGCCGCTTCTGTGAGAGGAAGGGAAACTTCAAGGGGATGTACGCGGTATCCCTAACACTGTTTCAAGATAGAGAACCCCAACACCAAGGAGCTCGAGCTCCTTAGAAATGACATTTTCATATCAAATGCTGAGGTAGGAATCTTTTCAAAGCGCAAGCTACTACCACACCGCACCAGTCCACCTTATACGTAATAGAGTCAATAAAATTGAATTATATTAAATGGGAGAGCGAAAAACTCGTGGAAATCCAGCATTCGCCTAAGCGAAAAAGCCCAAGCCCAAGGTCAGGATGGCCTTTCCCAATGGATTTGAACTTGAGATCTCCGGAATACGAGCCCCAAGCGTTATTGCTTGAGCTAACCTCTCGGTTACTTTAACAGTTGCCTTAAATAGCTGTCATTTTGCAACATAAATAATAAACAGTGCATTTAAGCCAGCCATTTTGAGACGAGAGTCCCAGTGTGCATATATGCTCGAAAGGTATTTCAAAGTTATATGGAGCTAGATCAAGATACTTATTTAAACTATTTCTGTACAATTATTATGCTAATATCAGTTCACTAGTTCTATATTCTGTTTTGAATGTATAGTCTCGGCAATTCAGCATTGCTCCGGCAGATCCTTTATGCTTACGGGAGGAAGGGATAAGTTGAGGGAGATGCCTAAAATATCTTCCCAAGTTGTGCGAGCCACTCACACAACCCGCTTCATTCCAGACGCCTGAGCAGAAATATTTCCAAACCGCAAGTCACCTCGACCCTTTAACAGACCCAAGGAAATTCAATTATATGAAACGGGAGAACGGAAAATTCGTGGAAAGTAAATATCTATTTCAGCATTCCGTGACCAGACGAGACCGCGAAAAAGCCCATGGTCAGGTGTGGTAGTACCAATGGATTTGAAGCCGTAACTCCGGAATGCGAGCGCCAAGCGTTGCCCCTGTGCCACCCCGCTGGGTATGTCCTGTGTTAATGTGTGCCTCTCGCTTCAAGTTCGAACTGCTCTCTTAATTAAATTTTCGAACATTGATAATCAGAATCACTGTAAAGTTTAAGGTGTGAGCCAAGTAAAACATTAACTTTGGAAGTTATTTAGAAAAGACTGCTTGCATTCGTAGAAAAGTTTTCATATACGCCCAAAATACCCAGAACGAAGTGTGTTAATGACCAAAGGCAAAACTGGGATTGAAAATTGAGTTTTTTTTTAAGTTTTATTACTTTTTCAATCCAATTCCCTTGCAAAGTTTTAGAAATTCCAATAATTGTGTTTCTGAAACCAACTTTAAATAAAGTTTCGAGTTATGGAAAGAAGGTGAAAGTTAATCAAGATAGAAAAAGTAATAACTAACCGGCATCTGGAGGAAATGGAGATATCTGTAGCTATATCTGGGGAAAGCTGGAGTTTCTACAAAACTGATAAGCTGTAGTATGTACTTCTCATTTAATTATTATACAACTTTAGGCTTCTTTCCCTTCATTCCACAAGGGAACAGAATGTTCTACAAACATTATGCTAGAGATGTCAGTGACAATGATGTACAATCAAGGGTAAATACGATATAACTACTTGTATTCATGAGAGATTAAACTAGGAGGGGAATGTGAAGTCAGGTAGGTCACATTGAGAAAGGAAAAGCTAATGTGCTGTTACCAATATAACTTTCCAGCTTTCTCAGCGCTTATTTTCCAATTCGTTCTAACGCAAAGGTGCAGTTGAAAAAAATGCAAGAGTCCCGGTCTTAAATGGGTTGTCTCACAGTGACAAAAATAATGCTTCAGATAGGAGAGCCGTCGAGTATGACGTAACTCTTAATGTCGTGTAAGAAGCGGCTAAACTTCTGTCATCTCTGACAGCAATTGGATATGATTTGAGGAGTCATTGACCTTTGACTTTGCCTCCTGGATGCCACAGTGTAGCACGTAAAGCGACTGCAAAAGAGCACATACTCCTTGCCTCCTTTTCTAAAGTAGAAGACCCTGTGGTGTGGCAGTATCATCACAAGCCAGTTCTTGCTTATTCTTTAAACGATAACAGTAGTAACAACAAAAACATTCACAAAATTTGACATCCATTATGTTTCTATACTTTTCACGTAATATTTATATTTAAATATTATAATGATTAGTGAATATTTGTTACCCCTTACCCATTTATAGTTGATCCAACAATTTTATTTCGTGGAAAAGAATGCCTTAAATGTACGAGGGTGTTCAATAGAAAATAATATTTTATTCACAACATACTTTTATTCGTCCTCATAGTTCTAATGAGTTTTTTCAATGTACTTCCTGTTAGATGCAATGCACTTGCCCAGACATGCTGAAAACTATTTCTGAACAGATCCTTCGCATCCTTCACCACAGAGCTTTGCTTTTTGCTCTCACGGTGGAAAGTGATTACCTTTGAAAGAAACACCACCATCTTCTTCAACTGCATGCAAACCTGCACGCGGACGTTCATTTGTTCGAGAATCAGGAGTCTTAGAACGCACTGAGCACAAACACGTGCCAGCGGTGAATTTCTGAAAGTGTTCTTAATATTATTGAACGATCTTCTCTCCAAAGTAGCAACGGTGTTAATGTTTACTTCCGTTAGAGCACGAACACGAGCGGCGGGTCCTATGAAATTGATTACCTCCCTTCTTAACATCTTAAACCATTTTCGAGCTCTCCGTAACTCTCAGCTGAAGATTTATTTAGACGAAAGCTGAATTTCAGAGCAGCATACAGCATACTGTTCGTCACGTATAACTTCTATTTAGCTATAGGCGGAACTGAACATTTCAACCTGCACGCCTTTCACAGGTGGCAACCAGAAGCGGCAACACTGAAACTAGTTCCACATGTATATTATGCATTAACCTTAAAAAAAAAAAAAAAAAAAAAAAAAAAAAAAAAAAACTACTGTGCAGTTAAAGTTTAGTGTGAGAAACTATGCCTGTAACATCATTAAGTTCATAGATCATTGAACAGCCCCAGTATATACGCCGTATGTACAGCTTACAGTTCATATATTGTTTAGATTACGTCACAACTGCTGTTAAAATAAGTGGTGACTAATTAGGAAAAAGGAGCTTGTCGAGTAAATATCGCGGAATGAAGGGAATGCCCCCTCCTGAAATTCATCGAGATGTCAGCAACTTTGGAAGAATGTGCTGTGCATAATGGAACAGTAAAACGATAGTGTCGTGAATATAGTAGACAATCCTGTAAACTTGAACGCAACAGAAGAAAAAACAATCAAGGTGTATGGTTTGATGTTGCAAGATCAGGAATATCGTATAATATTTTCAATACGGTATACTAATGAACAAATTCGTTGAAAGGTGAGTTCCTGTCGCACGATATTTACAATTTGTACAGACAATACTTATTATATTGAGACACTGGGAGTGAATTTTCAAACTTCTACATTTTTGTGATTTTTCTGAAACCTTTACTGTAATTGCATTGCTAAGTCAAAACGTATACCAAGTGTCATTAAAATTGCATAAATACTTTGCGAGCTATAAATTATTTCATAAAATTTATTACGTAAATACGTCGCATAATCAAAATGTCACACGCGGCTCATGAGCTAAGAAAATTGGTTGGCATTTTGCAACTGGAGATTTGAACCACATAAAAATGTATGGAAAGATAGTTTAAATAGATTTGGTAAGTGAATTTAGATAATATTTTAAATCTATGCGAATTTTTATTTTTTTAAATTATACATTTTTTCATAGAAAATTTTTTTAAAATTATTATTGGTGTTAGCATGTATTTTATTCTATAGAATATTAAAATGGATACTTGTGCACATTCTGCGAAAGTTTAATTTCATTTAAACAAAAACTGTTACCCGTGGGAGTTTTTGAATGTTAAATAGATGTAGAATCCGAAGGGAGGTTGCAAATGTCGACTCTCTATGGATGTTCAAAGATTCAATTTGGCCAAAAACTCACTCCCTGTGTCCCTGGACGTTATAATTATTTGCGAAAGCTAAATGAGTCTGACAAATATAATTTATATATAGGTATTGTGGTCTTTCGATTCCTTAATAATTTTATAGGTTTTTACTGACTGCAGATTGTAAGAATTTCGTCTGTTTGTGGCATGAAGTACAGGTGGATTACTGTTTGGTCTTCTTCACAGGAACATCTTTGATATGGTGATTTGGTGATTCTACAGAAATACTGTTAGAACATTCCATGATTTGAGAGGATAAATGATGGGAATAAATGGCTCGTTTAGTGATGACAAATGGGAAAAATAGTTTTGTGTTAGATGCTTTGGAAGATGTGGAATAAAGTTGGTTCCATAGAATGTAGTAGTAGTTTTAGAGCTTTATTTTTCTGAAAGCAATTGGAAGTATGTTAAAACTACAGTGTGTTATTTTTGGATTCAATTTTTGCGCGGTAATCCACCCTTCCATGCGTGTGATCTAGTATAGAGTTAATTGAAACTTGAGTTGATTTGCAACAGGCGTCCAGATTTGAAGTACTGTCGGATTTGTGGATTAGCTGGATGATATCGTTTAATTGCAACCTGTGTATGGAGTCAGTGCTTAAGTTGCTCCTCTTCCACTTTATTGCTAGAGAACTTCTCTGAATCTCTGCTTGGAACACTGAGCATAGCGGATGAGGCTTGTACATGGAGTCCTGAACTGTCACAGAAAACTTCCAATTCTACTACGCTGTTTTCCGACTTGGACCATCAGTGTAAAGTGAGTAGGTTGCCTCACCAGTTGTCACATACTAAAACGTCAACAGGACAAACAGAAATTTCTTGACATATTTGTGATTTTCCACGAGTCCATCGTTATGACCCTGAAACCAAGTAAGGAATGGAAACCTCGGCAGCTAAGATCATGCTGTCTATCTTTTTGGGATACACCAGGCTTTATCTGGTTAATTATTTGCAGAGATATCATGTGCAACAGTGAGGAAAGTTTAAGTTCATTCTTAAGGACAATGCTTCAAGCCGCAAGTTCTGTGTTGCAAAGTCAGCAATTAATAAACTAGGGTTTGAACTGCTGCAACTTCCTACTTATTGTACAGACCTAAGCTTCCAGGGATTTGAGCGCATCTCCAGAACTGAAAGAATATCTTTGAAGGAGGACATTTTCCTCAGATTATAAAATCACGGAGGCTGCCAGCCAATGGTCTACACAGGAAGCTGTAAAAATGCTACTGCATTGAAGGGAGAAGGCATGTCTTCAGGGAGAGTATGTTGAAAAATGTGATACAATTAAACACTTCAAATTAAATAGAGCTGGGTTAGTGGCGGAGCACAGATGTCAGCACTTTTTATTATTATTATTATTATTATTATTATTATTATTATTATTATTATTATTATTATTATTACAAACCACATTCAGAATTAAGAGACCAGGATAGCATACCTTGCTTCTATCTGCGATATTTAGTTTTGTTCAAAATGTATGAAGTACGTAAAACTTTGTGTAAAACGCCGTATTATATTAAATAATACTTAATCAGGCTAGAAAATATGATATTTATTGTAATTTGACAAATGCAATATAAGCGATATTCTTCAGCGAACAAATTGTACGTGTAATAATCTTTTTTCTGCAACAGTTTGTAGCTGTCATCTCCAGCTTTTTATTGCAGATGCTGAGAAAAGAAGCCATCAGTAGGTTTAAATATGTAATACCATAGAGTTTCAGTTTCTGGTACATTATTTTCTTCAACTGACCCTAAACAATGCTGATGGTTCTAATTTAGGTATAGTTGACTTGAAGACAGGGAATGTAATCTGTATATTGGTGAAATGGTGCTGTGTCTAGCCTCAAGCGTGCGTGGATTGGAAAAACTTAAGAGGACGTTTCCTTAATTCAATATGTGTCTTCATGAAAAAAGTTCGCTTCTAAAACAATAGTGCTGAAATATCAGCGTAGATACTGACGTTCTATGTTATTTGGTGCTTCCATAATATTATCCAATCTGTAAACCGCAGCATTCAAATCTCTGTCTTGCTCTTAGATGAGAGGCTTTACTTTGGTGAACACGCTGTACCTCTTAAATATCTCAGTCGTAAATACAACTTAAGCTGCAACTAATCCTCGTTTGTCATGAAGTTTCTTGCTGGCTCTTTCTATGTTACAAAACGCGATATGGAGGCAAAGGATTCTAAGCACCTTTCTTCCAATAGAACAAGTGAACAAAATATCAAACCGATATAAATATTTTATCAGCATTAGCCAAACTACGCATTTTTGAACGCCTAATTCGTAACGTTTAATAAATTATCAAAGCGTTTACAAAGCAATGTAGCAGAACACTCCTGCCATAAAACATCTTTTTCGGTGATTTAAACAGTTTAACTTGTCATGGAGAACTTGTAGAGAATACGTCTGCACATTCAAAAATTACTTCGAAACGTCAAACAAACGTGTTGAGCAAACTAACTGTTGTTCTTTTCCATAATTTCTATTCTATTGGTTGAAATATTAAGCACAGAAAATAATTTTAGACACATGAAACACAATTCTTTTTTAATATCGCAGTTAACCAGCATATATGCAAAATTTGTTCAGAAAATGACCCCGATGATTAGAAATCACGGTGTTTTTTCTTCACTTCACAGTTCATTACATATTCATATTACTTCGGAAAAGATAAAAATGGAATAATAATAATAATAATAATAATAATAATAATAATAATAATAATAATAATAATAATAATAATAATATCAACAACAACAACGGATGTTACAGCAAACGGGACAGTCTAGCCCTCGTCGTCTCCAATAAGACCGTTTATAGATCAAAGGACAATATTTCGCTGCACATTCAGCAACCCCGGAGCAACTAACGATGCAAGAAATTGACAATATTCACAGATATTGTCTGCAAAATGCTTTACAGAGTGTTGTGGAAATAATAACTTTTTTGTTGAAACAGAGAATGGTAGAGTGTAACGGATGTAAAAGATGCGTTTGCTTTTCTTCGTTTCCTTGTTTTCAACAGAGCTCTCAGAAGTTTAAAGCAACTTTTGAATGATTCTAAAAATACTAAAGAAAATGCTAAGTGCTTCGAAAATTTTGGTTCTTTGTATAAACTTTTGGGCCACTAAATTTGTTCTGTATTTTTTTCTAAAACTAAAGTTAAACTATCTATATTCTGATGGCGTACTCAAAAATGCCTTATATTTGTATAAATTATGTAGAATTTGATATCATATACGATATCAATCCAGTTTTTTAATATTTACATCTTAAGAATAGAGTAGTTAATATAGCGGAGTTACCTGTCATGTGTTACGTAGTTTACTGCTATGGCTCAATTCCAAAGTTTCATTTTATCCATTTCAGATCCGCAGGAGGAAATTGTAGCGGCAACGTTTGAGGTTTTTCCTCAACATAAAAACTGACACAGTACACACTCGTTCTGGAACCATTTAAGGTATTAGTCAATGGAAACTATTATGAGAATTAGAGTGTTAAATAAATGTTTTTGGTGACAGGTAAAATTATAAATAAATTTTATATGCATTAATGAATTACAGCGCAATAATTTCAGAGATTGTAAAGGGGACATAGGCAAGCAAATTCAAACCGAGAATCCTGGTCTACGATAAAAAATAACGGCGTTGTGTGATGGTAAAGGAGCTGAAGTTATTTACGTATGAGATGAAAATTTGCCTTAAAATGTCTTAAAACCAGCTTCGTGAACAAGAAATTCCCGATTTTCAACAGAAAGTCATGAGTGTATTCCAGGTTTAGTGATACAAAATCCTCTAAACGTATCAGTACTGCAATGATTTATCGTGCTACATGCTACTGTGTAGTCTATGAAAAAGGCGACTATAAAAGTCCAGCCGAACAACTTATTCAATGTTTTGGTTTACACTTTTTATAATGATATATGAACATAGTAAGATGTAAAAAAGTAATTCAAACTTGATAACAATCATTCCACGTTTGACGCCAGCATAATATCCACTTCCAACGGAAGCTTCATAGTTAGTTGAGTACTGATCTTTTAGAAACTATATACCATAAGTTTGAAATCAGAACAGGCAGGGCAAAGATTCTCTAATTCACTAATATGTTACATTATAAAGCAGTAATAACCCTATGAAAATAATTCAGATCCACTCTTATTTATTTATTTATTTGGCTTATTTACGGATGCTCTATAACAGCTCAGGTCATGCGTCATTCAACTCAGGGAGTGAAACGGTCGGTACATTTTGCACAGAGGCGTCTTCTTTCAGGCATGAGGTTCTTTTACGTGCCGTAAATTTGCGGCACGGGACACACGGCTTTACTTCTCATCCGAAAGATGTGGATTTTTACACCGAAAGAATCCATTGATCCTGGCCGGGATTGAGTCCGCGACATTGGGTCTACCAGGTAAATATGCTTACCACTAGATCACCAGCTCTCACAGACACCACGTGTATTCAGTTAATAAATTACTTTGATTTATGTAATTTTAAGCACTTAATGGGAAATAATTACAGAATTATATCTCAAGGTTGAACTAAGAGTGAATTTGCTTAATAATATATATTAGCTCTTATACGTTTAAATAACGTGTATGATATATTATATAGAAAGTATATTTATTTGCAATTTATTACACGCACATACTCTTAAACAGCGTACACTTTACTTTATAAACATAACGGAGGTCATTATCTTTCGATGTTAACAATGAGACGTCTGGACTGACGGTCTGGGGCGGAGGATATTTGGGTACTTAACCCTTTTTCATGGCCTGGCCCTTTGTTCGTACGTCTCCATTGGGGCACCTCCGGCAGGAAGGGATTAGGCGAGGGAGTCACCGACTGGGCAGAATCAGCTTCGCTAACATGTGTATGCCGAGTCTTCCCCTGAGTTGTTTGAGCACCCTCGGAATGCCCGCCTTCATTTCAGACACCGGGGCAGAAACCTTCCCAAAGCGCAAGCCACCGTGTCACACCGCACCAGCCTAGTGCGACAAGACACTTTCGACCCTGTTACAGCACTAACGGAATTAAATGATATGAAATGGGAGAGCGGAAAATCGTGGGAAGTAAAGACCCATCCCAGCATCCGGCTATGTGAGGACAAAAACGATCAGGATAGACGGCCCAAAGGGAACTGAACCCGATACCTACAGAAGTCGAGTCTCGAGCGTTACCGCCTGACATCTCATATAATTCAAAGCAATGTTTCAAATAAAACGTGTTTGGGCTTGTGTATTCAATGTCTTGTTATATATTTGGACTTATGTTTCGTTTTTAATGTGCTTTGGAATAAGCCATTGTATAAATTAATTTTTCGTTAAAATTATGAAATGTATCAATTTATGTCTTGTTAACATTTAATAGTCAATAAGTTCAACTTTAACGATCCTTCTTTATTTTTGTATTATCGGCCTTTTAAGGAAATCAAACTAAGAGGGCGTATAAGTGGTAAAACACAAAATGCAAATAAATGTTTCATTGTTGATCTGGAGCAGATGCCCAAAAGAAACATTTGTGTCTTAGAAAAAAAATTGATGTAGCAGTTGATCTGCTATGAGGGAATTCCCCATGGGGTGTCAGGTTGCCGCATTCAATTTGGTGCGCAATTAGCTGGGCAACTCAAATGGGAGATACACGGAGAGTGGAAAACGGCGATTTAAGTCTGATTGGCTCTAGATTGTATACAAAACGTTTAAGATTACTGCCGAGGTTGAAAGAAAGAAAGAAACAAACAAACATATGAATTTATAACTTCAGACACGTATAAACCGCAACTTGTCCTGCATTTCTAGTATCATATTCTTTATAATGTTTTAATTCGACAAACTTCCACTGATGCATAGGAAAGCGTTGAATTAACAAGTGTGCTAAAAGGAAAACTGCCGGAATGGTATATTTAGAGTAAGGGAGAAGATAATTTGCAAATTTTGTGATTTATTTAACAATAAGCAAATATTTTTAACATGCAAAAACTGCATATACATTGAAACATTAATTCCGTAGCACACACAAAGCATATATCTAGAATTTAAAATATCGAACAAATTATCGGGCTTAAATATTTTACAAAACCTCAATTGAAGAACTTGAGAGGCGTAACATTTTTGAAATTACTGTTAAGTTCTTTCAAAAGTCCTTCAATTGAAGTTTTGTAAAGTGTATTAGCTCGATATTATATGTGGGCCTAAGCTAGTTTTTCAATTTTTAAGTTATGTTTGTATGTTAATCAAGTTTTGGTTATTGTTAAATAAATACAACATTTGTCCGTGGAAGAGAGAAGGGGAATCGACCATGCCAGAAAAGATTACATTACACGTTTCCCGAAAACTTATTTGCCTGCCCTACCCATGGGAACAAGACACAGGAAACAAGGCCTTCCAAGTGGACGGGAAGATAAGGATAGGGACAAGGTAAGGCAAGAAGTAGACAGAAGTAAAACTGACGACTAATTTCTAAAATTTATGTTTTTCAGAATTGTGGTGTGTTAAAATGCTGTTCTCTGTCCAATGGTAATGCAAATTCAATAAATGACAGCAAATAATAATTTTAGAGATGAATATATAACTTACAATTACTTTTAAAATTGTAAATTCTTCAGATTATTATATCCTTTGGAAAATTGAAGAAAAAATAAATACAAAAGTTTATATCTAACAGTTCTTTTAATCTATCGTTAAAATAATATGCTACTATTCAAAAATGATATTCCCCATTACGAATATAATTAAAAGTTTATAAATATATTATAAATACTCTATATAGATAGGTTTCAGTACCGACGGGTAAAATCATATAAAATAAAGTTAATTACTTAACTAATTATGGTAGACAGATATGCACTATTTATTAGGAATCGTCTATGTGCATTGTCAGTTTCAATCAATTGGCTGAAAATTTTAAGTTTCAGAAGTTCCACGCAGGTTTTGCCATATGTGCAAGTTTTAGCCAAGTTTATCAAATGAGTACTTTCAGAGTTCAAAGTGCACTTTACTGAAGAAAAACTCCTCAACTATAACACTTTCATTGCTAGTATACGTAGCATGTACTTCTTGCATCATTTAAAGCAGATTATTTATATGTTTGATACGGCTTCCAGTGAAACAGATGTCCAGTTCCCCTTAAAGTACTTAACAGCAGGGAGATCATTCGTGGAACTGAGCGCCACGAGTGGCCGAGATCGTTAAGGCGCGGACTCGTGAGAGGGAGGGGTTGGAATTTCACCAGAATCGTCCTCCCTGGCGTTTTTTTTTTTTTTCCCAGGTTTTCCTCCTTGCTCATAAATGGCAAATGCCGGGGAGGTACCCTAAACTTAGGTCTGGAACGCTTAGTTCCTTAAAAAAATATCCTTTCCCAATATATCATTTCATGTTTCACCAGTGTCCACGCCTGTGGAGCCTCAGTAGTAAAAACGGGCGTTAAACAGTAATCTTATAAAAAAAAAATATATAACTGCTTCTTTTCGGTTGATATATCATTTCCCTGTGAAGCCGGAATTGTTGTCCCCAGAATTCCTAATTTAATAATAATAATAATAATAATAATAATAATAATAATAATAATAATAATAATAATAATAATAATAATAATAATAATAAAAGCATTTGTTATCAGGTATGATTTAACATGGTCAAGAATGACAATAATCAAGGGTATCAATATTACAATTATGATCAGGATTTTAATACTATAATTGATAATGTATGTACTCTTAGGTACTATATGTTTTATTGTTTAATAAGCGATATTTAGACATGGGTTAAATTTCTGAACATCTGCCAAAAGGCAAACTGTTTAATAATAGGACATGCTTGGAGATTTATCGGGACGTTAGGAAGAGAGCAATGGCCTGGTCTTGAAGGAAGGAAGCTTTTTGTTAAGGATATACCCACTTTACCCTTCCGAAAAACCTCCCCGACAGATCCGCCGACTCGAGGCATCAAATGTTTTATTACACTTTAAACCCAGGCATGGCAAAAACAACGATTACAATCTGTAACTGTAACTTGCCACATTCAAAAGAAGCTCCACATGCAGAAACAGATGCCTTAAAAGAAACCAAAATTGTAGCTGTTTCCGACAGTTTCATAGAGGATGCCGCAGATATAGACCGAAGCGTGCCTTATCGTAGAATTTTAGTGCAAGAATCTAAAAATGGAATAGCTAAATCGAAAATGGAATCAGTCGTAACCACAAGTACACCTCATACGTGGCAGATGTGACCTTTCTCGGAGTAAGCCCGAACGTGGGAAAAATTATTTTTGGATAATAAGTGAGGTAGTTCAATCAATGAACATCTTACAACAACCTAACTAATAAAAACGATCATATAATAAACAATATATATTGTGATCCCATAAGATTTTAGAAGGAACGAGGTTCAATAATATTTAAAGAAAATAAATTTTCGCGAGGGGCAAAGCGAATCCACATATTAGATTTAATATCAAATACAAGAGGTAAGTTAGGCAGGAATGAGATCAGTCGCTCAATCACAGTCAGTTGGGGTTAGAGTAACAAGAGTCAATCAGTCACAGAGAGTAAGGTAGTGTTTATAAGCTGCCACCCCTTATTTATTTGGAGTAATTATAGCAAGTAATTCATGTAACTTCCTTATTACACTCATGAGTGTAATGTCATTTTATTTCCTGTACAAATGATGAATTATTGTGTGTAAACTGTTATTTTCTTATGACAGCAGAGAAAGTTCCCCCAGTCATAAATTCTAACCTGGTAATTTCTGTTGGCAATTTTAATAATATTTTGTAAAAGAGGATTCCAGCAGAATCGATCTTTTCTGGAGATAATTCGAAAGCAGGATCCTTGAAAAGCTGTTTATTTCGTTTACAGTTGGAGAGCTGTTGTCATGTTAGGTAAGGCAGAAATATATATATGGTTGTGAAAAGACAAGGGAATAACCTCGAAGGGAGATGTTAACAGTTCCATTTAATACGTAAGAGGTGTAGGGTAAACTTGACAAATAATTTAGCAGAGAAAAAATGGAGGGAACAGATTAACCAATAAGATGAGAGCATGAGTGAAAATATTCTAGATTTTCTAAAAACATATTTGAAAGAAAAGATAGCTTCGTGTGACCATAGGGGAAGGATTATGTGGAGATTGATAAAATTTCTCGTTATGGGAGATGAAATACAATTTGTTGTTCATAAACTATTCCACATAAAATGTATGCCATGCTTATGCCATGCTTATTCAGTCTTGCCATTTTGCGACCCAGTCACAGTTGATCCAGATTCTATCAGTCCAGTTGGTTGGAAGAATAGACAGTCGATCCGCACTCATTCTCAGTTCAGTTCAGTTAGTGGAAAGCTATAGACAGTTTTGACAGTTCCGTTCAGTGGAAGAGTTTTATTAGTTAAGTTCAGTTGTGTATCAGGATTACTTCATTTCAGGATCAGTCTTTATCAAATTAAGAAATGATCGTCATAGTTAGTGCGAAAGTGACACATATTCTCCAGAAAATAACGGCAGTACATTTTATGTGCAATAGTTTATGAACAATAAATTGTGTTTTATCTCCCATAACGAGAAATGTTATCAAACTCCATACATTCCTTCCCCTATGGTCACAGGACTATAAAAGTATCCAGCATTAGAATCTCAACAGCCATGGCAAGATGCAAGTCAGCGAAAACCATCGTCGGAGAATAAGAATTATCATTTACCCCTGAGATTTCATATAACCTATCAAATCAAATTTCCTTTTCCAAAATCTTTCCCTCCACATATTTTACATACTATAATTTTCCCTCCATTACCACTCATCTAATAACAACCACTGCAACAGTCAGAAGTGTAAGAGTAACTGCAGAGAGTCAGTACTGTGATAGTCGGAGTAACGCCGAATTGTAGCTAAGGTTATAGCCGCCCATTCAACATTACCATAGAGTCTTTACGGGGAAGTGATTAGTGTTATGTAAGCCGTTATCGCGCAATTATAGATGACTGTCGGATTTCAAAAGTATGTGAAGTTATAACTGAAGAATCAAAGTTAAGTATGTAAATTGCGTCCATAGATCTAAGAGTGGATGACCCGAGGGTAAATTATACAGTGCACATAGAACCACACGACAGACGCGTGTTCCTAAATCCTTCAATTGTCAAATAAAGCAAAAGTCTAACTAGAGTGGGAGTTTGTGTTATTCCAGCGAAGAATCCTCTTCCCTGCTTAATGACATCACGTCATTAAAAACCGTCCATATACCCCTGAGATTCCTACCCTCTGCTTTGGAACCAGAGAAACAGGAAACATCGAACTCCAGACTTCAAGAGCTGAGGCAACGCAAGATCATCTAATCATTCAATCTAAGTAATTATTCAGTATTCCAAAATTATAAAACATCAAACGTAAATAACTGAATACACCCACCAATAATAACCATTCCGCCTGCATTCAGCAAAGTGTTTTATTCTGCTGTAAAATGTGTATTTTCTATACCTTTAATACTTGTAAACCAGAGTAATGGTGAATTAACATTATGTAATTCGTGCTTTTGAATAGCTCTATTGATCATTGATGTCATTTCAAAAGTTCTTGGAATGAAGTATGACAAATACAATTAACTCTTTGAAGGTGTTCTAATTTTTGTTCTAATTTTTAGTAATAATTTAATAATAATGTGCTTCGTACATCGTAATTCCATACCCTTTTACCATCAAGGAAGTCTTTCCCGTTTATAAAGCATCCTAAACGGTTGTAGAAGAAATAAAATTTTAATGCGACCAAATCAGGAGAGAAAAGCAAAGGGGTAGAAATTTTGTTCTTAATTTATTAATTCGTAAACTATTATTGTCCTCGTGATAGATGACTTTCTTTCCGATAAATCCAGCATTGTATTGCATATTTTCACTTCAGGAGTCCCAGAAGATAAGATAAGTATCCCCCAATAATGGCTGCACAACGCGCAGAAGTGATTGGATTGCCCTAGAAACGCGATAAAATTTGCCTAAATGATTATTTGTGCATAGTTCCTCCTTAAAAATGCGTAATTTCCAGTCACCCAATTATCTGATAATCGAAGAGGAGAAAACTGCATCGGCCGAAATGCTATCACTCAGACCGGCCGAACTAAGCGAGTTTGGGCATGTTACCGTCATGCCACGCAGTCAGTGTCATTTGAACAGGTAAGGAAATAGAACCTGTCTAATCCTAGTAGAATCTGCTAAGAATACTAAATGTAAATACTAGGTTTAATTATTGTACTCAACAGTTCGTGCTTTCAGGAGATTATTTGCACAGAATTTCCTTGCAATTAAGTTTCAAGTGGTGGTGCAATAGATAAATAAGCAGTATGCACACACTTTATAGATCTAAAGAATAACATTCATCAAGAGATCAGTTTAATTTCTCAAACAGAATCAAGAAGGATAATGCATAATTTCATTACCAGGTGTCAGATATGTGTGGAAAATGCAGGCAGGCGTGACATACGTCAGTATACAAATTTAAGTTCATTAGAGTGTCTCACTCTAGTGTTTATACCTCCGACTCTTGTGTTGCTCGACCCTCATGCCTCGAATCTATTTAGCCCGGCTAGCCGCCATCGATGGCTTGTCGACCGATGTAGTCCCCCTCCTCCGCACCGGTCATTAGATAACTGGATTGGCCCGATATTTGTAAGTTTGAAATTCCTACTCTTTAACAGTTTTAGGACTCTTAAATCGGCGATCTTCTAATGCTGACCCATACACTTTTTCAATAACTTGAGAAACAATTAAAAATGATCAACTAATGGTCAGCTCTACGCATACAGGTCTGTTACTGAATAAGATTTTGGAACTATCATAGGCATTTGTGAGTCACAGAGTTCATTTTGCCAGAAACTTAAAGTAGCACCCACAAAGAGTAGGCAACAAAAACGTTTTTCATTATCACATATTCTTGTGCATACTTCGTTATATGGAAATAGTGCGTCCTAGCATTGCAGATGCATGCGTTGTATTTTCGAAATAAAATACGTTGAAATGTAGTCGCTTTTGTTGCATCTGTCCTGTATGCCACTAGTTGCTTCCGTTACCAACCTGATAAATAATCTCTTATTCAAATGGCGGGAAGTGTTTTCGTGCGCTAATGTGACAAAAGTGCTATATCTCATTTAAACAACAATATTTTACACTGGTACTAAAGGGAAACCGTCGTAGCCATTACTATACCTCTCTTTGCATATTGCCTTTCATTTCCGAAAACATTTTAATAACTTTCGTATCCTGCAACACATTCATTTCTATGACACATTTGCGTCGATATATGTGCGTGCGTACATGTGAACTCAATTCGCAGTAGTGTATTGATATTGCATTTTATATCGATTTATTTTCTCCTTTTTCATACCCTGTGTTGTTCACAAGTAAGAGGGGATGTTTAACTGGGTGGAAAGGCTGATAGGCAGAACAGAGGTGAACCCTCCGCATTTCCCAATCGTTGTTCTCGTCTCTAAGCCCAGTAAGCGATCATTTTCAGCTCCATAAAGAATGATTGTGTACCAGTAGTCCTCTTTTTTCACTTCACGAAGGTGATATGCACCCTCAAGAGCCACTATAAATTAGTCCAAAGCTTTATTCGTTGCATTACGTTTTACTTAACCCAACTTTGGCCGAGCTAGCAACGCAAAAATATTTTATAGCTCTTATACAGGATGTTTAAAAATACACTTCAGGAATGAGTTAGAAATAACCCTTGGTTCCTCACATTACCTTATATAACCAAGAAACTGTTTCAGCTCCAACTATTCATAGATCATGTAAGGGCATGGATATAGAAATGTTCGAGAGCGCCATCATGCATGAATTTCGCTTCTAGATAAATGCGCTGTGTCATGTCGGCTAAGAAGTCAGTGTGTTGTTTTTTAAGAACTCTCTATAGGGCTCGCCTTAAGTTTCATTGGATTTATACTTGTGGCATCATTTGTAATTATTGGTGTATATGTCAGCACTGAACGGTGTGGAAACTCTCTACAATTGAACTGTGGCAGTTTGTAACAATAACAACATGCCAGGAATTTGAATTCGTGTTATGTAGCAGTGAAAAGCCTGTGTTCAGCAGGTGCACGTTTTGTATATTTAGTATGAGGTAATATAAACAACTGAATGTCACAGACAGACTTTAAACCACATTGATATAAACTATTTTATTATTTACATATGAGCAAATCATTCCTGAAGTTATGCCATGTATTTTTTAGTATTATTCATTTTCAATATTGAGGGATTGTGGAAAACCTTAGATAGTTCGACATTCTATTACACAAAATTATTAAAATATATATTTCCTTTGCACAACAAGCACAAAACTTTGGCATAAGTTACTTTGAGTAGTTGTGTTTAAAAGAATGTATGCAGCTTTCCCCAGCAGTTTAGCTCAGCTTGTGTTGAGCCAATGGCAGAAACTTGTCTGGCGAACTGAGTTGTAGAAGTGAGGGACGAAGAGACATATCACTAACATATTTAATGGAAAAATAAAAAAATATTTTGTTCAACTGAGAAAGTTTTTCTCCAAAATCGTATGATTTAACCAGTTAAAATTTACTATCACTTTACCATGAGCGGAATTGTATTATCCTAGTGTATCGTGCAAAGCTCGGAATAGTTCACTCGCGTGGTTTAAGCGCTGCATATCATCAGCAGTACTGCTTTTTACTCGAGGAGTACCTTCTCCTGTTCGGAAACTCTTTTCTCTGAGCGATTCCTTTGGTTTGAGGAAGATATTAAAGTCCCAGAGACTCCATGAAATATTTAAGTACGTACCTCCTACCTCACCATCCTAAAGGAACGTTGATGCTCTCAACGGAATGCAATTTTGGGATACGCAAGCAAGTCTTTCAACATGAACAACAATGTCGGAAGGGCTATTCTTAGCTCTGCAACTAACTTTCTCCCTGTTCATCTTTAGCAGATATTGAATCAACTTTATGTAGAGTGCTGCAGTGTCAGGTCGACCTGCACATGGTGCATCATACACGTTCCTTGCAGAAACACGGACACCCAATGTGTCACCGTTCGATATCGCATGACACCGTTGACATACGCGTCCCGTAGATCCTTATGATTTTCTTTAGCATTTTTTTCTCGCGAGACCTAAATTTTTATTCATTCTCATTGTTCAAAACTTCAATGCAGGCAACTATCATATCTACGAGAAGGAATAAAGTTTGTTTTACTAATTTTTGAAATCACCAAAGCATTTATCTATTTGAAAAATAATCGATATTACTCTTGTAGTTTAGAGGTAAACAATTATTTGTAAGAAGATGAAAACACACGCTGTACTTTAAAATTCAATACCATAAGTATATTCAAATACTGAATAAACTTCTTTGAGGAACATGCACTTTCCGCGACAAGATATGAAGTGTATCACAACATTTAGACAATTTTACACATAACACACTATAACCACATGTTTAATTATCTACCTCACGAGTATTCTAATTGTAAAAGTTGGTGATCAGGATACCTTGCGGTTTAATACAAATAACCATTCAAGTCATGTTTTCTAACTGCTCATACAAAATTATACAAAGTAAAGTTCTTTTTCCTGAGATTCAGAATCAGTCAATGATACCTACAATCTTTCAGATGCTCCCGCATTCATCAAAAGATTTACGTATGCCGACAATGGCGCAATTCGCAAATCATATAGTTACATTATCAACCACATCAAGGGCTCAACTCGTGAGTAAGGAATGTCGCATTTTGAGAAAATAAGAGAGAGAGTTTAACGTTTGATGTGCTTGCCAAACTTGTTAGTCAAACCTTTCCCATTCGTAACTTTGGCATGCCGGAACCTTCAGTCCCAGGAGAGAGCGAGTATTATAATGGTCAAACCGTCGTTTGTATGTCGCTCAACTTTCTAAGGGACAATGCATCTCTACCTAAAGAGATGTTTTAGAAAATCCTGAAGAAAAGTTCGCTGTGCAAACAATAGTTTCTATACATATACCCTGTTATACATAAAGGGCATCATATTTTCTTGCGTTATAACTGCAATCCCACCTAGATTTTATGTAAATTGTGAAAGTTTTTGATTAAAAAATGTTAAAAAGTTGCATAGAATAAACTCATTTAACATATTATATTCAGTCAAGTGAGGGAATAGATAACATATGGTTCATTTAAAGACCAGAAGCAGAATATTTAGGGGAAACAAGAATAGTTAAAGTTACGGAAAATTACATAAAACAAACAAATCCCTATAAATCTAATAAAAGAAGTCAAAATCCTTTACTCAACAACCATGATCAAAATTAGAACAGATCATAATAAATTCACAAAATGATTTTAAATAAACCAGTGTTCAAAACATTGTGGTTTATCCCCGTTTTTACATATTTACATCAAATTGATAAGGAATGGAATTTGAACCATCGAGAATAAAAATAAATAGAAATAGCACGCTAAATACAGTAATGTTTGCAGATCACTAGGTTGCAATGGCAGAAAATGAAAATGATTTGCAATGATCCAGATTTAAATCACAAAATATTATAAATAATTATTACATTAAATTTCTGAAACAATGACGGTAGGTGGCATTTATACCCTAACACCAAAAATTTGCATAAATATAAAGTGATAGAACAAGTTGCAGTATTTGTTCAGTTAAGAAGTCATATTTCATTATTTAATCAGCAAATTTATGTTCGAGAAAAATCTCATGAAATATAATACATTAAAGTGAAATTTTCGACGAAATTTTTGTAAATAATGAGGAAGGAAATTTAACTGAGATTTCATAACTAATTTTAATGTATGGCAGTGAATGCTGGACGGTTATAAAAAAATGTTACATAAATGAGATTTACACAACTTCTATCAGGCGACACACTAGACCACATCCGAAATGAAGATCTCAGCAATACAGAAGAAATGACACATCACGTTCATAAACATAAACACAAATGAAGACAGCATATTTTATGGATATCATTCTGCCATTTATCCCTTAAAATTCTTAATCATAATGCAGATGAGCACTGAGATATAGGAAGACCATACGGTAGATGAACAATCCAGACGCAGAACAGAATTATAACCCAGACTGCACTTCGGTGATTTTAAAACCCAAGAACTGTTCTAGAGTATAAATTTCTACCACATGTGATGAAATATGGAACAAGGGAAGTGGATTGAATAATCCAGTGCTCAAAATGTTAATAAAAGAAGTGGGTAGCAAACAGAAATAGAAATCAAGAAATTCAACTGAAATCATTAACAAAACGTGCCTTCTTAAAAAGATGAATACTAACAGTTAACAAACTCTGGTTCACGCTACTTAAACAGCTGGTTGAGTGTACCATGAATTGATATATTGTTTCTGAGGAAGACGTCCGTCCCCCTCGACATTTCCGCTATTTTATAAAAATATAAAAGCATAATTCTAAGGATAATACATTCGCTATATAAACTAAGCCTTTTGATAAATATGAGCAAAAGTTTTATAATCGAGGCGTAAGTATGCGCAGCCTTAAATTTTGAACCAACCACCATTTTCCTAATTTCATTTTCTTTAACACATTAAAAATAAAAATTCGTCTTCAAACTATCTATTAATTTTGAATCTCAATGATGGATAGTTTCAGTACTATGCCAATTTAATTGTAGTAGTTGTTTTCGAGCTCGCACCAGTTACCTTCGTTTAGACTCCTTAACACTAGATAATGTTTTTCAGAGAGTTGTAATATTAATTTATTTCCATAAATATTGCGAGATGTTAATTAATAAGAATAATCCTTGCACCAACTGACCCCTAGGCAAAGCAAGCGGACAACGGCCTTCCCCTTTAATGTGCTTTTTATTTATTGTTTTGTTACTTGAAGGTATATATCAACAAAATGATAAAATCGTGCAATTTTTAATATATTTTTAATCAATGTTTATTAGACGGAGACAGGTAATTATTGCAGGCTCTTCTAAAAATGCATGAATTTTGTTAAGACATAAGGGTAATGCAAATATAAGTGCAGCTCTTTACTAAAAATTTCCCAAATTCCTTATATTTATTGCAGATTTATGAAATTAGAAAATGAAGAGCGCACTTGACAATGCTAATGAAAATTAAATGCCTATTTTAAAATGTATATACCTTTTCAAAATAACCATATTAGATAACTAAATGCAATTGAATATTCTTTACTCACCTAAAATAATTTCATATACGGATTTTTTCTATTGCATTTGGTTAGTTAGTATAATAGCTGTTTTAACAGCGTACACTCTTGTTTGCAAAATATGAATCTGTCCAAATTTCCTGAGAAAAGAATAAAAGTTGTATAAAGTTGTACACCTAAGAAAATTTCAAAAGTTTATCAGAAGTTTATAAGAAAAGGTGATGAAATGTAAAAATTGCAACTTTCGGAAAATCAAAAGTAAGGTTAAGGATGACAAACATGGTTTAGTTATTTGAAGTGCCTGATTCCAATAAATCTCCATATAAATAATGGAAGGGTTCATGGTCGTTATTCGAAATCTTCTTGGCAAACTGGGGCATATTTTCAAGTAACTTGATCAGCAGCAGTGATCCTTTCTCATTAGTAAGTTTCATATGTACTCCTTTAATAAATTCTAACTTATCTATTATATCTAGCCTACTTTCATTTGCACCATTAAATATTACTTTAGCATCAAATGCAAAATTTTTCAACATTTTTGGAGCTTCCATATTAAACTATTGAGATTTTGCATGAGTTCTGAGTCTAATTGTACTCAAAAAAAAGTGAGCCTATGAGTTTATTAGCGGGTGTATTTACTAAACCCAACGTACTTTTTGTCCATAAACATCTAATATTAGCTAAACTCCTAACCTTTAATGGCATATAGTCTGCTCTTCATTAAGGTATACATTATAATAGATTTAAATTGCTTTACCGTCTTGAACATACCAAAAGATTTCCAATCAAACCACTTAAAATGGTACATTTTTTTTAAGATTCAATAGTTTTAAAAAACATGTAAACACTGCTAACGACCTTCTAGATTTACCTTTCAGTAATTTACCTTTCAATAATTTCCACATCCTATAGCAGCATGCAAGAAATCATAAAAGAAAAACGCACATTGAAATATATTTTTCAAAAAAGTTGCAGAACTATCGACATTAATGGTTTTAGATTACTTTCTGGTGAAATGTTGGAATAAAATTTTAGAAACATTGTTCAAGCATCAGAGAACATATTAAACACAAAATTGAAAACTTGATTTTTTAGCATTTTCATTGGCAGCGCAGGATAATCCAGGTAGCGCTACTTAAAATAAGCATAACATTTATATCACAAATACTGTGGGAATTATAGGTAGAGGCGTTTGGGGAGGGGTATGCAAGGCTACTCACTGTGCCAGCATGTTCTAAAAACGTCTAAGGCTACGTCAGGGAGAGAGATTTTAGCCCACAGAGGTGACACATGGGAGCATTTCATGTCCAGGTTTACTATAGAGGTTGATTGAAAATTGTTCTTCCGCACAAGTCGTGTGCAGCCGAGGGTTGCGGGGCGAATCAGGTCACATCCCGGGAGAACATGGTACCAAGATCCAGATCCAAATCTGAAAACCTGAGACCCGTTCGATACCTGATGACGTCAAATCATTCTTTACCGTTCTCTTCAATGAAAATGTTGTTGCATGTTTGAGCCTCGAGACTTAATTTTGCACTACAATAATTCACATTTCAACTTGGATTCGAACGGCACCTTAAGCTAATGTGAAACTTGTGATTGTAGCGTCCTGTTTATTTGACCTCTTTTGTTCATGAAGCGAGTTAGGGACGAACGCTAAACATTGCGGCCTCTGTTGTCTAATGTATCAATCTCAATATGCATTCTAATAAGGATATCCACAACTCCACTTCCCCCCGTTCCGCACTGATCCGTATTACCTAACAATCGCCTAACGGTAATCGGCTAGTCCAGGGCATTGTCCCACAAATGATTTAAGATTCTGTGAAAAAGGCGGGCGATAAATCTGCATGCGGACCTGCCAGTCACAGCAATACGTTGAAGAGTAGGAGAAGGAAGGAAAGGAAGAGTTTTTTGTGCAATGAAACTGCAGAAACTGGAGAATTCGGAGAGAAATAACCACTTTACACACCTTAAATGGCCTCAGGTACGGTCCGCAGTACTAGAGCAAGGGTACTCTGTCTACTAAAACAAATGCTCTTTTATTAGATCGTGTGACGAGGAAATTCGTCTTTTTAAATTTAATTTATATTTAAAAACTTTCCATTCCAAAGAGAGCTGCGTATTGCCCTCCCACCAGCATTCCATTTCACCTTTTAAAACTTGAGTACTACAAACAAAATTAATGAATTCTATACTGACCCTTCTTATAGAAAATTGAGTCAATTTTGTACCATACACAATCTACATCTTAAACTCGTCCGTTCTTCTGCACTAATTAGACGTAATTAGGTGCATTCTTCTTCCAGTATCTTATAAGGATGAGCACAGGATTAATTTATTTTATTTCTAGTATTCAAGTTATAAAAAGGTGAAGTGCGGCGCTGGTGATGGCGAGATAGAGGGGGGGGGGGGGGTGGACACTGGCAACGGCAGAATCGCGAACAAGCTTTTTTTGTGCTAAAAATGAGAAGCTTTAGTTTAAAACTTCACAGGAAATGATATCGCATTTGGTAAGAAATTAACATCAGCAAATATACCGGATGTTAATGTCAATACAATAATTTCAGAGATTGTAGAGCGCTTTTAGACAGGCAATTTTAGATAGCGAATCTATGTCCACGAAGAAAATAATGAAATTATGGTAATATAAAAGTTTAAATTAAATGGAGATAAACAGGATGCAAAGGTACGTCGTGTTGTTTACATCAAGTTACAGCTTCCTTCTCGAGACGTTTTCATTTTCTATAGGTACGCCAGATGGCATTCTTTAAACCTGTAGCCGCGTTGTTGTTCACACTCCGTTCCCAACTGATTAGTCAGTGTTTAAGCGCTTCATGTCTCAATTCTCAAAGTTGAAAATCTGGGAACAATCATATGACACTGAACAACTGTTCCCTGTTTTATCGTCTTATGTAGCTTAGTCTAAAGCGAGCTATGTGGCATAATATTTTTTCCCAGTTTAATGCCCTTCATAGCATGTAAGATCTAAAGAGGTGCTGAATGAATGCGTAAACCAACTTGGAGTTCACAACGCTAGTGTTATTTGATGGTCACGTAACAAAAGTAAGGAAAAACTCTAGAAATCTTTACAAGACAGCTGACCTTACCCGGTATCTCCGAATTTGGAGACAAACACTCTGACCCCAAGCATTTACTTTAGTTTTATGATGAAGTATGTTTCCCTCATAAGATGTAACAGGGCTGTTCAACAAAGTCATTATAATAGTTCGCAAACATACGTTTACGCATCCTTATAATTTTGAAAATTCTCGAAATAGTCTCCGTTGGATTCAAGGTGCCAGCCTTCAAAGAAATGCTGGAGATCATGTTTTGGCCTCCGCAGCTTTGACCACAGATTCTGGTGATCGAAAATGCCTCCCACGAAGCATTTCCTCAATTTGGAGAAAAGGAAAAATCACACGGGACTAAATTTGAATTATAGGGAAGGTGAGATATACACTTCTCAATTATCTTTATGAGATACTTGCAATGTGCAATGATACTGGTTTCACTGAAATGTATGCGAGTGTTAAGGACACCTGTGTAATATTGTCCAGTTTACAGTTGTGTGTGCAGGTAAACCATTTCCCGAATTTTGAAAAATGAGAATGACACCATAAATTCTTGTTTTTGATTTTGGTGCTGTTATTGATGTACATTTCCAAAGAGAGTTTTGTTATTAGTTCTCAGGATCGAAATGATGTAGCCGAGTTTCATCAGCAGCGATTACCTTCGAAAGAAAAACTCCACACCTTGCTGTAACATCATGCAAACGTTCTTTTGCTCAGGAATCTTAGAACCCAAGTACACAAACACGTTCCACGTGAACGTGTGAATGGCACTTAGTGAAATGTTCAGAATGTCTGAAGGTGTTCTCATGTTATTCGACGATCCTCTCTCACAGTGCCAGCAGCGGTGTTCATTTTTCCCTGTTAGAGCACACCTTCCTGTGATATTTATTGCCTCCCCTCTTTAAGCATTTTAAACCATCTTTGAGCCGTGCTCTAGGGAAGAACACACTCTGCATAGGCCTCAGCTGAAGATTTTTGAGAGGAGAGCACAATTTGAGCAGCTGTTGTTCGCATGTCACCTCATTTTACAGTAAGGGAACTCAACCTCTCACAGGCGGGAACTGTTAGTGACAACAATGAAAATACTACCACGTATACATTACGTAATAAACTAACAAAATATTGTAAAGTTAAACTTTAGCGCTGGAAATTATTCCTGTAAAAAGTATCATCATTCTTTATTGTACAACACTTGAAAAAGAAAAAGAAATGTAATGAACGACACCCGAACTCGATAACAATTACCCGCTTTTACTACCGACTGCTCCACAATTATCGTCCGTTATTATGTGATATTTCAATAGTTTGTGGCGAAATCATTCTTTAGAAACTTGATGTTATTAACTATATAATTTGAACTAGTAGAACATAACAGTCTATCTCAAATTGATTGTCTAAGACCCCTCTACAATCTCTGAATTTTTTGAGGTATAGTTCATTAACATTCTGCACATTACTTCCTGTGCAATTTTCACCATTATGGTAATAGTTAAAAATTACTGCTTCGCTCTTCATTGTTGACAGATTTTCATAAAGCTGAACATAATCTAGAAAAGGAAACACACCTCTTTTTGTTTTTTAATTACAAACACTCAAATGAAGAACGTAATAGGGACCTCGCCGTGTTTAATTTTCTACATTTCTTGTTTATATTTGGTTATTTCTAATTACTGAACTTGCAGTAAGGGTTTATTTTATTAGCATTAGCTAGTGTCACATTATTATTATCATTATTATTATTTTATTAATATTATTATTTAAAATAAAATTATGTAAAGTCCTTCAATAGTCAAATGCTATTGCTTTCTTTGTAGCTAATGAAGATGATCATTTTAACTTTCTGCAGTAGTCTATAATTTCAAAAGTGTGATTAAAAAATAAGTAAATTTGAATCTCCAACAGCACTGTATGTAGCATCAGCAGCAGAAGCAGCAGCAGCAGTAGTAGTAGTAGTAGTAGTAGTAGTAGTAGTAGTAGTAGTAGTAGTAGTAGTAGTAGTAGCAGTAGAAAGTAGTAATAGCAGTAGTAGTAGTAGTAGTAGTAGTAGAAGTAGTAGTAGTAGTAGTAGTAGTAGTAGTAGTAGAAGTAGTAGTAGTAGTAGTAGTAGTAGTAGTAGTAGTAGTAGTAGTAGTAGTAGTGGTGGTGGTGGTGGTGGTGGTGGTGGTAGAGGAAGAACAAGTAGCAGTAGTGTATTTATGTATAAAATATATTTGTTACAAATATAACTCATCCATGTTACACGGTTCCTGGGACCATATATGCTTTCCCCGATACACCAGGAAAACCATTCAAAATGGGCAAACCAACATTTAACCCTTTAAATAACATATAACAATGCATAATAATGAAATAATTGGAAAAAGTGACAGAAAAATTGTTTTAAACACATAAATAACACAAACAACAGAAAACTGTACAAAAATAAATAACTTACCCTCCCTCAAATATATGTACAAATATTCCGCCCCCCAAAATATTGTGACTCATGTTCCCCTATCACTCTTGCCTGTTGTCTGTCTCTTCCAATCTGACCAATTTCATTTGTTTAAACATTTACTACTCCCTCCTCCTCCTTCCTATCCGTCAGCAAAGTCCAGCATTGCCCTGTCAGGTAGATATATCTTTCTCCATTCTTCCGTCCCCTTGCAATACGCCAGAATATGTTCTCAAGATTCTTTCTCCGCACTTATAGGACAGCTTTCCGTAGCCTCTCTGTCTGTTATTATAGTCATCAGCCACACGCCTAACCTGAACCAAGCAAGCTCCCGATTTCTGAGTTTGGCCCCTGTTTGGATGTAACGCTTCATCTCCAATCCGATTTTCAGCTCCGCTTGTATCTCCAGAGAAACTTTCTGCACACTCCGAAAGAGTCAGCTCGTCAATGCACTGTATGTAGCATTACTCCCTGATCAACGCACAAAGTGTATATATCAAGTATAGTACGAGTCCTTTTTTTCCTGGAACTGAGATAAGAGCTATGCAATTGTTTATTTATATTACATTGCTATGCATGATGAATCTGATGTTTCAGAGTTCGCTTAGAAAAACAACAGCGTTGTTACATCTGTAGAATCTCTATCGATACATATTTAGTGCTAACAGAAATCGGGTGTGGAAGTGAGAGTAAAGTATTTGCTCGTTTATTCATTATTTATTAATTAGAGCATACTCATATATTCTTAATAATATCCATAGATTCTGCTCGAACTTTGATGTACGTAATTAACATCGATAACGCAGGTATCTTGTGGCAGTATGCTACTGTGTAGACGAAACTGATAGCAATGGAGTCTCGGAACTCGGTGGGATGGGACGAGGTTTTTTAAGATTTGTCCCACAATTTAACTGAAAGCGAAATTATGACATTTCCATTTCTTGCTGCTTCAATTCATGGAGACGCGTTTATTGAATGAGAATATTTAAGTTGGCCTAAGGGAAGTCTGTACCAATCGACTGCATTATTCATTTGTGGTTCGTGCAGTGTCGAGCCTCAATCTAAAGAGTATCTTCATTTTCTATTGTTAACTTTATAAGTTGTGACAGATCTGTAACGCTAAATATCAACATTTCTTTATTTAAAATCACATCTGCGTTATTCAAACGAGAGTTTTTCTTCCACGGTGTTTTGGCAATGCTTTAAAACACAAAATGTTGACATTTATGTTCCGAATTCACTACATGATTAACAAAAAGGATCACAAAATATTTCTTATGGCTGAAACCTGACCATGTCTGTATTCACTATATGTATTATAGAATAAAAATAAAAAAAAACACATTTAAATGTTTAGTTTAATAATTTAACCACGCTTGTACCATTTATTTTTATGTATTTATATCTCCACAGTTTTTATTTTGTCGATAAATTAAAAAAGATACATTTATAATAAGAGGAATAACATAGTCTATATATATATATTAATCTTTAATGCAAAAATATAGACAATTATATTACTATAGACAGAGCGGAGCAAAGTATGCTTAGAAATGTTTCAGATTCTATTTTGTATAGAAAAATGGGGGATCGAACCGGCAATTTTGGGTATAGAAGGCAAGTATGGTTACCACTACACCACCAGGACAGACTGAGCGATTGTGTAGTGCATACTAGTAGACCGTCACGACAAATTGCTGAAAAGCCATTTGTGTATAATTCTTTTGGCGCTCACCATCGGCGTTGTTATTATTGTTATTGTTGTTCAAATATAATTACCGGACTATTCCAATAATATGATTTTTCTACAACAGCTTTCAAATAAAAATCGTGTGTTTTAATGATTTCCATTACTTTAATGACTTAATGAATATGGAATCAATTAGTGAATCAATTTCATTTAGTCAGTGCCATGGAATAACGGCGTTTGATGCAACAGGTCTTATTTAAGAAGAAAAGCAAAATTGATTCAGAGTTTGTAGATAGCAATAATATTTTATCTTTACCTCACTTACCACAAATACCTTCAAAGTTCTTTAGTTCGAGATACTGTGCACTATTGATTACTAACTTCATGTAAGAAGAAGCAGTTTAGATACAGTATGTCGGTATATCACTGCTGAGATGGGCGAGATAGCGGCTACACTGGGACCAATGTTACACGTTGACATACGAGCGCATTCATTCCTCTGTAATTACCTACAAATAGCAGTGAAGAGAAGACCCCACAGTGCTGTAACCTAATATAAAGCGTTAAGTCGAGTCCTGCAACCCAAGGCTTAAAGGCGACCAACCATGAACTGTCTTGAGATGATGTCACGTTTAGAATCCGGATGCCTTTGTTTTGCTTAAGGCCATTTGAGAGGTCCCTTAACAAGGTGATGTTCTAGACTGAATATATTTTGTAGAAAATTGCTTCGTATATATTTGAAAGCCAAATAACAAATATAATTGCTTTAATTTTAATTCGCAACATTTAGTTATTGAATTTCACAAGCTGAAAAAAATTAAATTATTAATAATATTTTGTTTAAATATATACCAGAATATTAATGTGACCTTCATTCTAAGTGTTAAGTGTTTAGAGCTTTAGGGTGTATTTCAATCAAATACAAACAGCTGACTGCTTTAATTTAAATTGGTTATATTATGTTTTAAATTGTACAATCTGAGAAATTAAATTACCATTATTAATGTCTGTTTAAATATATTCCAGCAAATAAATCTATTCCTTCAATTTAATTCTTAATTACTAAACGTTTTGAGATAATGCAAACAACTTAACACCTAAATACTGCTTCAGAATTACTTATTGGAACATTCTAAGAATGTTTGATTTTAGACAAAAATTGTGCTTGGAGATGAAGTAAATGTCAACAGTATTTTAATGCAGGCACAAAAATAATTTGGGGAATAAAACGGTATTTATTTTCTATTTGGAACTTTAGGGGAGTAATTTGATCTGTACAACCACTTCTGAGAAGAAATTAGTATAAAGAACTGATCAGCATGATGAATGGTTTTAAGAGATATGTAAATCAATGTATATATATATGCTGTGTTCTAGTATCGCCGTACAATTTCCGGAATAGCTAACCCAAATTACGCCTTAAGGTTAAGGTAAGAGGAGCAGCTAATTTAACAACAATCGATGCCCGACTATTGAGGTTATGATACAGATATTTAATATATTTTATTTGAAATTTTTTCTCTTTGCTTCACCAGCTATCAATACGTAGTTTACTAACATGAGCTGACACTAAAATCAGTAGTTCAGAATCACAAACTATGTCGGTCCTGGTGGTGTAGTGGTTACCATACAGGCCTCCTAAACCCAAGTTCGCGGGTTCGAACCCGGCCAGGACCGATGGATTTTTTCGGGGCGTAAAAATCCTAAGTATGACTTCCTTCGGAAGGGAAGTAAAGCCGTGGGTCTCGTGTCGTACATTTACGGCACGAAAAAGAACCTCAAGTCTGAAAGAAGATGCCTCTGAGCAAAATTTGTCGGCCGTTTCACGCCCTGAGTTGAATGGGACGCTGATGACCTGAGGTGTTAAAGAGCGTCCATAAATAAATCAATCAAAAAAAGAAAAAAGAAAGAAAAGAATCACAAAGAGACAAAAGAAATTATGCTTAATATAGGCACAGAAGTAGAAATGATTATAAAAGTATATAACAACCGTGCATTGTTGGAATATTAGTTTTGTAATTTATTTGATAATGGAAATATTATTGAAAATTAAAATAAAGAAACATGCATAAGGTCTAATTTTCACCATCCCTCAAACCCCTGCAAGATGCAACAAACAGAAAGGTGTTGGTTATTGTAAACATTTGCCTTGTTGATTGGTAAATGTAGGCAACAGAAAAAAATAAAGTTATATTTTCATTTTTGTCTTGTGTCTTTGAAGCAGAACGTAAGCTGCTCTAAATAATGCGACACTTGGGTTAGTAGTATTTACATGTTTTGTCAATTTCTGCTTCTCCATTTCTTGTGATTGTAACTATGTATTTATATTTCTCAGATCAAAATAGAGAAATGTCCGACATTTCAGGAAATATTACAGATCCAAAGAAGAAATACTTAATAAAAAGACTGACTAAATAAAAATTTATTGTTCATCTTCATTTCATGTATACACATTTACCAAGGCAGTGTGGTAAATGTTGGTAGACGTAGTTGAACCAGTTCTTCCTCTTACCGCGGTCAGTAAAAATATTAATCGATAACCTTAGAAGAACAAATATTTTCATATGAATTAAAACTAGAACCATTTTTTTGATAATTCTAATCTTTGGACTATACCATTAATAATTGGATTTATTAAAATATGTTATCAATTCAATGAAAACTTAATATTTATAGTAACAAGTGGCCGAGGTCGTTAAGGCGCAGACACGTGAGCTGGAGGTTTGGGGTTCGAATCCCGCCAGGACCGTCCTCCCTAAGGTTTTTCCCAGGTTTTGCTCAGTTGTCATAAATGACAAATGCCGGAGAGGTACCCTAAACTTAGTCCTAGAACGTTTCCTTCCTTAAAATAAAATCCTTTTCCAATATATCATAACATGTATCATCATTGTCCACCCCCTGTGGCGCCTCAGTAATAAAAACAGGCGTAAAATACCATTGAAAAAAATCTTCCTAGTAATGAATGAATGGTGTATAACGCCCGTTTTTGCTACAGAGGCACCACAGGCGATGGACATTGTGATGATACGAGATGAAATTATATATTGGGAAAGGATTTTTTTTTTTTAAGGAAGGAAACGTTCCAAGCCTAAGTTTAGGGTACCTCCCCGACATTTTCCATTTATGAGGACTGAGGAAAACCTGGAAAAATCTCCAGTCAGGGAGGACGGTCCTGGCGGTATTCGAATCCCAGACTTCCCGCTCACGAGTCCGTGTCTTAATGACCTCGGCCACCCTTGCGCTATCTTCCTAGTAAGTGTTTATAGGTCGATTGCTTTTGTGTCTGTGTATAGATGCTTTAGTACTGCTGAAATGACAAAATTAGCCCTAGCTTAGACTTACATCATAATTAAGTGCAAAATTCTGAGTTAATCTTCTTCAAATCATGGTAACTGTCGGCTAATGTTTGTGAAAACACCAAGAATCAATTATGTAGTAAAATGAAATAAATGTTCACCGGAAGAAACGATAGAGAACCACATTTCATTGTCATTCAAATATAAAGTTTGCAAGGAAACAAACGCAGTCGTGAGTTAATAATCATGCAAATTCTTAGACACCACGGTCAATTGAGAAATTATTATTAAAGCACTCACTTGCATAACTCTACATCCAATTAGAAGCACGTAAATAAAGTTTGGCAACAGTAAAGAATCATAGTCCCGGACTTATGCTCTTCTTGCCTGCGGCGCAATGCAGCGAGAAGTATTGAAAGCATGTAGGCAGTTGCAATTCCTTATAATAACTTCTTATTTTCATCAAAATCTGCCACAGAACTAATGAAACACATACTAGTCAGCGACCATATACAGTGCATGTCATATAGCATAACTACTGCAGTGGCTACACAGCTTTGCTGCTTACCTTGTGAACCGCGCGCTGTATCGTGTAGGACTGAAGAAATTTGCCTCCCAGAAATGCCTATCCGGGGTACAACTCCACACAGAAGAGCGAACGACGTTGAAAGTACACTAAAAGGGCATAATTAACTAGCTAAGCATAATTGGAAACAATAAACGGATTTTATCTTAAGTGCGAAAAGAAATATTTGAAATTTCATAGACTCTTTCAGTGTGCAAGTATAGACCAGAAGCCAATTAATAAATATGAATTACCATTAGAGGATATACCAAAAATTAATTGAGCCCTGTAACCAATTACACTGTTAAATTATGAAAGAAAAAACAATTTCATAAACAATTAGCAATAAGAAATATAATAGAAGTTAAAACTAAATAAAGCAGCATAACGGTATAGTCATCTTCGAAATGTGAATTCGTGTCGCCTTGCACTAAAACTGTTCAACTATTGTCCAACAGGAAGAAGAAATGTGGAAAGAGCTAGGAAAAATGGAAAGAATATTTTAATTGCTTGTAGTTAACAACGCATCAAAAGGTCCACATTTTGAAGATTAACAGGAAGATGATAATGACGTACTTCTATTATAGATCAGCTTGAAACTTTGCATTGTTTGTTTGAATTCTGTGTTTTGAAACCAACCTTCTTGGGTGCTTGAGTTTCAAGATACTGATTGAATGTTAAATGGGATCAAGACATGGTCTTTCGATTTCTTCTTATAGGTAACATTTGTTTCTTAGTGGCAAAAATTGGTAGTCTTCAGACGGACGCCACTTCCACAATAGTTTTTTTTTTTTTTTTGATTAATTACGGACGATCTGCAACATCTGCGGTCATCAACGTCCCATTCTATTCAGGGCGTAAAACGGCCGACAAATTTTTCTCAGAGGCCTTTTCTTTCAGGCTTGAAGTTCTTTTTCGTACCGTAAATGTACGACACGGAACCCACGGCTTTACTTCCCTTCCGAAGGAAGCCATACTTAGGATTTCTACGCCCGAAAAAATCCATCGGTCCTGACCGGGATCGAACCCGCGATCTTTGGTTTAGCAGCCACAATAGTTGAATCACCCATTGCTCAGTTACTTTTGGATTTTAAAAATCCATTTTTTTATCGTGATAGATTTTTCTCCAAGCTTTAAACGGAATAATTTTGACCAACTGCTCTTTGCTTAATAAAGACAATTTGAACTTTCTTCTTTGACTTTTAGCAAGGCATCGGCAAAGAGAAAAACACAAAGGAGTCAAAGGAAACTGCACCTCATAAAAATTAAGATCATCAACAGTAATTTTACAATCTCTCCTTGGTTAATATCGCATAAAACAGTGAAAAGATTCTTCTTCTCATTTCGTACTACAGCGGCGACCTCTGCATCCTCTATCTCCGTCTTGCGACTTCATTGATAGAGGGCAGTATTGCAGGGGGGAGCTTGATTACCATGCCGGCACCCAGCAGTTCGCCTACCATGCGACTTTCGTGATCAGTGATCAAAGAACGAACGCCACCTTTCCATCAGGCAGCTATCCAATTGTGCTCGCGAGGCTGGTTGAACCGCGTTCCAGATCTTCCCAACTTAAAAAAATTCTTAAGCAGGAACCGGGAATCGAACCCTGGGCTCACGAAAATCATCCAGCAACACTAACCACTAGACCAAGGAGGTGGTCTTAGAGGTTTTATAATCTAGTAAAATATAACAGCACAGTTAAATTCGTGTAAACTGCTGAACAAAAATATACAAAGCATCAACACCTTTCTTTTGTTTGCAAGTCACACCACAGTTGCACCAACATTCAAATAAGAAAGAGAACGCGTTTTCTAATTTGTTGTGCTTATACCGAATACTTTCCCTAAATTATACATATTTATTTTGTTGAAACAAAAAATAATAAGATTAAAGATATTTCTAAACATTGAAAAACAGATATAGTAATAAAATACCATACCACTCTATTTAAGATTTGTACTGTGTTAATTTATCTGTTATGTATAATTATTAAGTTACTCCCGCAAGCAATAATTCCCAATAATTTAGGAAGACTATGTACCACGTAAACTGCAATTCATTTTATTTTCTTGCTCTGTGTGCGGAGAACGTAAAATGTTACAAAAATACAGAAAGCAATTTTGTTTCTCTCCTCTGCCAGTGACAGGTAAACGGGAGATGAAAGAAATGAGGTTTAGTAATTATCAATGTTTGTAGTTAGGCACGTTTTTACTAGAGATGTACGTAAACGCTTTGTGATGATTTAAAAAGTATTTCAATAAATTAACTTATTTTAAAGATTTTACTATTAAATATGTTCTGCAATTTTTTCGTTATTTAAGGCATTTAGATAATTATTTTTCTCCTCCTGTGTTTTTTATCTATTGGGATTATCGGTATTGAGCGGAAAATGCTGAACGCCCGGCATCCATTTTCTGCATTCCGCACAGTGTCAACAATATTTGCTGCGCATGCGCTCTTTCCGCTTCTCGAGACACTTGCAAGTTGAACTTTGTGTTAGACTTGCACAAAGAAATGCAAATGGAAATTACTGTCGAACTTGAGGGAGTATCTTGAAAGGATGGACAATGCTGCTGCAAGAGTGAGCTTTAAAATAATAATGAACAATTCTCTGCGAGCCATTTATCACCCAGGGCAATTAGCACAGCACACACACTCAAACAAATGAAGCAAGGACGATTGCCTCTCTATGACAACCATCTTGATTATCACATACATAATGCAGACATAGCCTAAAACTGTGTATTCTTCTGTATAAACTGCAGGCTTAATGGATATATATTTATTAAACAGCAGGGCCTCAAAGCAAATATTATGGATACAGAGGTTCATTCTAACGCTACACAAATGGTTCTACATTTCTAGTATGGAACCTACCTGCCCTGGAATAATAAAGCCATTGAAGGAGAATTATCAAGGAACAATGTTAACTCAGGTATTAGTTTCGCTGCCATACATTCCTACACAAATCTTGTTGCGATTTTATTACCCAACTGTATGGAAGGAAACAAGCGCTTCGTTTTAGATGAACTGCGCAGCGTAATTAATATATACTCAGATAGCTTGCAAATGATAGCGTTCCACTTAGAGCAAAGCTGCATGAAAAACCGGTCCCCACTCCGTTTTTACTCTGAATAGAAACAATTTTCGCCCAGAGCTACTGCTTCTGTTTGCAGACAAGATAGGACATTGTGTGTGGCAACCGAAGAACACTGAAACCTGTTTATTATTAATTGCAAATTCTCTTCTTTTTGTGGTCGCCAGTCATGCGTTTTATGTATTAAAATGGCTACTTGACAAACCACTCACTCTTCTTCATGTCGACCAGAATAATTTTCTATTGTATAGCTTGTATTACCGAAGCCTTTGCACACGGTTTATAGAATTTTCATTTGAATTTGTGAATGGCGGTTTGGCAGCGAGAAACTGCACTCAATATCACAAACAGACAAGAACTTTATCATCGTTATAGTTTACGTACAAGAATTATAACAGAAAATCCCTATCTTACACATTAAGTTACATAACTTTATTTATTCTCAATGACTAACTTATTTATAAAACCAAGAAGTGTATTGCACCATATTTACTCGCACATTGAGCCTTCTGATTTTTCAAGAAAATGTCCAATTAAAAAGTTTAAGCTACCATATTAAGGGGACCCCGTACTGAACCTGGAAATGTATTAAGCATTAAAGAAAAAATTTTCATTTTTTTTGTATCCAGGTTGCGGAAACAATTAACAATATATATATAATTTCAAATCAAAGCATCTATAAATATTTTTTAGGCTTTCCCCTCTTTTCAAACTAAGCATGTGTTCCCAAGACTGTGCCAATTAAATGTTGGTATGAATTTGCTATTTTGTTTAAAAATAAACTAGTGCAGACAAAAACTAAAGTTATAAAAAAAGGTGAAATGAAAACAGCATATTTTTAATTTTATTTCAGATTTCAGAGAACAGTCAAAGCGAATTTTGATGCGAGCCACTGTAACGCTATTGGAGACATATAGAAGAATTAGGAACTTGAAGGCAGTCATATATACTAAAAATTAATATCGACAAAAATGAAGTTGAAGGTTCCAATGTATTTGCAACAAAAAGATATTCATTCCCTGTTCTTAGCACGAATAGTTTTGTTTTCCTGTTTTCTTTGGCATTTTCCTGCTCTTACCGGGAAGTGCAGACGCCGTAACCGGTAAAAGGGAAATAGGTCTCCGGGCCTAAACTTACTAGTTTTACATTAGTATTTATATTTACACTGAAAGCATAAAATGATATAGTATTTCAAACTATTACTGCCTAACACCACCGCTAACAACAACAATAATAATAATAGCGTATAATGTAGTAGGCCTCCTCGTGGTGCACCCTGGGTAAAGCTAAATCTATTACAGCTTCAGTCACTCTCCTACTGTTTTTATGATGCATTTTATTTATTTTTTTTCATTTTTTTTCACTTTTCCTTTTCCTTTTTTTTTTTTTTTTTTTTTTTTTCCAAAACGTCCTCCTAAGAATACGCAACGGCTGAGAGTTCTCCAGTGGAAAGGTAGTGGCATTTCTCATGAAAAAAGTACTCAGATTTTGACAATCTTGAAATCATGACAATACTTTGAAATTTCACACTTTTGGACAGTATTGTACTGGGATCCTTCCTAAGTTAAGAAGAAATGCGGGTGGTATATTTAAGAACGATATAATACCTGACTTCCATGAAATCAGTGGTTTGTCTTCATATAACGGTGCTGAAATAGTACTACTAGATGTGTGGAAGATGAGGAAGCACTTTAAAATTTATAGTTGTTACAGTCCGTGAGGAAACACTAAGCTTGACTTTGGCTTCCTGATTCTCCAGCAGAACCATTTTATGCGGAGACTTTAATGCACATAGCAAACTCTGGAATTACAATGTTCTTAATTCTGCTGGAATGGTGATGGAGAACCTTCTGAATTCTGATAAATTAGATCGTATATAATAATGACTCAGATATCCCAACTTACCTACACTGGTAATGGCTAATCCAGATCTGATTCTCTTAAACAACGTTTGAAAAAAAGACATTAAGGCCCAGCAGAAATTTACTAGACGAGACATTTGTGAAATTGTCTCATTCCATCTCGGACATGAAGTTTTTCATCGGAACTTCGACGTTTGAGAGCTTAAAGAAGCTATCAGACATATAAAATGTGTAAAGAGCCCGGAGCCCGATAATTTCCACCCTGAATTCCTGAAACATTCCGCCAACAATGCTATTGGAACATTACAATCACAGCTGGAATTCTGAGGTCCCTGCAGCCTGGAGAAAGGCCCTATTTATAAAAAGGACAAAGCTTTGGGCTATTTGAACAGTTATCGCTCAATCTCATTGACAATCATCTTGTCTAAGGTCATGGAGAGAACGATTTCGTCTCGCCTAAACTGGTATCTTGAATCCAATAACCTACCAACTCCAACCCAGGCAGGATTTAGGGAATTCCAATCAACCAGTCAACAGGTTACTTATTTAAGCCAGTCCATAAAGGATACTCTTGAACAGAGATTGTGTTTGTGGATTTTGAGGCCGATTTTGAAAGCGTTTGGTGGCTCAAGTGCACTAAAAATTACTGACCCTGTGTGCACGTAACAATATTCCTTCATGGATTAAGAACTTTCTTTCACAACGTTTTTGTGCCACTCGTTTCGATTATGCCTTGTCCAGCTTTAAGCAGAGTGAGACTGGCTTACCCCGGGTAATGTGTTCAGCCCCACCTATCGTAATATCTTCCCGACATCTTGACTTCCGATGAACTTATTGATACTGCCCTGTTTGCAGATGGCCAACTGGTGCTGTGCATCAAACAGGACCAAAGCAAGTTAAACACCACCCTGAATTCGATTCTTGAGAGGCTGGGTTACTGGTATGTAGAAAATAATATGACGATAAATCTAAAGAAGACTACTAGTCAGCTCTGCATTATACAGGCAACCCTTTACTCCTCACCTCGTCTACAGAAGTACCGTTCTGCAGCATAACGAGGTTTCTACCTATGGTTGCATCTTTGATAATAAACTGAAATAGACCAGACATGTTGAACGTGTTGTATCAAAAGCAGGGAAGAGACTTCCAATTCATAAAAGACTGGCGGGAGTCAAATGGAATTGTAATGGAGAAAGCTTGAACACAATCTTCGAGATTTATACCCAGCTGATCCTGAAGTGTTGATTTCCGCATCAGAGGGTCGTGAAACCTCTTGATACTTTTCGAAATCAGATACTGAGCTTGATCACTGTGGGAGTAAAGACCACCCTTGCTGGCTATGCAGATACTGTGTAACCAACAGCCCTTATCTAATTTGATACTGAGGAATGCAGCTATTCTTCATAATAGACTAATTAGTCTGCCAAATACTCCCTTCTGGAGGGATTACGACTGTGACAAAGTGAGTAATCTAAAAGCTCGGAAGGGATTCATTCAGTTCCTTCGTGAGAACGTTCAATACAATGATGCACCCTACGACCTTTTGTCTTTTTTGAGTCTATTGGAGCATGTGGAACTTGATGTCAGATTGGACTGGGCTCTAAATGTGAAAAAAACGCGATCTTTACCATACACAAGTATGTCATACTTAAATAATTAATAAACAATACTTTATATTCAAACTATTTAAATTAAGAACCTCTCACACTCATATCTTGCATACCCGCTGGACTTCTAACCAGGGGCGAGCATCTGACAACACCGCGCATGAACATAGTAAGGAGGGTAGAACATGTTTACGTAGCAATTTTCCTCTCGCTTGCCTTCTTCTGATCACTAGACAGTAGTTAATGCATAACGCTATATAGTTATGGAATAGTCGGTCTCTCACAGAACCTCATAAACCCAACCCCAAGTACAGCCAGTAACATAGCATCACGTCTGCACGTCGCAAGCCACCCTTCCCAGCACTGCCACAGCACGCAGCAATTTACTCTACTCTTTATCATCAATTTGAGCGAAAGCCAGAATAGTACGAGAAAATTTATTTGGAAGAATTTGTTACTTCCGTTCTGAAGTATCAGAGTACTTTGAAATATCAGCGGAAATAGTTGATTCACAGTTAATTTCTACAAAAAACGAATAATATGTTAAAAATTATTCCTTGAAAGCAGCGCACTCGCCTTCTTCCATGCGTTACACACCAGTCTCTCAGAATTTGCTTTTGGTTTTCTACACCACATCCTGACCTAACGACACTACCCCCCTAAAATCCTCTTCTGCTGTAACAAATTTCCGAGAACTCCTCGTCGCTCGTAATCATTTTCACAGATTGTTCCACAATTTTACTTCATTATAAGGCAACAGATCCTCCCGAAAATTTGCTGAAATATCTGGTGATCTCATTTTCTTCTTTTGTAGGGATTTAGTCAGGGGTCTTTGTTCTACAATCTCCATCTTGTCATAGATTTAAAAAGGTTTATCGTTCAAATATTTCGATTAACTAGATGTGAGATAAGGGCTTAGTATAACGATAACCCTTTGTATTGCTTATGCTCTTGACCGGTTTACAAATAGTGCGGAAATGTACCAGCGGTTGAGCATCTAATAAAAACTTGGCAACAAACACAAGGTTACTTTAAATATTCTCAGCGGCAAGCATTATGTGCAAATATTTGTTGATTTACACAAAAAGTTTGGCATGTTTAAATCCGTGAATATTCAGCGACACCTTTAATTCTGTATTTATAAATAAGGAGTGTTGATGAGAGTGTGATTTCTGGTTCGAAGCAGAGCATGAAAGAGGATAAAACGATCTTTATGAACAACCAATTTAAATTGTGACGTAACTGTCCTTTGACAGTATAACATTAATGTGCAATACTAACAAAGTAACTTTTAATTCATATTGGAGACTAGTAATATACACGAACTTGAACAATTCCAGTTTTCTTGTGCTGAGTCATTCCAGAGTCAGCGGTAATAAAATTAAAACGCCCTATTTTCGAATTTTTAATTTTGAGTTTATTGGGTCTCGAGCACATTAATTGCATATGGATGGCCGCGACGAAAAATAGTGCGAAGTTGATTAAAGGCGAAATGGCAAAGGTCGCTGGTTTGATATTGGTGGTGGTACTGGGCGGAATTTCTATGGATTTTAAGCCCTTCAGGTCAATATTTCACTCGACGTTATATAATTTTGTGGAGGTGTGGTGGTGGTGGTATGAATGGTAGCTGATGGTGGTAATGGTGAAGGTTGTGATGGTAGTAGTGGTCAAAGGTGTTTATTCACCTTGTCTCTGCATCGCCGTACATTTTTCCAAGTTATATCCTCATGCACAAGCAAGCAGAGGTTTTAGTGGTGAACAAAATTAGACGATTTTGTTAGCTTAATATGTAATGTACACGTGGGGATACCATCTCTTACGATTTCTCCCTATGAGAGAAATTGAGACATGTTCAACCCCACCTACAGCAAAATGCAGGTGACATGTGAAGAACCTCTGAAATTCTGCCTTCGTCTCACAAATCTTCAGCTGAAGCCTATTCAATGCTACAGGAGTTTTTTCTTCCATACAGCACAGCTTGAAGATGGATGAAATTGTTTCAAGAGAGGAGGCAATCAATTTCAAAGGAAGGTGAATTGGGTTTGTCCTCTAACGGAAGAAAACGTCAACATTCCTGCTGTCATTGTGTGCCTAATATTTGTAACTTTCAGAAAGACCAAAAATTTCACTGCACCCACCTGTTGGAAACTAAAATGTTTCACACGAGACGTCAAAAGGACATTAGGCGAGCAGGTTGGAACGCAGTTGATGATTATGTTACAGGATTTTCTTTCAAAAGTAATCACTGCTGATGAAACCACTACTCCTGAGAGTAAACATCAAAGTTTCTGTTTGGAAATAATCACCAACCCAAAAACAGTAAAAGTGGTTGCTTCTACTTGCGAAAGATCATTTCATTTTTTGGATATTCAAGAAGTGATTTGCCAGCACGTTTTACTTACATACACAATTGTAACTGGGAAATATTACAGAGCGGTTCTGAAAATCCTATAAGGCCATAGCATAAGGCCACATTTCCGTGCAAAAGCTGGATGGTGCACCACAATAATGCACGGCCCCACTTCGCAACAACTGTTGCTAAATATCTCACAATGCAATGTAAAATATCCCCCTCGACCTTCCTGCAGTCCAGATTCAGCTTCATGCGACTTTTCCTTTCCCCCAAATTGAAGAAACATCTTCGTGGGAAGCATTTTCCATCAACAGAAGCAGACGTGAAGGCCGAGGGAGCGATTTTGAAAAAGCTGTTCAGCATATCTTTGAAGACTTTGACGGAAACACTGGGACATGTGAATTGTATTCAATGGTGAATATTTTGAGAAAGGTTATCAAAATTTTGAGCATGATTAAAGGTATGTTGCCAGAAAGTATGATAATGTTTTACTGAACAGTCCTCATGCAGCATTAATACTCAATCAATGCACGACACTTATGCTTCTCCTCTACTTGTGTTAAGTATAATTTATTTTATCTGTTTGTGATTGTGACCTGTGGACGCGAGTCAAGTGTTTACTCAATGACAGTTATTAAAACAAAATATATATGTAACAAGTATTGAAAGTTATTCAATCAGTTGCTGGCATGGCAGTGATTAGCTGGAATAGTAAATTGTAGAAACAAGAGCACTGGGAGTACTCAAACGTGTGCTTTAAAGACGAGGAGAAAACGCTGATCAGGTGAAAGTACAGTCGCATGAAGCATAGGGAAGCACGTCGTTTTATGTAATGGACTGAACGATTTTCAATACACTCTTTAGTAAAAATCACTTCAATAGTAATAATAATAATAATAATAATAATAATAATAATAATAATATAAAGTATAGATATTTTCATTTATTTGTTTATTCCACTTATTTATTACTAACTTTTCGATGATTCTATTAAAATATCACATTTTTGCAAAAAGCCCAAAGAAAAATGTCTTCGCTTTATAAATATAATGGATTTAATAAAAAAATTGCAAAATATGACCAAATTTGGTTTGCATGTATTTTATTGGCTCTTCCATATTTCTATAAAAACAAATAACCATTTATTCTTATACAGTATTAAAAGAAGGTCGTCGTTTTCTTCATTTGCTTTAGACAAGGGGTTTAAATATTAAAATGGCAAAGTATGTGCGCGGTAATACAATTAAAACGCCCTATTTTTGACGGTTTTTAATGTCGAGCAAATTAATTGCATATGGATGGGCAATCATAAAGCACGCAGGAACTCTGCCGCGACGCAAAATAGTGCGAAGTTGATTAAAGGCGAAATGGGAAAGGTCACTGGTTTGATTTATGGATGTCTGACTAATATTTCAATATTTCTGGTAAATAAATAACAATTCATGTCTGTCAACTGTCAAAAGGCAACCGTCAGTGGCTCAGGGAGTATATAACGCTTGCAACTCGCATTCGGAAGGCCTCACATTTAAATTCCTTGTTTTTTCGGGGCCTCCCCTGGTCGCATGGCGAATGCTGGGGTGTTTTTTTCCACGAATTTTCCGCTCCCCATTATATTCCGATGGTTTTGTTACAGGGTTAAAAGTGCCAGGGCGAGGTGGGCTGGTGTGACGTGACTATGGCTTGAACTTTAGAAAGGTGGCCCTTCTGAGGGGCTCTGACAGAGAGGTTACATCTGGAAATATTGTTGGGGTTCCTGTCTATGTTCCGGATCACCATCTATGAATATACCTCACAGTCCCGGAGGTGCTCCCACTAGGGGCGTAGGCAAAACGGCCAGCCGTTGAGCAAGGCTGAAGTACCCCTTTGCTCCTAACAATTGGATTCAATGGCCCTACAGAGAAAATCGCGTTATTTCAACCACCTCTAAACTGTGCAAAATTGTAAAGAAAGCCATAAAATGCACGGAAATAAATTCTCCATGCTTGTTCAAGAATTTGGACTTGAGCATCTCACGTTTGACTTTACTATGATCGGGCAGTACAAGAAAATCTGCAATGAACTCTGAGCTTTAATGATGACTAGAAACGCGGTGTGGACATTGCCTATATACGCCTACTAGTTTAAGGAAAGCTGTCATTTGTTTACTTTATTAGTGTACCTGAGAGTTCGTATAGAAACTGAAAGACGTCTCATGAAGGATGCTCTGAATTGTGAATTGATGTAAACAACACGATGTGTATAACACGCGAAGTAGTTAGTTTCATACGTTCGGAATTCAAACTTCCATCCCTGATCCGGATTTTAGTTGTTTAAATAGCGTTAAACAGCCGCTTTAATGTTGTAGCAGTACGAACTGAGAAGTAATAATAAAGTATTTTTGGGTGGGTTAGGAAACATTTCACGATACCTTCTCGACATTAATGAGAACTGAGGAAAGCCTAGATGAAACTTCAGTCAGGGGATATTGGAACCATGGATCTCCCATTCACGAGTTAGTGTCTTAACCACTTACTGTGCAATGATGATAATGACATTCGTGGTGAACACTGGGGTCGATGGTGATTATGGTGAATGTGACTAGTGGTGACCAATGATGTTCCTGGCCTGTGTTGGTGATATAATAGTAACGGTGTTCGTTTTTAATACTCAACATTCTCCTTGATTTAGAACTCAAATCTTACTTATGAGTAATCAAAGCAAGATCCCAGTATATGACGAGTAGAAACGAAGCGGAATGAACGTGAACATATACACAATAATCATTTTAAGCTAACATTTCTGCCAACAATTTACTGACACGTCTATTGACAACCTAAAGCTACAATTTAGTACAACCAACATTGCTGTCACGTTACTTCACACATCACAACCAAAGTGCGATTTTTTGTACACTCAAATTTTCTTAAGCATTAATTTAAATGAATCACTCAGTATGAAGCCATTATCACTGGACACAAATGACTATGAGTCAAAACCTTCAAAAGCTTGTAAATGTGTCCTTTTTGGTGTAATGCATTCAAGTGAAAAAGCAACCGCCACGGGTGGCCGAGGTCGTCAAGACGGGGACTCGTGAGCGGGAGGTCTGAGTTTCGAATCCCTCCAGGATCGTCAGCCTTGACTGAGGTTTTTTCTGGGTTTTCTTCAGTACTCATAACTGGCATGCCAGGAAGGTATCCTAAACTTAGGCCTGGAACGTTTCCTTCCTTAAAAATATCCTTTAGCAATATATCATTTCATCTCATGTATCATCAGTGTTCACCGCCTGTGGTGCCTCAGTAGTAAAAACGGGCGTTAAACACCAATCAAAAAAAAAAATGACAAAATGGTCCTGGAAGGATAAAGAACCTTGGATATTGACAGCGACTCCGGTTTTTTTTTTTTTTTTTTTTTTTTGGCCTTCTTTCTTTCGATAACAAAATGTTTTAAGCTTGATAAGCAAGCAATGTAAGTTCTTCATCACAAATTTCACCTTTTAGTCTACTTTTTTCCCAAATCTCTTGCGATATTGTATTAAATGCTTCATCTAATATTCTATATTTGTTATGCAGTTCTTGTATAACGTTTCTCTTGTATTTTCGTTCTGTTTCCTGTCTATTTCATTTCTTAGCAAATTTTACGTTTTCCGAACTCAATCCACGTTTCATAAATAAGTTATATTTTGTAAATAATTCCTTTTTAACACTCGTTCCTCTGGCTAAAACAAGCAATTTCCATATCTGTTATTTCAAAGATAATGCAAAGCCCTTACATGGCGCACATGTGAGCTGGAACATACCATGCGCGGTCGATAAAGGCTTTGCTCGAGATTTCCATCTAAATTTTGCGTATTCAGCGTTACAACGGAGTGTCCTGAGGACTTAATTTATTGTTCACGAAGATATGGGGTGAGGAGACATTTTCAAACACCACGCCAGCATTAGCCTTCTGCTGCTCTCATTGTTGGTCAATTTCCCTGAACAAGCAATCCGCCATGATATTATATTACAAAGCTTACAAAATTATAGACAGCCAAATAATACATAAGAATCAAGAGATGCATGATAAGACTCTATGTTTTCCCTACACTGTAAACAATGTTATAAAAACGCTTCTTGATAAATTTAGATTAAATTGTTAATTCTTTAAGTGCGGGGGGATTTATGAATACCTTTTCTTCAAATATTTCCACAAAAAAACAGAGATTAACTGAGGAATTAATTACAAACCAATTCCGTGTTACTTTTAGGAGTGTGAGCAGTAGCTCCGTCTTGTTGGAATGCTCTCGTGTAATTGTAATGATTTTATCATCTTTCTCAAAGGAAATTTGTTCAACAATTACAAACATTTTCACTTCATATTAAACTGTTACTCCAGGCTTCTGGACAATTTTGAGTTTTATAACAATTAGATCGGATATCATGCAAGATTCCCCTCAATCGAGCGAACAACGAACTGTATGGAAAAGAACTGTCATTGTCAAATGTCCGAAGTACATCTTGAGTTTCATAATTTGTAAATTTAGCTATCCAATTGAAACGAAAGCCCTGTACTGCAATGTGACACTATTTTTAAATAAAGACGAACTGTTTCAGTTCGGCGACTAGCTACATTAAATACATTGTATTAGGTCTTTTGCTAACATTTTCAAACCAATTCATAAACCTTATAACAAAATGTTCGAAGAAAGCTTGTTAACAGCAATATTTCCAACAATTGGGAGATTCTTCAAGACATTGTAAAGGTATATATGGGCTATATAGTAAGTACGATGCACCGAGTTCAAAGTGCGTGGGGAACGAGAAAGCAGCCCTGGAGTCTCACCTGGTAGGTGACAGAGACAGAAAACACTTATCCGTAAAAACAGTAACGTCCTGGTGCTCCAGTCCAGGCGGGAGACTTTTCTGCCGCATGTATTACCGTTTGGTATGTGAATAATAAAATTCCCCCGCATGTGCAAGCTTGAAATTATGAAGAAACACACGGCATTATTAAAGCCAGCATTAGCCGCAATACGCAACGAAAATGAACAAGAATCCATGCCCAAAACTAAGGAAATGTCCCAAGAGAGAAACATTTTTCCACAGAGAAGATTCTTTGCTTAAAAAAAAAGTGGAAGAAGGAGAAAACTTCTCAACGCAAAACTGGTACAACGAAGACATCATCTCGCCTTCTTTGCTGCAAGATTGGAAAAAACAAAACAAAACATTAGTGCCACCTCAAATTAATAAATATCTCCTTCGTACAGTTTAGAAAACACATAAAACTTATAGTTTCAAAAATTACATACCTACTACACACTTTGTAACTTACATGTTCCTAAAGTTCCTTTCTGGAGTACGATTGTTTTCTTTTGTGCTTTAGGACTATTCTCTCCGCCTGGCATCCAACTTAAAGTGTTAAAAGCATATAACGAACCACCATTTCCTGGAATTGTGCTTCGGCCGCTGCCTTTCGGGATTGGAGCACCAGGACTATACTGTTTTTACTGGCAGGTCAGGAAACTTGCCAAAGTTTACGGTTCTATTTGTTGTTCCGTTTTCCACAATGGCTGGATAATACTCCTCTAAGAACTGTGCACAAGATATGAACTGGCACCATATTGGGAGAGCAACATACCACTATATTTTATGGAAATAGATAATATATGAAAGTAGTCTGGCTAAAGTCTTCTAGTTATTCCTATAAAACTCTTCAATATTATTTGTATACGTCTAAGAAACTCACTACGCTTTCCTTTAAACACCTCCGAATTCTATGAGGAAGTGATAACGTGTTATCCTTTCTGGTCAATCGTTAGCAAATGCGGCACCCACCTCGCCCATAGCTTTTCATTTGCAAATGATTGTGCAAAATATTATATACCCAATCTGCAGAAATACTCACAGCTTCAGCAATTTCACGGCCTTCTGATCGCCGTGCCATGATTTTTTTTTTTTTTTTTTTTTTTCCTTGTCGATATGTTGTCGAAAAAGTAGCTCAACCCGAGACAGCAACTTTGAAACTACAGTGCTGGTAAACTTTTAGGAAAGCATTTTAAAAATGTTACTTTTTTCTTCACGTTGATTTAGTGAAAACTATTAAATTTACGGCTGACCGGTATAATATATAGGATGTGCAATACAAATATTACCCATATAGACCAACTGTTTGTTTGCTGCCAATGTGCAGTAAATAGCGAATATTGAATATCAATAGTGCAAAGAAAAATAAAATGTTTATAAAATACAATCTAATTGTGTTTACTTACCCATAAATGCCAAAATGTGTTTGTAGAATTTCCAAGCAATTACCACTATTTACAAAGTAAAAATATGTGTGCATTGTTCTTATCCTAAATCACGAATTTGGGTACAAATCGTATTCAAATTTGACCAACTTACTTTGTTAGTAGCTATGAATAGTTGTGCAATAGAAAATATGCTAAACCATAAATGTATCACTTGCTTAGTAAACAGCAAACATGCCTCTGTTAATCATAAAAGCGAATGCCGCGCGAGTGGCCCATACTTGTATGGCTCGCATAACCACAAAACACCTATTTGTGTTTATTTATCGACACCATGTCATTTAGAGTTTAAATTAATACTAATAATTGCTCCTTAAATCATTTCTCCATATTAAACAATTTTTTCGATTATATAAATTTAACATAGCACCAGCAACATGCTAGAATGCTGCAGGGTGCCTCCCAAACATTCAAATCGATTAAACACGCGTATAATTTCATGCATCATCATATCAGAGAGAACTGCGAGTGATTCACGTGTTGCAATTTCATTAGTCAACGTGCCCTGCGCTTGAAATGCTTTCATGTTATATCTGTGCACTAGTTAATAAGCCTAAGTCGAATGAAATTTGCTTATTATAGTGTAAACCTAAGGAAGCATGACAGAAGGCTGGACTTCGGGGTAGAAATGCGTCCCACAATGCAGATATGCCCCTTCCAGCTCCCAGAATGCTAGTATAATTATAGTGTTTCTACAGGCAGGCTTAACAAAAGGCGAGCGGGCACGAGATGATTCTATGTTGTGATAGCGAACGTAACCACGGAAAATCCACTTCAAAAACAAGATAAAATAAATGCAATATTTCAATGGAATAATCTTCAAACTAGAAATTTCAAACTTGTTCAAACATTCTGCCCCTTAGAATTGGATGGCATATAGTGTAACATTCCACTTTTCCGCTTTTGTTCACTTGGTAGCCATGTTCAACACTCCAGTAGGCAAACGAATGTGTAACACCTTAAGATGCTTTTTTATGTGTAATGCTGGTGAGAATTTCTTAATCGACAGTTTGAGAATATGACTTTTTATGGGCACGAAAAATTTCGCTTTTTATTCTTGTATTGGAATATTTTATTTATTTTTTAAAATTATGAGCATGTAATTAAAACTCCATTAACTTCTTACGAAAAGATAGATACAGTACTTTCAAATGAACGTTCCTCCGCTAGAACGCGTACTGCTAAACCGGTTCCTTTGACTTTGAATATCGTTGCCTAGAACAACTGCAGCGTTGTCTTTGTGCCGTTTGGAGGTTATTAAGGAATAACAACTGAAACGAAGTTTTTTTTTCGCTTCATTTGTGTGTTAGAGATATTATAATGCCTAAAAGCTAGTACAGTTGTATAATATAGAATTTTACTGTGTGATTCGCATGCGAAAATATATTCCTGCAGAAAATGGGTACGACAATTTGTAAGAAATTTCTCGCACCTAGCAGGTGTACTGGTCGTAATGTTGTGAAAATATTTAGAGAAATGAAATCTGTTTTCGGTAGGAAATCTAAAATAAACTGCCATGTGCTTACCGAGAAGAAATTTGTCAAAACTGAAGAAAGGTTGCTGCGAAGTCACAAGAAATCTCTACGAAGGCTTGCACAGGAAACAGTAACTTCACAAACCTCGGTGAGGAATGCTTTTATTATTATTATTATTATTATTATTATTATTATTATTATTATTATTATTATTATTATTATTTACGGACGCACTTTAACATCTCAGGTCATCAGCGTCTCATTCTATTCAGGGCGCGAAACGGCCGACTAATTTTGCTCAGAGGCCTCTCTTTCAGGCTTGAGGTTCTTTTTCGTGCCGTAAATGTACGACACGGGACTCACAGCTTTACTTCCCTTCCGAGTGAGGAATACCTCCATACTTTTAAAATGAAAGTCGTATAAGGTGACGTTTAATTTTTTTAACGGACGAGGGTGGTTATATTTAAATAGACATAGAACGACAGTTACGAAATGTCATTGAATTACCAAAAAATGTACGTATGGCGCGCAGTGAATACTTAGAGAAATTATTTTATGAACATGCTGTGAATGCACAAAGATACAGGGATAACATAATCATATCATTTTTCGAAGAATTATCAAATATTAAATGTAAACATGCATTTATCCAATGTAACTTCTTTACAGTGCATACAGTCTACAGTCATTAGCATTAATTGATAAAATATATTAAGATTCTGGTTATTAGTAGGGGGATTATACCCTACGCGATCCCCAGATCTTAGCTTAGGTTGTTACTAATTATTTATTCTGGCAGAGCTAAAGCCATCAGGTCTTCTCTTTCACTATACCAATTTAATAATAATTACACTATGTTTAGTGACAATATCACAATTATAACATATGCAATAAGAATGACACATAAAAACCTACACAAAATATGAAAGGAACAAAATGTTGACGTAATAAGAATAGAAAGAACAACAATAATAAGACAAACAGTAACAATAACAATTATTACATATATAAACCTATGTAAATCATGAAAGTGAAAACAAATATACTAGTAAACATTAAAAACACTAAAAATACTATGAAGAAACAGGATAGTAATGACAACTAAAATAACGGTAACGAATGAATAATTGTGTAGTAGAATAAAACAAATAAAAACATGCATTATAGCACATGGAAATCTATTATTTTTAATAACATTAAACAGTTTACAATGAATTACTCCTAAGTTTCTTAGTCCCTCACATCCCTTGGTCATGCTTTCCAGAGATGGGCAGTTGTTTCGGTGAAAGGCGAGTAATGTGACATTGGATGCCATGTACAGAACTTGCCGGATTCCAGAGCTTATGATAGAAATAGATTCTGAAAAAGAGATGATGTATAGTAGCGTGATACAATGAAAGATTCTTCCGTCTTTCAGGCGGAACCAACACAGCATATCGAGCGAGGGTGTTATTGATTGAACAGACGCATATCGCAGATGTAAAGTACGAACACACTGTAGTTTTTGCGTCAGGTTAGAATTAAAGTCTGCAAGCAAAAAGTCGCAGTAGTGGAAGTAAGGTATCATCAGGGATTGCACCAAGATCTTTCTTAAGGCTCTGGTTAGAGACACGTTTAATCTTTTATATGTATGGATTGGAGAATTAGCTTTCTTACAGGGATTAACAACGTGATTTTCTGTCTATAATAACTGCAAGATTTTCTCGGAATCAGTGAAGGGAATTACAATTTGGTTGATATTAATGAGAGGAATACTGCTTATGTCTATGGTATTTAGCAACAACTATCATTACCCGCGATTTTAAGGGACTAAGACCAATTCACAGATTATGCATTCCATAAATGAACAGTCAAGATCCTGTTTGATGTTCGTTATTGCTTTCGAAAGTGTGTAAAGCTAGAAGTTTTTAGCGTGGAGGTGGCATTTACGTGACTAATTTCAAGAGAAATATCATCGATGTACAGTGCAGCGGTTTTAAGTAAGAAGGGGTGTTTATTAAATATGTAGCATGGAGGGACAGATTTTGAAAGAATTTAATTTGCTTGTTTTGGATTGTCAGGGTAATTTTATTTCTACCACTTCGACGATGATTATCGCTGACTTATATTTTGCCACGGCTGTTGAGACTCTGCTGCTGGATACTTTTATGGGCCTATGACCATAAGGGAAAGAGTCTTGGAGATTGATAAGATATGTCGTTATGGGAAATGAAACACAAGTTATTGTTTATAAACTATTCCACATAAAATGTAATGCCGTTGTTTCCTGGAGAATATGTGCCACTTTCGCACTAACTATGTTAACGCACTTCTAAAACTCTGCTCCTGAACTCCACTAAATTCAACTAATGCTGAGACACAACAGCCTAGTCTTCTACTGGAATAAACTAAAACATTGAACTGCTAGTGCCTACTCTACCACACTGGCTTAGAATCGAACGGAGAATGCGTTTTCTTCCAACCAACTAAGTTAGCGGAGAGTGTCTCTTGGCCGCAAAATGTCAAGACTAAATAAACATGGCAGTCTGAGGATCTCACAAAGCTATGTTTATCCTTTCAAACGTGTTTTTTAGAAAAATGTAGAATATTTTTTTCCGTGTTCTCGTCTCTATTGGTAATATGTTCCCTTCGATTTTCTCTGCTATTTAATTGGTTAGATGGCGTACGTGACTAATTGCATGTCACCTTCATCTCTTACGTATTAAATGGAAGAGTTAGGATCTCCCTTTGAGATTTTTCCCTTGTCTTTTCACTCCTGTAATCGTCATATTCTTTATTACGTCTTCCTTGCTTTACAATCACCTAACCGTATACAAATAAATATCTTACTCAAGGATTCTCCTTTAAAAAAGTCTGCAGAAAATATCGGTATGCCTGGGTCATATTTTACAAAATATTATTACAAGAGGCAACATAAAAATTCCCAGATCAGATTTTTTGGCTAAAGTAGCATTCTGCCTTCTTGCAGGAAATAATTCAACACTTGTACACGACATAGAAATGGAACTAATTCATCCTTAAAATAAGTAAGTTACATAAAATTACTTACTATAACCACTGTAATTAAATTTGGGGGTGGCAGCTCATAAATACTGTCCCAACAGTGAACACAGTAAGGAACCCAGAAAGCTACCAGGAGAGATTTCCGGAAACAACATAATGCTGCCCTTCGCGAATATAGGAGTCGAACCACAGGAAGACACTATCAGATATATTTAACACCTTTAGTTTGATAAGAAGTAAGGCTGTGTCTACGGAATCAAAAGCTTTAGTCATGTCAAGCAAGACGTGTAGTGTAAGCCTTTGCTCATTGCAGGCGCAACATAAGCAATTTCACAAGAAAAATAATGCGTCTGAATGAAAACTTTCTTAACAGCTGCATGCAAGAGGTGTATGTGACAAAATAACATCACTTCCAAGAAGTTCTATAAAAAAGGTAGGATGTTACTATAACTAATTTGTACGCGACATTGAGGAGTTATGTCCAGTCATCACACCGCGTGTTCCAGCTGCGAAGTGGGCTACGTTCTTATAAAGTCGATTTGAAAGCATTGGATGTTCAATAAGTTCATTGGAACCTTTTTTTTTTTTTTCCCAAAAATTCGTTAAAACGGAAAATCTAATATATAGCGTTTTAAAGTTATAAATTATACTTTTGAATGCTACCCCAAGATCCTGATGTGTTATTTGTAATCACTAAAACGTTTAATGTATTGCTGACATCCTTCAAGATTAAGGTAAGTCAAGTAGAGCAGCGCCCTATATCCTGATAGGTCTGTAGAACTACTTGAAGCGTTATTTGACCGTAATATATGGTACAATTGTTAAGGGGAATAGAAGTCTTCCAACATGGACATATGGCACCTGATAACTTTGCCTCTTAGTGGACACAGATATTCACCTCGTAGGACTGGTATTTCTGTCCAACAGTTTCATATGCGCAAGATCGCTGCCAAATATGAGCCACATGGTCACACGAGGAACAGTAATGAATTTATTATCAGACTGGAGCGATTTGATCGGGAAGGTTCATGCATGACAGTCCAGGTGTTTGGTACATCATCCTGTTTTTGAAGTCCGCACAAGAGATTTCTGCATTGTGCAGTTCGATAAACGGGTAGTTTTGCTGGTCAATAATTCTAGACCTCATGCACGTTTTGTGTATCTCTATCGGCGGTGGAAATAAAAGCTCTTGGAACATCTTCCTTTGTTGCATGAATTAAGTCCATATTGCTTTGATTTGATCTTGAAATGGTAGGAAATGCATTGTTCAATAAAGATCTGGGTTAGACGATCTCACATGATGGGTTCCATCGTGCATGAAGCAATGTACTGTACCTTACAACCTCAAAGAGTGATATACGAATTGCTCAATGCTATTAGTGTGCTGAAGAGATAAACATAGCTAATAAAAAGAACAATGAGTTAAAAAAATACTCCGCAGCAAACAAAATTATTTTGGGCTCTGTGTAGAACGTGTCCTATCTCAGCAGCTAAATATATCCATGGAACTGTTTTATAGTTCTAAAACTGATGTTAAAGGTGCGATAGTTTTATTTAAACTCCTATATCTATAGACATATGCATGTATACCATATCCATCAATTAACTCTTTGATAGATTTTGTACCTGTGGTTTTTAGAAGAGCCGCTACATTTAAATCTGAACAAACAGATTCCCCTTTGACACACTAAAATCAACGTTCAGCTGTAAGTATTCAATCGTAGAATTGCTTTTTAGAATCGTGCGGATCTTTAGGTTTACGGTACATCCCTTGTTTTCTCCCAGATTGCATTCCCTATTATATGAGAGGACCACAAAAGAGTTCGGGAAACGCCTTGCCTCCCTACCTCAATGACGATTGATATCTGGAGGTTTTTAGGGACGCGAATCACGAATATGACGTTATGAAATGAAGCCATGTCCTCGACCGAGCACCTGGATCATCTCCCTTCAATCCTTGCCAGGTTTAATGTTAGGCAGGGGTGTCGAGAATGTCATATGGTATATTTCAAAGTGCTGAAATATTATGAACAGTTTTGCTTGCAGTCTGAAAAACTTAATAAGCCGGGAAACAAAAGGTATTCATGCAATATATTATATTATAAAATATACAAAGTGAGATATGGAACTGGAAAAAGCAAACGTGTGTGGAGAAGCCTGAAAGGGGCTCAGTGGTTTCGAGATGAAAGTAACTAGTGGCAAGTGTATTTTGGTCGAGCACATCAAAGGCACGAGTGTAGTATATGCACCTTTTCCTTTTTAACACGTCCTTGGACAACACCTGAAGCGGAATTTTAATGTTCAAAGATCTTATTTTGCAGATATTCCTGCGGGTAAAGCAAATAACACAAATTCAGTTCGTTATCAGTAAACCTTACTAGAAAGTTTATGCTACAGTGAAGAAAGCTTGATTGCGAATGGCGCTGCGCTGTACATGTTAAAGTAGCTAATGGTGCACAGAATCTGCTGCAAGTGTCAAGGTCTTGCTGAAGGAACCTTCTCTAGTTGTGAACCTCCGAAGATCATTGGCCCCCTGCTTCATACGGGCTATATGCAACCTATTTCAAATTTCCAACTATAAAGTTTCAAGTAAACTGTATTAAATGTTTACACCCCTATATGATGCTATACCTGCTCAGATGGCACAGAAAGATTTACTGTTAGTCAACTGTGGCAGGAAAAATTGAAGGAATAGGTGGAAACTGCTTTTGAGCAAGAATAAAGAATTCGGTACGCTGTGTTCAGTTGCTGATGTTTTATTAGTTGAAATGTTTTCTCGCCGAGAACTACAGTGAACTAGAAACTAGTGACATGGTTTGCTTACAATGTTTCTATAGAAGTGTAAAGGGGGTTCTCGTAATGAGATAGCACTATCCCATATGTTTAAAAATATTATTTGAATACGTAAAACCAAAATAGTAGGAATTTTCTGAGAAAAAATTACTGATGTCTTTTGTTAAAGTAGCTTTCATTGTGCGAAAAAAATACTATAAAGCATGTGAGGCACACGGTAAAAGATTTAAAATACCCAGCGTCTGTAGAAATTGTTGAAAAGTTGACGATATTCTTCAATCATGAAGTACAATATAAATGTAAAGCCTTTTGTCAAGGTTTCAGAAAAATATGAAGTGTTTTCCTCCTTGGGAAAATCAAAACAGATTACTATACGCCTGACTCTCTGCCTATTTTCTCTTTGAAAAGTCCTGTTATTCAAATCACCCTGTACAACATACTTTTACAAAGACAATTTTCCTCTTTTAGTTGTTTGAATAGTAGAAGAGCATTCTGACATTTCGTAGGATTACTTATGTGAGAACACAAGACAGTGGCGCGATCTTGTTGTTAAACGGAGTTAATTTGTGAATCCTGGATCAGGTGATTCAGGATAAAAGGAAAACTGAATATCAGCTTATTTTATAAATGGATACATGAGATGGGACAAGGAGTTATATGTTAGAACAAGGAAGATTGAGCATAGCATACAATTAGGTTAGCTGGCTAAAGCAAATAGTCACCAGATGAAACATTCTGTGCCAAGCAGCTCTTGCCCTTAAGAAATTAATTATATTTCATTTCACAATTTAATGAATATTCTTACAAGTAAGATACAGTGGAACCAGTCAGTGCCATTAATTGCCTGACCAGAAAGTAACAACTGCCAATCACAGGAGAAAGAAAAAGAATAAGAGGCGTGTAAAACACAGACATAAACTTTGTTCTGAAAATTTTGTTATGTATTATCAATTTTCCTCTGTTTTATTTCACTGTAGACTTTGATTATAGCACATTCGTGTCAGTTAAATGAAAATGACTGGAAGTATGTAGCAGCGAGGAAGAACAGCGCCAGAGAAAAACTGATGGTTTAGCCCTGCTCAAAAGCAACCTGTTGCGAGGAATAACTGGCAAGTGAATCTCAAAGTGTGCAAGATGGAAGCGTCTTTCGGTTTTTGACGGCGAAAGGGCATTCTGGAGTTGAAATTCAAAGCCTAATGAGTGGTGTGACTAAGTCAGCATGGTCAGTACTAACCATGCTTGAAGAACAGCCCACTCCGTCGATGGTAAATGAGCTTGTTCAAGCCAACAGTCGCATTACAGAGGATAAGATCCACTTCTCACCAACATCAGTCATGGCAGTGTCCCTCACAACTTGCAGTACCACAAAGGGTGTTCACGACTCGCGCCTGCGTAGAAGATGCAATCAGGAGGATGATAGAGCTCTGCAGAGTAGTGTTAAGAATGGCGAGTTGTAGGATATGGAAGTACACCGCATCCCCTCCGCCGAAGAAGTTCAGCAACGTCTTCTTCAATCACCAATGCCCAGATCTGACAGAATTCCCCTCCATGGCCTCTTGAGTTAATAATGGAGACTGTGGACAACCTGCGACGGCGGATCATGAACAAAAAGACGGGCTTCATATCCCGCATAGTCATTCTGTTGCGAAGACTATAGATACTCTGGCACGCTTCAAGTGGGAGGTCTTGCAGCACCCCGCTACAGTTCCGACCTCTTTCCATGTGATTTTCTGATGTTGGCTTTCTGAAGACGAGTTCGAGGCAGCGATGCAAGATTGCCTTCGCTCCTAGTACGCCGCGGCGACTTATGACTCGGTGTCTTCAGTGACGGGGAATATTGACAGATATGTCTTTACTTTGTCCACAATTCACACCGATTGTTTTCATTTGACTATACCTCGTAAGTGATTTACAGGTACAATAACTTAACGATTTTAATTTTCATGAGAAATTGGCAATCAATAGAATAAATACATGTATACTTGAACCAAACTTGTATTAATTTATCTTATTTTTAACTAAAAAGTATATTATACATTATATAATTAAATCATTTGCAAGCCGATAGCTCTAGAGCACTTTGTGTAAAACAAAACGTTGTTTGTGATATTAAAGGCACCCTAATATGACTTGGACTTGGTACCCATGGGAGCCTCATGAGAGGGCGGGGGTTCAGTTAGCAAGAAGATATTAGGAGAGTAACCCCATCGCCTCCATCGCCATCTGGCAGGGAACTAATGTACAACGTAAAACGACCTCTTTTTCTAGGTATGGAGTTCTTTAACGTGCCGTAAATCACACTTGGCCCATGGCTTAAAGTCCCGTAAGACTTGCGGTCGAGAATTCCACATCTTGAAAATTCCACTGACTTCGACCGTGTTTGAAGCCGTGAACCTTGGGTCCGGAGGAGAGAGCGTTACCCCTAGGCCGACACCTCAATATGTTCATTAAATATTAAAAGAGTGCTGATATGCGGATCGATTTTAACTTGCTTTATTTAGCTCCAAATAGTTAAGGGGAGATTATCGACCTTAAACAAAGGGTATCCCAAGATAATGTGTAAAAAATACTTTTGTGTGTGTGTTAAAGAGAATACATTGCAATACATCCATAAAGAAATTTTGGACGGAAGCCTGTACTTCAAATGCAATTTTGTGTGGAATTTGTTTCATTATGAATAAAAATGTATGAAAATATTTAATTATGTCTGGTTCTGGATGAAGTTTCACTGGAGCACGACAGGAAGACTTTTGGGTGAAGTCACTCTTAGGGATAAACGCACCTGTATCACATAAAGTTGAAATTTTACTATATCGCACTACTGCTTGAAAATTTAGTTATTTACAATAAATTGAAACGTTCAGAATTTTTCTTTGCCCATATGCAGCATTATTAGACATGTATTGTACTGTAGTTTTGGTTCTAGGGAACACCTAATTTCTGTAAAATAATTTCCTGCCGTTTTTAGAGCAATGTTGCATTCTTTGTATTTTATTGTGAATAAAAACGTACACAGCTGTGGAAAGGATCCTTGGCTCTGTCTGTTCATGGAAGACCTGGTAGCTAACCCGAAGTGCTGGATATAGCATACCACCGCTCAAATTAGAACACTACCTCCTTCCTAGAGGTATAAAGTGAAGCTTGTAAAATATTGGTGGCAGAGTAATAACACCCTAGGAGTCGGGGCTAGTTTGAATAATAACCGCTGATGGGAGTGTGACTTCTCCACTCGGGAATTTTCTCCAGTCATTATTCACAATTTAGCAATTTTTGTAAGTTGCAAATGGACGGGACTGTCCAAAGCTAAAAACTGCAATATTTCTCTCTCACTCTGACAAAATGGAGAGTGCGGAGGAAGATTGGAACAGGCGACAACAGAAATAATTCATATTGCCTCATGAAGCGTCTCTTCTCTGGCGCATGTATGTGCTTTAGTTACGGTTTTGATAAGTGCTACACACAAATCCATTCCATTTTCAAATTCTGATAACACTGGGACAAGTGGGTGAGATGCGGCCTTGTTTTAAAGCAGTAACCGAAATATATGGATAAAGTTACAACGTTCTAAGAACCCACTAAAAACTAAAACTAATATTAATTTTGTTATCAACAATAACTTAATTGTATTTCTTGAAATTATTTTATCGACCAGTTTATATATCCAGACTATCATTTTTTCAAAACATTCTTTTATTTATGACAAACTTCTCAAAAGTCTCCAATGTACACGGTTACCAAGTCGATATTTCATCGTTTTCCAAGGACTTTATAGCAATCATGATGAGGTGTACAATTTTTCTTCTGAAATTATTTTAAAATATAAAAGTGCTATTTCTATTTAATTTTCGCTTTATTACTATATTGAATTGATTTTAAATTATACATAAACTTTTATTTTATAACGTTAATAAAAGTAATACATTAAAATAATAAACCTTCACTGTATATACTACACCACCGTCTTTTTAATTTATCGATAAATGTCATTGTTACAATCCACAATAGCTTTAATAATGTTGCGATGATATCGTTAAAGTTTTCTTTCACACTTGTGACGGATGTCACTATTATGTACAAGTTTTCTTGCTGTAACAACCTGCAATTAAGATTGCAGGTTTGACAGGAACGTCTCTGTTTGAAAGACTGCTGTTCCCTCCTGGGTTTCGTTTTTAGCCCTTGTTCCCCTTAATCTTCGAAACGTTTAATCCAATGGTTTACAGTCTTCATATCTCTTTGGACATCATTTGCTATGTCATCTATAGGAAGGTGTGCTTTCCACATTCCTACGATATGTTGGCGTGTCTTTTCTGACATAAGGTATGCTGTTTTCTAAATTTATAGCTTTGAAAGCATACACAAAGAGGATGAATGGTGTTACGATAGCTGAGCAATATTAAGATGTATGTCTTTTGTTTGAAAAGTTGCAACCTTGTAAGATGACAATATCGATAACAATTTCGGCTCGGCAATATTAAATGTATTTAATTAGTTTGACAGGTGTATAATTAGGTTAAAATGCAGTACATCAGTTTGAAATGTGTTAAACCATGTTGGCATGCATTTGAAACGTGTGCAATTAAGTTGAAATGTGTTCAATTTTGTTGCATATATTTCATTAGCTCACACATTTAAGTACATTAGCATGAATTTATTATTGAAACACGTTTTATTAAGTTGAAATGCATTTAATTAGATGGATATGCATTACTGCTAGTACAAGTTGTACATTTTGTGATTTCTTTATTTTTACTAACACCAGGTTAGGTTGAACAAATACATACAATACTAAGAAATGGCTGAGGGCGTATTTTTTAATCTGTTGACATTTTTCAGTAACAACAAGGTGTCATTTTCATAGATTTCCCAGGAAAAAATAAATTATAGGATAAGGCATATTAAAACACAAGTGTAATAGGCGTGAGCGGATATATCGATCTTCCATTACATTCTAGAAATGATCTACCGATTCAAGTATAGAAATTACGAAAAATGGGAAATTTAAATGCGAAAGTGGAATAGAAACTTTATGTGGCTTATTTATTGCATACCTGGCATACAATAAAAATGTTTTGCTGTGAGCTGAACCAACTTTGCAGCCATAAACTTCTGATTCTGCAAGTGTATTCTCAAAATGGGACGATGGCGCTAAGCTGTAAGCTCCAAAACGTTCAATTTCAGATCATTGCTCAAGCGCATACTGCGCATCACGGACCCTAAATGGCATAAAGCTAAGAAAATATTTTACATAAACACTATTATTCATGCATAAAACTCCCTTATATTAGAATAAAATAGCTTCCATTTAATAATTTACTCCTTGGTTTTCCTGCTTTTTGCATACAACGCTATTTTTATATTTTTAAATAAGCGTTATTTGCAATTACAATATAATTAAATAGCTGTTTAATAATGAACTTTATCACTTTATAAAAATTGTTAAACACACCGACTGCCTTCGAAAACAGTTGGTAGAGCTGTGTACTTAGCTACTGCTATTATGCTTCAGAATTGAGGGATATTTTAATTATGCAAAATTAATATACAAACCAAAGGTAAATATACTATTATAAAATAATATTTATTAGCACTCTTGAAGATCAAATAATTTATTAAGGCGAAAGAAACACTCTTTTTCCTATTAAGTTACATATACTAACATAATGCTCTTTAGCTAGTCTATTATACTACAATTATGTTAAAGTCAACAATCAGTACAATTAAGAAGAAAGACTATAGCACTTAATTGACTTAAATAGTTTAACGTGGTGTGTAAACGGTTTGATTAATCAAAGCATTTGATTTTTAGGGTCGGAAAAGAATATTTGGATACGTCAGCCCTGCTCAAGAAGCCAAAGTCTATGCCAAACGTGTGGACATCTCCAAGAGGAAGTGATGAGGTGAGGAAAGGAAGTAAACGGTTACCCTAACATGTTTCCAGGTAGGACACCCCAAACCTGGTGGAGCCCCTCAGAAGAGTCGCTTGCATTTTAGATGCTGGGGCAGAAACCTTTCGAAAGCACAAGCTACGCCAACGGAATGAAATGATATAAAATGGAAGAGCGGAAAGATCCATTCCAGCATTAACTTAAGTGAGCACAAACAACCAAGTCAGATAACCGGAGTCAAAGGATTTGAACCCCAAGCGTTATGTGTGAGCTGAGCCACCCCGCTTGGTTACTTCCACACAACAACACAGAAACATAGAAGTAGCCAGTGGAACAGAGAAATCCGTAATGGAATGATATGTAACGCTGTACTGTGGACTGGATGTCATGAAATAAGTATCCGGTATGCACTTATTAGTGTTCTCATAAATTGCTATATTGTAGTTGAACAGTCAGAACATAACTGCACAATGCAGACGTGTAACGTAATCAAATGTGCCCGTTAGCGGTTAGTGACGTAACACGGAAATACACGAAGCTAAATCCTTGCTGCGCACTCACTGGTGAACAAGCTTGCTCGTATATGATTCGTTTGAGTCGAGAGCTATAGGGCCATCTACAGACAGGCCACTGTTCCGCATTGCCCAGCACCCAAGCTTTATTTTAACATGGCGCAGAGTGTTGCGAGTACGCAGGTTCCTTGTTGTTGATTTGGTTAATTTACGGACGCTCTTTAACATCCCAGGTCATCAGCATCCCTTAAATGCAGGGCGTAAAATGGTCGGTAAATTTTGTTCAGAGCCCTCAGGCTTCAGGTTCTATGACGTAGGACCTACGGCTTTACTTCCCTTCCGAAGGAGGCCACACTTAGGATTTTTACACCCCAAAAAAAATCCATCCATGCTGGCCGGGAGGCTCGTTGTGGGGAGAGGGGCAAGATCAGGAATGGTTTAAGGATATTGAAAGGCTAAAAAAAAATCACCGATTGTTCATGTAGGAGAAACTGCGCATTTTGTGGCGGGGATGAGGAATGCGTACATATTGTGACAGAATGTACCCACTGTGAATAGCTGAGAAAAACACTTGTTTCCCGAAACGAAATTAACGCAGTTAGAAATCGATTGACATGCTGGAACCTGTTTGCGAATCACTAATTGGTTGGATATGGGCATTTTCTTAGTCAAAGAGAGCGAAGTTAGAACCCATTTATTTTCCGGCTACAATCCCATAACTGGTGTAATTGTAAATAATGTGTTAAGCTATTTTCACTAATATGTCTGGAAATAGCATTCCTTACATTTGTAAACTTTTACTTATTATTGTTGTTGTTGTTGTTGCTTTACAATTTTATTTATTTTTCCTCTTTCTACTTGTGTACCATACTTAAGTACGGTCGACGATCCATGCATAAAATATATTTGTAATATGCGTATACAATTTTATAACAATAAAGATACCACCACCACTCAAGCTGCACCTCTCTCTTTTCCGTGATCCGGTGAGTCCAAGGCAACGTCAACACCCAGCCCTTTCAGTAATACCAGCATCTGTTTGGTTGCCATACAGAATTTTTAAGCGAAATGAAATGAAGTGAAAAAGATCTGAAAGAAGTGAAGACAGTTGGTTGCGTGCAATCGGCATAACCTCAAAACCCCGGAAAAAAAAACAAAAAGTTTATCATTAGCTATTAGAAATGCTTCTGCCCCCAAGCTCATATTAAAAACATAATTATATATTTACCTTGTTGCGAACATCGGTTGAACATGTATAGCGAGTTTCAATATGACATTCATAATTTTTCTCATGCATTTAAAAGAAACAAATTGAAGCAGGAAATGTTGTCTCAAAATTTCCTATTCGATTATAATTGATTCTGATGACTACTATAATAATAATTGTATTTTGTTACAGGTAATCAAGGGTAATAATACTATAATTGAAAGGAGGACCCCAATATTATGTGTATTAGTACATGTATGTAGATATGTCTTTTTGGTTAGTAAGCTATATTCAAGTTAACTTTCAGTAATACCATGTCTTTGTCATGTGTTTGTAAAGAGAATGGAACTGCTGTCTTTGTCGGGGACAATAGCTTCACCTGAGAAAAAGGTCTTTCGGTTTAAACTTTATCCTTTGTCAAACCCTCGCGTACACACCTGTTCGTTGCCAGAGGTGATAACACTGTAAATGGCTAGGATTCAATTGAAATCGGTACTGGCCCTTTTCAAAAGAAAATACCGCTTACAGTAACAAGCGTTTTCATAGAAACCAAGATTTAACTATTTCAAAGGAGGCCGCGTACATGGCTAGAAACGTGATATATCTCCAGAATCTAGTGACAGGGTAAATGTACTATTTCCTTAGCGTGGGAATAAGAAATATTTCCTGGTAAAAACCCAGAGTCTTTGACCAATCCACGTGTTTAAAAATCAGACGTATAGAAGCAAACTTGTAATAGATAATGCCCTAGTGTGATCCATTAATATCCTAGAACGAATCAAATTCAATTTATTTAAAAGGATTAAATTTTCGTAAGGGAGGAGCGAGCTGGCATAAGAGACTTAATATTAACTATGAGAAGTTTAAGTCCCGAAGCAGTGGTGACAGGAAGCAGTCCTAAAAGTAACAATAAGAGTAGTAACTGTAGTAGAAAGAGTGGGAATCAGCCTTATCTGCCAGTGTGGCAGTGGAATAGTGAAACCTCGCGAAGAGGCAAAGTAAATCGTTCGGTCCGTGAGAGTCGGTTAGCAAGCGCAACGTAATAGTAATAATAGTCCCAATCGTAATAAAGTGAATAAATACGCGAGGAATACAGCAAACTATAATCCGCCGAAGCACAGCATGTTCCAAACCTTTCAAGTTGTCAAATAAATTAAATGTTCAACCAGTGCCGAACTTTATTATTACAGTGAACAATCTACTTCCTTCCTAATGACATTACGTCATTAAAAACATCCAAAATTCCCGAGATTTCTATCCTCTGCATTGAAAACAGAGAGTTAGGAAGCATCGAACTAATGACTCCGAAAGCCGAGGCAAGACAAGAAGAGCATCAAATCGTCAAATTAAATAAATAATAAATCACCAACATCCTAAAATAACCCAGAAACAATAATTCCCGTTCCAAAATTGTCGACCAACGTAAGGGCTATAATACCGTTCCAAAATTAAGATATTAAAGTTATATTTTGAGCTGGCTTCAGCTATAATTTCCCTTTTCAATACAATCCTACATTCAACATCGCATTTCCCGTTCAATTCGCTTTCTGAAAGAAATTAAAACTAGTTTACAATACTTTAATATCTCTACGCAGAATTAAAAACTGGAGCATGTGTTGATTTTTATAATCTTCTATAATTATGTTTTGCGCAGAATAAAATTTTAACAAACCGAACTCCATTGGAATTAGTTTTTGAAATACCAGAAGTACGAGCGAGGTATCTATGATTTATTACAAAAAATTTATTCTCAACTGATAAGTTTCCTTTCACTCAGTTCTGGCATTAATATCTCAAGTTGGGTTATGACTCCGGTAACAATATAGCAACTAACAAAATAGAATGGAAAATAAATTGTGAATGTTCACAACATTTTAGGCAGTATTTTATTTCAAGCTACAAGTGTTGTTATTAATGCCAGAGAATAAATGGCTGATGTAGGCATGTAAATATAAGCAAACTTGTAATATTATTGTATAGAAGCGTTGTATCCAAAATGTATTTATGAATTTGAAACTGCTGCTGCTTTTTGCACGCTTGAGTTCCGTCTATGCACTGTCAAACAATGAATGTTCCCTGTTCGTAACTAAGGCGATTTTCAACGCGTCTTCCGCTAATCCGCCTTATAATTAAGCTCGTTAAAAGTTTAATTAAAACAGGCATAACAATGTCACGGCAACGCAAAGTGAGATAACAGTTGAAAGTGTATACGCATAAACTTATCAAATCTGATAGATTACACCATACTCATCTGGGTTTAACGATACAGGCAAAATTTTAATATTAATCTCTTCTATTTTCCTGCCCTCACTGCTCAGAGTGAAGCCCTCACAAAATTACTATTCCCCGCCATTGTGGGACTATGGAAAAGTCATAATAAAATGTGTAAGCAAGCAAGCCTGAGTTAAAAGTAATGTGAATAAGAATAGCACTCAATCACTGAATTCCTCTGGTGTTCACAAACAAAGTTTTATGCAGGTCATTTCTATAACGGAGGTTGATGATAATTCATATAAAACACCTCATGGGATGGCCAATTATACCGCATATTTAACAACTGCATACCATAGGAGGTAGGGGCGATTAGCTACCGACCCCAAAAATAATCTTTCATATTTTTTATTACTGGGAAATTTGTTTTGTCTTTTATGATTTTTATGTTTGTCATATTATGTCATTGTTGCATATAAAAACGCAAATTCATCCCATCTTTCTGGTCTCCTCTCTTTCTACGTGATCGCGGTTGCGTCCCTTTTAAGTCTATGTCATCCGCTAACATATGCCTCCCTGATCTAGGAAGCTTGTTACGTGACAGTGCATGGAGATTCCCTTCTGAACTTTTACAGTAAGTAGACGTAGCCAAGAAGTTCCCTGGAAAACGGGGTTTTATTTTGGTTTGTATTAAAAATGAAACGGAGCTTCTTGTTTACTTCACTGTGTCCTATTTTATGCGACTCTGTAGTTGCATAGACGTCACCTTTAATAAATGCTTCTTAATTGACAATTTGTTATATGTCGTTTAATATTTTACAAATTCTTGTGTGTAAAATTTCAGGAAATTATTCCGACGTAGTTTACAAGTAATTTGTATCAAGTTAAACAGCCACATAAGATATTAAATTCTGTCTTTTTAGCAACTATTTTTTTATTAAAAAGTGGAGAAAAACTTTTTTTTCCATTCCTCTTAAATGTTGTTGAAATCCCTATTCCCTGTGTTAACCAACCACACATTTCCACAAATCCTTTAGGGTCTTAATATTCTTTTTAGATATGATATCCAGAGAAATATTACATTATAACATAAAATTACCACGTAAAAAATGGTAGCTTCAGCGTGGTTCGAGCTTATTAAAGCTAAAAGTAATCTCCTACGTCCCCGTGTTATACACATTGTTACAAGAGATCAAATTTTGGCAACAGTTGAGTTATAGAAATTATATTTGTTATCTTGATATTTATCATAAATTAGTAATAACTGCAGTTAGAGGCCTGCACTTCATTACTGATTGTAATCCGCCAACTTTATGATATGAAGAAGAGTGACGATAAGTAGGATATAATCCTGTTTTACAGTTTCACTAAAGCAGGTGATGCTCTTGTCGTCCAGGAATCCGGCAATGGCCAATTCAACCTGAATGACATTGCAGCATATACTTCATGTCTTGTTTCGCGAGACGAATGGCCAGTGGGCTAAACAGCACACAAAGGGGGATTTTGCATCATAAATATAAAGAGATGCGGTCCACAACCAAAGTACGCAATCTAGGACAAGGTGCAGAAAACGGTGTAACTGCACTCACAGAGTAGCGAGGAAAAGTAAAATGACTTAAGATGTTCTACAGGGAATGATCTGTGTACCGAGGCCGCCAGTGCTTGCCTCACCTGCGGGATGACATGGAAGATGCAGGAATCCGGGGAGGCGATGTAGAAGCTTAGGCGGGTCCTTAACGTTTCCGTGGCGATCCTCGGTCTCAAACACTAAGAAGCACGAGGAGACCCCATGCTAAACCCCACCAGAAGCAAAGAATAGGAACCTTTCCAGAAAGCAAGCCACCGCCACGCCACAAGGCACCAGCCCGCCCCGTCTGACACTTCCGACCTTGTAACTGATGCTATGGAATGAAATGAAAGGAAATGGGAAAGCGGAAAATTCGTAGAATGTTTGAAACTGTAATTTGTGTGGGTTTCTTAACGAGCACCATTTAACAACATGAGTCATCGCCAAATTCTCGTATCGTATCGGAGAACTTCGTAAAATCTATTCACAAGCGCATGCAGCGAGTGCACACTGCAGTGGCCACTTTGCCTATAAATATAATGGTTACAATCATAAGTATCTGGAAAGAGAACGCTAGGGTAAAGTAGAGGTGGCCGAGCGGTTTAGAAAGCATTGTCTTCTGCGTAAGCTCCTGGGTTCAAATCCCACACATTTTTATTGTGGTTTATATGTGTAAATATAGAACAAGTTCCCTTAATACCATATTATATTTAACTGAGATTTATGACATTACCCATGCAGACACAACGTAATCACAAACTAAAATATTCTTTACAAATAACTAAATAAATACATGAACAGAAACATTTATCTTCTAAAGTGAAAACGCTTAGAAATTAAAATAATGAATATTGTGTATAAACCCTCAGCATGTATAACTGCCCGGAATCTTCAGATTTCTACAGTAGTGTGAACGAGAGACTACAACATCCCAGACTTCTTGAAATGGCGCCCATAAGCCATCTTTTGCCGTTCTTGCATGTGCAGGGAATGCGTGTACAACATATTGCATTTGCATAGAACAAATCCTGGAGGAAATATACTAAACGTTAAATCTTGCTGTGTATGGTAAACAATAGTACCATTTGTCATAATATGTTTATTTAAGTATATAACAAAGGTTTATATTAAAAAAATGTGTTTCATGCTGGGAGGGGAACCTGCGCTCTTAGCTACATCAGTACACACACACACTGCCACAGAGCTAACAGAACACACATACTAGACAGTCTTCAGTGCATGTCATATAACAAACTGTTGCAGTGGCTACACAGCCTTGTGAACCGCGCGCTGTAACGAGTAGGACTTTCAAGAGATGACTTCCCCCTCCAAAGGGTGTATTTCCATTGACTATAGCAGCAAAGCCCTAATACCTCTTACTCAATTTTACAAGGTTATGTTTTCCACTCCTATTAACAAAATACAGGACACACATAAATATGTCAGTGGTATGGGGCCTTTTATGGAATGCCACTGTTTTCAGAGAAAATAATTTCGGATTTCGTACTTTTTAACCACCCTGTATATAGATATAAAATACAAAACTAAATACCATTTCACTGTAATGGTGCAGGGAAATCGCTCTGGGTCTATATATAGCATTAAGGTTCCCGCCAGGGGGTATAGCAACACACCGATAAGAGCCAGACCTGGGATTTCACTTCTCCTTTGAAGCGCTCACTCGTCTAAACACCGAATATTGAATTAGTTCTCTCTCACAAGGCCTAACTTGAGACGAACATGCTCATTACTCTAATGAAATCTATTTGTTCCCTTAAGTTCAACATATTCCATACTTAGCGCCGAGTCACCTGTCTCCTCCGTATTCCTTATCTCTTGATCCCTTCCGCATCAACTGTAAACTAAAACTCAAAAAGTTGGGGCAAAACAAAATTTCCATTTAATATTTATGCCTTTGTGTAGCTAATCAATTATAAATTATTTTATTTGCTGATGACTAAACCCATCTGTAATGTGTTGCTGTTAATTTAATGCTATTAACTTTTAATGACGTTATGATAACCTAAAGTGCCATACAAAGCTTTAACAGAATACAAAAGAGAAGAAAATGCGACGAACTAATTCAGCATGTATTACGTCAATAAATGTAATATTTAATTCAATTATTTTGTTCATTTATCAATGAAACAATCCGATGTAAGAATGCAATGAGTCCCAACCAATCACAGCTACCTGTTCTGCATATTTAATGCCTCTACGTACAATTTTATCGCTATAATGTTAAGTTATTTAATCCACTTGTTATTACTGATGGATAAAATACAGCTGAACGAGGCCTTAACATATCCGTTTGATTATCTTGGTTGATGTAATTTGTTTAACTATTCATAATATGTCCTTATTTTAAGTAGGTATTTATTTTATTTCATTCACCCTGCAATTGGGCTTACACCAGGTGGTAGTGGAGAAATACTGAAATTATAATATTTACAAAATTCACTTAAAATTCTTGGGATACAATATAATTCCGACTGAAAGTATGCAACTAAATAAAATATGTGGAAACCTAAGAATATATTCTATACACTAAATAACGCACAATTCATGATATTTAATACATCTTAGATATCTTAATTAACAAAACCTATAATTAAATTATCAGTTAACTTAGTTTAATACAAATCTACCTACTTTAATGCCTGTCACCCTAATTAAATATATCAACATACGTCGACATTATTTAATATATTTGTATTAATTGTTAAGGAAATATTATATTAAATATTACTCTAGGGTATGCCTTTCTCTATATGTAATTTAAACCTCTTTAACAACTCAAGTTCGATGGTACAATACGAAAAAAATTACGAGCAACATAACATTTGAACACCATTGGCTATAATACTTTCAGACAAGTGAAGAACTTCATAATGTTCATGTGTTAGAGTTTATTTCTTCTTTTTGAATAATGTTTAATGCTTATTTTTACTATACCGGCATATATTGATGATACATAAGATGAAATGATACAAAGGGAAGGAAGCGTTTCAGGCCTGTCATCGATAAACCGAGGAAAAAAAAACTGAAAAATAGCTCATAAGAAAGCACAGTCCTAACGGGATTGAACCGCAGACTTTCCGTTCGCAAGATTCTGCATGAGCGATATCAGCCACCCGCGCCCGTAGAAGATTTTGGAAGATAAAGTGAACGATACCGTCGATAGTGATAGTTAATATCAAATGAGAAATATTGCCTTATTAAAAAGAAGAAAAAAAATGCTTTTTTCGGAAAGAAAGTAAAAATATTCCAAAACTCATTTAATTAGCACGATATGTTATGAATCTCGGTGAAATTAACAATAGTGTATTAATTTTAGATTATAGCATGCTTAAATGTTTTTTATTTCATTTAAAACACCTTTTCTTTGGTAGATACCCTCTTACCATGCCCTCATTCCGCTACGCAATCAGAGTTTGTATACACTTGCTGAAGTCGATTGACCTTCAGTGTACACACGATTCCCGTCACGACTGGAATTAAAAGTTCCGCTGAGGCAGGTAATTAAGTTGCTCAGTTGCATTAATCTTGGCAACTGATTCAATTGCATTTTTGTAGGAAGTGCGTTAGACTTTCTATTGTGCGTTTGTGTGCCGAGAGTGAAATATACGCTAAAACAAAGAATATATTTTTATGAATGTTATGTGCAAAAGAAATGGTGCAAGCAGTGGAGGAAATTTCTTGCTAATTTCCAGGATTTATATATCCATCGGAAAGCGCAAATTTTTAGACTACTGAACAAAGTTTAAACCCAAGGATTTTCATTGCCAAAAAGCAGAGGCCAAAATAGCGGATTTTAACAAAGAGGAAGCTTGATGAAATAGGCTATAATTAGAAACATTTCCTTGAAGGTCTTGAACACGATTAGCCCAGCAAGTTTGTGTATTTGTTCGCAGTGCGTATAAAGCCACTCAGCTCCATCCAAACAAAATTATTGCTGTACCTGAAATAAAATCCGTGAAGGTGCTGAAACAAAATGTACAGAAAGCAGTTTTCATTGTGATGAGTTTCTGGCAAAATATTCAGACCTTTGAGACTCCATTAAGATGCTAACTACTATTTACCACTGATAAATAATGAAAAAAGAAAAACTATTAATTGTGCGTTTCGCTCGCACAATTTCTTTCTTTATGTGGCGAGGGCTTTACACAATAACATACCGTCAGTAAAATTAATTTCCGATTGCGCAGCGGTATGAGGGCCCTGTATTTGTCCCTTGTTCGATTCACACATTTATTGAAACCCCATCCTCTACTTCTCTATTTTCTATCACTATCTTCACCCTCAATGTTGTGCTTAGAAAATCTTCACTACTTACTCGTATTAAATGGTTATTATTTTAATACGATAATTAATATTACATTCAAAATATCTTCTCTTATACCTTGATTGGTATTGAATAAAATATTTAAGAAATATTTGGCAATATACTACGTCATTATTGTTTGCTTTACACTAAGAACATGCTTGTCACCGACTAATTCGTTAATATTTTAATTTTATAGCCATTAGGTTCCATTTCCATTCACTGTTGCCAGGCTAGTCTTTTACATCTGGAGTTGTTTAAGGTCGTTTACCATCCCTGAAAACCCTCCCTTAGGGGGTGCAGAAATAAATAAAAATATAATTTTCAGTGTTTATACTGGCTAAAAATTATATTGACCTCTGCTATAAGGAAAACATTCATTTATAGGAACTAAATTTCGTTGTTGTTCTCTAAGCCATTTGGCCAGTAATTTCAACGTTGACCATGTAAAGCGATGTTTACTCTAGGCACATTTTTGGTACTGAAGACTGAGGTAATCGCAAGAACAGAAATAGATGACATTGTACATATAAGTTAGGAGTAGAAAGGGGATTTGACAGTAAGTATGTTGCGAGTAGGAACGAATGGCTCAAACACGTCAATATGGCGCTACAGTTGCAAATATAAAATGTAAACCAAATTACTGTACTTAAACTTCAGTTACTTACATCGCGTGTTAGCATATGCCGCGTTGATGCTGATATTCGCCTGACTTTGTTGTATCAGACGGCAATGCACTGGCGGCTCATTTATTAATTACCACATGTTTGTAACGCCTGCAGCATCCAAAACTATTTGTTCCAATCCTTGAGTTGCATGCTTTCCACCCGCTCTCTACTGTATATTTTTGTACTTTTATTTGCTTATCCCCACCCCCCACACTCTATGTAGCTTATAAAAGACCTAGAATCCGCTTCAGAACATTTACTGTGCGACTTTCTCGTGTCAGATTCAAGTTATAATCAGCTCAAGAGAAAGAGGCTTTTGACCCTGAATCTTGATTTTAATGTAATGTTAACTGTTCATTATCTACCTGTCGCAATCAAACGTGGGCTCATTTCTATCCATTTCGGATTCGAAAAAAGGGGGAAAGCAATGGGTAACAAAATGAAAGGATTTATGTTGGAAAGCTTTTGCCTACCAGCGAACGTGGGAAATTTATAACCTTAAAATAAACAGATGCATG